>CM052541.1:19235386-19296520 GCA_028533065.1 Trachops cirrhosus | reverse complement strand
CAGTACAGTTTCTATCCTTTATTCCCATTCCAGCCCACCCACCCATTCCTCCCCTCCTCCCTCCCCTTTCCAACACCCCTAGTTTTGTCCATGTGTCCTCTATATTTGTTCCTATAAACCCTTCCCTTCTCCCCTGAAATTCCCTCCCCTCTCCCCTCTGGTCACTGACAACTCTATTTCAGTGTCTTTTGTTATATTTTACTTGAAGACAGAACCATTTTTTAAAGTTGTCAGTAAATTTAATATTTACTTGAAGTAAAATAAATGTTTGTGATATAATGCTACTCAGTCAGCTAAGATTAGATTTAAATTTTTCTTTTGGAGGGCAGTCAGATAAATTCACTTTGCACTTTTCTCTGATGTTAAAACATCAATTTGTGTCCTTAGAATCTATTGCATTTCTTTTCATAAAATTACTTGACTGAGCAAAAGAATAAATCCCTAAATTCAGAAATTAACATGAACTTTTCTTTATGGTTTTGGCTGTTAAATGATTCCTAAACACAAAGATAAAGAAACAAGCAAGTACATATATTTAAAAAATATCAGTAAAATTTCTTCCTTTTAACTAGGCTCTTTCACTTGAATAGGTTTTAAGAGAACTATCATTTTCTTATTCTCTGAAAAGATGATTCATGTGGATTTTATGATGTACTCAGTCACTTAATGTGTGAGTACATCATAAAATCACTTAATCACTTACTGCATTAAAATATTTGAAAGGGTAAATATCACAGTGTGATTAGCATAAGAAAGTAGCATGATCTGTCTGCTTGTGACATGAAGTGGTTCAGAAGCATGTAATAACTCATGTGGAGTTAAAGCAAACATGTGCAGACATAGCAAAACCTAGATCCATGTTCTTAGTCTGTCTGACATTGATCTTTAGTGCTACAAGTGTATTCTGGGTATCAACAAAGTTCCTAATATTATATTAGCATGTGTCATGCTCTCTGTTCTCAAAGAATTTCTCACCGAATGCAGCGATTTTCAAAATTTTTCATTTCATGGCACACACAAACTAATCGTTAAAATTCCACGGCACACCAAAAAATATATTTTTTGCTGACCTGACAAAAATAGGTATAATTTTGAATCATTCACACTGGACAGCTATTGTTGTGTTGGCCATTGTCATTTTTGAAATTTGAAAATCTGAGGGAAAAGAGCTCAGTGCCCCTGACTACATAATCATGTGTTGCATGTTTTAAAAATGCTTGTGGCACAACAGTTGAAAATCTCTGATCTAATGGACAGGAAAAAGTAGATGCAATAAAAAAAATACAAACAATAGAGTGGCTGACAGGAAGGGGAGTAGAATAGCATCACATTTGTCCATGTTGGGCTATTAGAGGTCTCACAAAAAATAATATATTACACTTCTTACAAGAAGAGAAGACTTACGTAATTGAGGTGTTGAGGTGGGTGGGGCTCAGAGTGTGCTCCTGCAGAGAGAACGGTTTATGCCGATGTGTTAACTATAAGAGAATGAAGTGCTCATGAGTCATTTCAATGTTTCCAGTTTAGAACAACTCAGTTTAGAGTGGCTTCTGTGTCTTTCTCTCATGCAGTTCCATTTAGATTAGTTGCCTTATTACTCCTATAAATAAAGATTGAGTTGCTTAAGGACAGCTGAGGAATTATAAAATTCAGACCAGTTTGTGAGACTGAAGGATGTTGAGGCATCCTAAAAATCTGAGATAGCAAATAATGGAATTTTAATTTCATGGGAAGCTTATAAATGGAAATGTGTTTTTGTCTTGAAAAAGAGTTAGGTCTCAAATTTTGTGAACCAAAACGTCACCTTGCAAACACAACTTCCACACTGTAGTCTTGTTCTTATCTAGAATTCAATTGTGTGTGTGTGTGTGTGTGTGTGTGTGTGTGTGTAAACCAGCCCATGGCAGCAAGTTAGGTTTGTGCAAATAATTCTTGAGGTTCTTAGGACACGATTTCTCAGCACGTAATGCACTGAAGTCCTTATGGTCAGGATCAGAAACGCTCAGGGTGTAATAGTGTGTATCATGAGTTTCAGATTGCTGTATTATCGTTAAAATAAATGCCAAGAATATATTTGCTTGGAAAATTCTACTTAGTGTGTTACTATGAATCTGAAAGTAATTATTTTAAAAAGCAAAAGAACTTACTTTGAAAAATAATCAAAGGTAGAATAGAAATTGTCAAACAAGTCAATAAGATACCCAGTAAGATATAATATCTTTCCCTTGAATTCTGCTAAGAGTATTATTTGTCACATCCAAGAAAAGTGCACTGGCAGAAATTTTCTAAGAAAAAACATGATATGGATAAGGCCAAATCAATAGAAAAGAAAGGAATGTCTGCAAAATAGAGGCCAATGAACCAGTTTAAAACCAATCAGAATTGATTTCAATTTACTTAGAGTTCAAATTAGCTCTAAGTGTTAGTCTGGGAGCTATGAATAGTAATAACAGATGAAGAAATAATAAAGACAGAATTATTTTGTTATCAGTTATTTTAAAACCAGTAAATATTGTGTATCACTAAGCTGTTTCTACATTCATGTGCTGTTAAATTCCAAAACTCAGTGGTGTGTGACTGAAAGGGTATGTTTTGTATTCCCCTGAGCTAGGACCTGCTAGGACTCAGCTGATTTCAGATGAGATCAGGAGGGCTTGTATTCAGACTTCCAGATCAGTTTGGATCTGCTCCTTGTGCCCCTCATTCTTTCTTCTCAGAGCCACAAGCCACCCAGAATGTGTTCTCCCCTTGGCAGTAAGAGAAGTCCTCGTGACCAAACCAAGCCACCAAGCGCTTTTAAACGCTCTGCTTGAGTCACACCCACTAATGTCTCATTGGTCAAAATACATCATGTGACCAAGTTCTACCATAACGGGATGGGAAAGGGTATTATTATGTTTGACATGAGGCTATGGCAAGAATGAGAAATAAAGGCTATTGAGAAATAGAAATTGGAGACTGATAACTAAATCTGCCACAACCTTAACATTCTCTTATCTCAAAGAAGAAAACTTTTATACATTTTGCTAAAAATTTAGATTCTGAAATCAGTAGAATTCCTCATCTGTAAGAACTAATGCGTGTGGATTGCAGTAAAATATCCAAAACTAAAACCGGACATGCTTGGTGAGAAACACACACCTGTACGCATCTCTTGTTGATGTCATCAAAGGGGTGTGAAGTGCGTCCGTCATCCACAGAAGGAAAGGGCAGAAACAACGTGGCTGAGTAAAGGAGATGAAAAGCGTAACACTGAAAGGTATTGCAAGGCGTGCAGCAGGAGAGTAGGTGGGATGAGACAGGACAAAGCTGAGATGGTGCGGGTTCTTAAACAAAATACCAACACGATTAGCCCAGGGGGTGTGGCAAATCAAGTCTTTGGAACACAGACTAGAGTGGAATGTCAGAAAAAGTGGCAAACATTTTGAAACAATGTGCTAGAACTCAAATTTAGAGAATAGAAGTAAATGCAGATGACTGAACTCTCTGAAAGATTGGGAAAAAAATAAAAAGAAGCAAGAATTAAAGTTAGTCAAAATATTTTCCTGGGTTGAAACATGAAAAGGGTATGTCTCACAACATGATGGAAATATCTTATAACTAATTATTGCATATTTTAAACTGTTCTGGTTACAAGCTGGGATCTATCTAATTCATTTTAAACTCAGTATAAGTAGAATAATGCATTATTACTGAAAAAACTGACAAAAATGGCATCAATATTAAAATTAAAGCCATGCTCATGTATATAGATATAATACAGCAACATAAAATAATACTGAACATGAGGAAATTGAATCATGTTTCAACATTTAAAAAAACATTACTTGTTTCAGACAATGGCAGAATAGCTTATTTCAATCTGCCTTTACAGAACAAAAATAATTTGAAAATTTAGATAAAACATTATTTATAAATGATGTGAAGACACTACCTTTATCCTCAAAGAATTTGCTGTCTCAAAGCATCTGCTCTGGATGCTTTGGAGATGCTCGGGATCTGGTGGCATCCTTGACGGGCTACTCTGGCTGATCGCCAGAAACATAAACCTTATTGATACAAAGAAATACATCAACAATAGCCTCATTACCTGTAAAACTTTTCAAAAATCACCAAGCATAAAAAATAAAAATATAACAAAACCTGAGATAAAATGACAACCAAGACAGATACATAAGAGAGCTAGATTTTTTAATTATTACACATGATCCCTCACCCAGATTAGTATTTTCAAGATACCAATTTTGATTAGCATTTCAAGAAGTCGAATGATAAGATAGTAAAAATGAGCACACAGCCAGGAACTATAAAACCAACTTAAATAAAATGACTAGCGCTAACAGCTATAACCAATTAAAATTAGGAACTTAATGTACTTACCTGTAAATTACTGAACTGGAAGGTAGAAAATGTACAGAGTGCAACCTGTCAGTAAAAGGCATGAAGGACATGCAAAGATCGAAGAGCATTCAGGGGCTTGTTGAATGGGACTGACATATAAGTGATCACAGCCACCATAAAGAAAGAGAAGAAAAACGGGACATAAGCAATAGTTCACATTTCCAAAGATAAACACCACAGACTCAAAGAGCACTCTGCACTCCTTGCAGGACAACAGCAAAGCCAGTCACATCTAACAGCATCACAGTACGACTGCCGTAAACCAAATAGAAAAGAAAATCTTTCATATTGCTCTTGAGATGCAATAGTGAGACCAAAAGTGAATTTCTTACTAGAATAAGTGAAGCCAGAAAACAATAAAATGACATCTTTAAAATGTAAATTAATTAATTAATTAATTAATAATAATAGTATGTGGACAATTTTTTTCCAAATAAATGCACATATTCATGTTTTTAATGAATTAGAAAGATAGTTTTACAAAACTGGCATTACAGATAATTTTAAGACTTATTTGAAGATTTACGTAAGCCAAGACATTAAGTTTCATTGAGATAGGGATGCCAATGAATGAGTTTAACGTTGTTCTACTTCATGCCAGAAGGCACACTATACCCTGGTGGGTAAAAGACCACACTCTAACTCCTCTGACCAGGTTCAAATCCCAATTTCCCACTTCCTCTATGGCCTTGGGAGAAACTTTTCAAAAGGTGTGACATAAAATGGGGCGTGTTTCTCCCTTGCTTTAAATATCTATGTATGTACTTCGAGCAATTTGCAATTATTACTATATTCTTGGAGTAGATTTTGTAGGAGTCTGCAGAACATCACACCTCAGCTCCCGCATCGCATGGATTGTAGTGGCTTCTTTCTTCCCCTCTCCACGCTAGCGGGGGAAGACACAGATGGTGTTAGGAGGAAAAGGAGCAGCTAGAAGGAGACACTAAAATCATGGTGGTTTTGACGTTGGTCAGATCTTTGTAAAAGCCTCCTTTTCTAAGTCAGTGTTGACCTGAAAATCCACACTCACAGCATGAAGGATGATACCATGACATTCCAGGGCCAGGCAGTCTCTGTAGTGTTAATTTGTGTTCCTGTAGGAGCCACAATTGCACAGGAAATGTGAAATGTGTTCTAGATAGTTGAAACAGTTCTAGAGCTCAAGGACGGTTATCTGAGGTTAACTCAGACTGACTTACTGAATGAACCACTCATTATTTTGCATAAACATTTTCACTTCTGAGACAAATGGAATCACAAGACTCATAGTTAATGCAAACACATTCTAAACCCGATTGTTCTTTGCTTTTCTAAATTCCTTGAAGCAACCCAGGTTAGTGATTCAATGTGAGTAGATGTTACTGCTTTTGAAAAAAAAATTTCCACTTTCCAATTACACGTGCAGTCAGCTTTCACAGACAGTGAGTGTGGTACCAAATTATGTTGCCCAATGCAGACAGTTCCAGTGACTTTCAAATTTTCTGTCTACAAACAAAGAAAAATAAAAGATTCAAAAGAGGAAAAAGTTCATATATGTATGTATATATGTGCATATCTGTATTCACACACGTAAAACCTCATTTTAGCTAGTTAATGTAGTCAATGAGAGAGAAAGTGTCAGATGCTATTATTACCTACAACTTAACAGAGAAGTGGTGTTCCATCCTCTGCCACCATTTCCCTTAAGAGGTTGTCATAATGCTGTCTTGTGAAGAAAAGGAAATTTGTCAATGTAGAAAGATTGGGCCAAGGTACTACAATGTGACAACAGCCACTCCTCTGCAATGACCCACTGACTGCCAACCAACCTGTCACATGGGACTATAATCACAGACTCCGTAGGCTGGGGCACAAATCTCATCTCTCTTAAATGGCCTGGCCTAAAACTTTTTTTTTCTTCTTCTAAAATATGAACCTTTACCCTACAGTATCTACTTCAAATTTACCAAAGAAGAAAATGAAAACTAACAGCAAAAAGCAAAACATCCAAAAATAAAAAAAACTTGAAAATATATACCCAGAGTACTTGCACAATACAGATAATGCCTTGCTTCCACAACATAAATGAATTAAGTGTTGTCTTTAAATTGATGGCACTGGTCAAAAACTCTGAATACACATCTGGTATAAATCTTTCATAACTTCTGTAAGATCCAAACAAACTATATTTCTCACTGATTCTCACTGAGTAGCAGCTTAGAGATGAAAATCAGCATGTGAATGATACCCCGAGAGTGTGCCTCAGAGTGGTGTTTACTACACATCAGGGATCATGCAATATTTTCACCTCTAACCTCCAAATAACTGTGGTTGCCCAAGTACTGATAGGGACCGGCGATGGAGTTGGAACGCATAAGGAACTACAGTGTGTGTAGATTTTAAAAGACAAAGAAAATTTTCTTTGAAATTATTCAAGAGAAAAGCATCCATATTATTTTTGCTGGATGGAATATTATCATATAAATTTTAGAATATTCTCAAATAATCATTCCAAAGATGTGAAAAAAATTTTAGTAATAGTTCATTATTTTATCTCCCTTAATTGAACATTGATATTTTCCCAATGGTGGCTTCTAAAATAGAAAACCTGTCAGCCAGGCAACATTCACATCCTGTAGGCAGCTCTTCGTGGCCATCTTCACTCCAATCTACTCAACCATAATTCAAATTTATCAGACAGGATCTGTTTCCCACTTCTTCATTCCCTACAGCCACTTAAGAACTATTCCCTTCAACAAGGGAGAGAGAAAAAGAGAGAGAGAGAGAAACAGACACAAAGAGACAGAGAGAGAGAGGGTGGAGAGAGAGATGCAGAGAGAGCAAAGGCGGAATGAGGAGATTGGTTGGTGAATAATTCAGGTGAAGTCAGGTAATTCTATTCTGTTTATACTCTCTATGGGCAGGGACAGAGGTGGGACTTACCTTTAAGCTGCAGCTGTGTTTTGACTGACAAGACAAGCCTCGTATGCACAATAATGCTCTTGTTAACTAAAATTCCCACCTGCTGATTTGAAGTGGTTTGCCTCATTCTTCAGTTTCCCCTCGACCTCTGTATACGGCGGTCGGTGGGGGACCCACCATAAATGGGGCCCAATGTCATGTGATGTACATCAGCAGTTATTAAGCTTCAGCCCAAGAGCCAGCCACTCGTTTTTAAAAATAAAGTGTTATTGGCACATGGCCACATTAATTTATTCAGGAATCGGGCACGGCTGCTTTTGTGCTCTCCTGGCATATTTGCAGTCTCAGCAGAGATGACAACCTGGCCCACAAATCCTAATACACTTCTCTGGATCTGCAAGAAAGTGTGTTGCCAAACTCTGATTTAAATAATGGATTTTAGTGTAGGTTAGTTCCTTTGTTAGTATACTGATTAACTATATTTTTCCCCAATACTTAAATAAAATAGATACAACCTAATAGGTAAAACATAGGGATGATTAACGCCAAGCTTTGTGAAATTGGACATTTGAATATTTTCCTGTAGTAATACAGCACCACCTCATGGCACATTACAGAAACTGTCAGAAAAGATTATTGAAGTGCTACTGAGTTTACTGAGCATCTGGAATGCTCTGGTGTAGCTTCTAAATTCTACTGAAAATAATGTGTAAAAATGTATCCCTTTTTGAATTAAAAAAATTACAAAAGTTAGAGAACATCTAGTCCAAATCTATTATATTCTAAAAACAAAATTGGTCTTCTGAAATTAAATGACTCACTAAACTTACCCAGGAAGTTTAACAGTAGGATTTTAGATTTCTTTTATTTTTTAAAAAGATTTTATTTATTTATTTTTAGAGAGAGGGGAAGAAAAGGAGAAAGGAAGAGAAACATCAGTGTGTGGTCACCTCTCATGCTCCCCCTACTGGGGACCTGGCCAGCAATCCAGACATGTTTCCTGACTGGGAATTGAACCCGTGACTCTTTGGTTTGCAGGCCGGCACTCAGTCCACTGAGCTACTCCTGCCAGGGCAGATTTCTTTTATAAAAAATAAAATTATGTATGTATATAAGTATGTGCATGCTTAACATGTTGAAGTAAATATTCCAGTAGCAATATTTTTATTTAAAAATCAATTTAGCAATTTTAACAAAACTTTTTATTTAGAAGTTAGATTCATGAAAAACTACTAAGATAGTAAGCAGAACTAGTTTTCAAACACAGAAATACTAAAGTACTTATATCAATACCAAAATTGTGGAAATGAAATTGTATCATGTTCAGTTTTGTACATAGACGTGAAGAAGGGCACTGAAAAATGGGAACACGTTAAGGTAGTTAGATTATGATCAGGTGGATGGGCCCGCATGGTTCAGAACACCATTTCCCCCAAAGGGCTGTGGAGGGAAGGGAATGGGGCTGTTTACTGCGGAGAAGACACGGATGAGGGGGCAGGGAGTGCTGCTTTCAGTTCCTGCATGGCAGCCACGGGAAAGACGGGTTACGCTTCATTTCCTGTGATCCCAAGGTATAGAATGAGTTCCCGTGGGCCAAAGATATAGGGGGACGGTTTTGTTGCAAGGCAAAAACACATTCTAATCAAAAATAGAATGGGGGGTTTGGTGAGTAATGAGTTTTCTGTCGTAAGAGATATCCAGTCAGAAGCTTACACTCTCCTTGGGAATGTGGTGGAGCAAACTGTTAAGGAATGCTGTTCAGTAGTAGCCGGATGAGAGATGACGGTTGGTCCTGACACCACTATTAAAGTTCAAATTTTTATATCTGAGGTGTGGAGCTGCTGGTGGAGTGTCGTGGATTCCTACACCATGCATAGCTATGGGGCCCCGTTCAAAGATTAGGTTAAGTGCATTTAGTCTTATGTAACCTGTCGGCAGTCAAATGCCAGCTGTGCCTCCCTTACTTGGAAGGGAAAACAGGGGAAAGTTTGTGGAATATTCTAGAATATTTAGACATGCTCAGCCACAACGAGGGGAACCCAGACTCCGCTGGTGGAAGATACTGGCCAGAATTTCTCTTAAGAAATGAAGTACGTCCCTTGTTTTTTCATTGATACATCCTGAGTTAAAGCAACTCTAGAACGGGGAGCTTCACAAAATACAATGACTGATACAATACAAAACAGTTATTAATGTCACAAACAAGGGTGGCTTTGTGTCATAGTCATAGAGAGTAAGAGTTTCACCCTAGGGCACAAATTTGATTTACTCTACATTCATTCTACAGCTTTAAATCCAAATGGACAACAAGTGGTGATTGCTGGGGGAAGGGGAATGTAAGGGGGGAAAATGGTAATGGAAAAAAATGCAATTCAAAATAAAACTTTAAAAAAATCCAAATGTGCTGAGACCCAGTCTGATGTCCACCACAGGGCTGTCTCACAGAGTCAGAAATATGCTTCCCAAGCGGTGACTCCACACACCAGGCCACCTCCTGCTGCCTTGTGCGTGTTCCTACCCTGCTTGGGCTCCGATGCTCCGGACCATGCTACCCCAGGGCGCGGATGCCATCCACCACAACGCTCAGGCCAGATCTTCCTCATTGGGCGGACGTGGACGCCCTCCTCAGCTCACTCAGACTTTCAGACCTGTGCCTCCTCCCACCGATTCCCTCCGTACCCTGTGTGCGGTGGGCCCTGACTCCTCCCATGAGATGTGCTCCCTGCAAAGATACCCTCCTCACTCTTGTCTGACACCACTCACTGAGCATCGCCTCCCATGAGCTTCCTTCTCTTCTTGCTCAACCTCTGCATCTGGTTGAAGGGCTTGAAGGGCTCTTCAAGGCAGAGGCCCTCCACTCCTTCCTTGCTCTCTGACCCTCTGCTTTTCTCTCTCTCTCTCTCTCCTCCCTTCTCTTCCCTTTCCCTATATTTTTTTTTCTTTGACCTACCTAATAAGGCTTTAGGACTAAATTGTTCAGGAAAAATATTTAGGAATGAAAGAAAAGAGAAAGAAAAGGAAAGAAAAGAAAGAGAAAACACAAATCTAGAAAAGGTTTGGTTGTTTCTCAAAGCAAACAAACATTCCTAGCTTTTTCATTGACAAATGTTAATGTTATAAATGTCAAAAAATATAAGTCATTCTTAGGATATATTTTTAAATAGATAGCATAAGCTTATATATCCAGTCTCTAAGTTTACTTCATTTCTCTTATTTAAAAATCTGAAAGTTCGGGTGTTGAAGTTGGCAGTGACAAGTCTATAAGCGAAGATCAAACTCCACTAATTGTTAAACATAATAGTACGCTAGTTTTTTTATATATTTCAGAAGTATATTTCAGTCTTATTGGAAAGTGCATTTCTTCCTCTGCTCTTTTATAATTTTCTTAATTTCATATTGATTGACATTAAAGAAATTATAGCAACTAAGAGTGGGCTAGGAATTCCTCCGCATACAAAGCAAAAATGGAATGAAAGCTCATAGCAGAAGACAAAGAACACTGATAAACTGAACAGCAAAGATAGGGAGGCTGAAATTAAGATCAGTTTAAGGTTGATATATTGGTGTAGGCATATTCTTCAAAGCTAAATGCAGGGTGCTTTGTTGTTCTTGTTCATTTGGTTTGACTTGGTTTGGTTTTAGAACAATGAGTCTAAAGCAGAAAGGGTTAAGAAGTGCACAGTTGCTTTTACATATACAGTTAATGCCACGGACTGGAGTGCGTGTGCCTCCAAACTTCATCTGCTGAACTCTAACCCCCAGTGTAACCGTGTTAGGAGGTGGGGCCTTTGGGAGGCCATCAGGACATGAGTGGAGCCCTTATGAATACATTTTGTGCCCCCCAAAAGAGGCCCTGTGAGCCAGGAAGTGACCCTCAGCAGACACCAAATCTGCAGGCACCTTGATGTGGGGCGTCTCTGCACCTAGAGCTGTGAGAAATGCATTTCTGCTGTCTGTAAGACCCCAGGCTATGGCATTGGTTACAGCAGCCTTGACAGATTAAGATGGTCAGATTATTTAATTCTCTCAAATACATGCACAGGTCAGGTTTATTTGTTTCTTCAGTGCTGTTATCTTAAATAGAAGTTTAATTGAATTCCAACTTCAGAAAAAATTTTAGTTGAGTATTATTCTCCTGACCTAAAAAAATCATAATGACATACCACCACCACCAGGGGGAGCATTTGTGGCATAAAGTTACAGGAAAACAACCAAAGAAAATCAAATCTCTTTAAGTGAAGAGAAACATCACGTCCTGCTCCAGTTTTAATGATACAAAAATTACAGTTCCCAGCACTCTAAGAGTGATGTTTAATTGCGAATACCCTAAATGGACACATGCTGGGTGTGAGAAATGATGACCTGATTAATACTAATCCTGATAGTGATGCCCTAATTTAAATAGCACTTTATAAAATTTTTTTGGAGTTGAATATACAGTACAGTGTATACATACTGAAACCAGATTGCCCAAGATAGATTTGAGTCCAACCCATAAATTGTGTCATCTTTGGCAATTTATTGAAATTCACTCTGCCTTGGTTTGCTCTTTTAAAAAATGGGGAAAATAATAGTCCACATGTAGAAGTATTGCTGTGGCAGACAAATACGTTAACATTTGTAAAGAACTTACCACCATGTCCAGGACAGTAAGTCTCAGGTGCTTCTATGGAAATGTGTTATTATCCTAAAAAAATAAAACAAAACAAAAACCTCAGTGAAGGTAAGACAATATTATTCTGCATGCAACAGATGAGAAAACAAAACTGGAGTTTGTCTCTTTGCCAAAGTTATGAGTTCTGAACTAGGCTTTGTTATTAAATCATCAAGGAAAAGGCTATAAATAAGCCTAACCAATAGTTAAAGCATCACCCTGAATGAAGACTGCAAGCTTAGGTTTCTAAGTTAGTAAAAATATGCATAGCACTGACCTTATGTGGCTTTTCTTTTTTATACTTGATACTTTTTTACTATAACATGTGGTTATACTTTGTGTTTTTTTCTGTTTTGTATGACATATACTTACTAAGATGTGTTTTAAATGAGGAGTATGTATAGCATTACTCCACATTGCTTCCTTCCTTCTACACCCTCGACCCTTTTAAAAAAATCTTTGTCTTAGCTCACTTTGTTCTCAGATAAAATTTTAAAATTCAGTTGATCAAGTAACAGTAACTGCTTTCAGAGGGCTTATGCCACGTGCTTTGCATAGCTTATTTTATTTAATTCTCACAACAAATCAGTAAGGAGACATTAAGCCCATTAGACAGATAAGAACACAGAGATGTTCAATAGTGTGTTCAAAGTAATGAGCGAGTGGATGGGAAGGCCAGGACCTGACCACTATGCTCTCACTTCAGAATGCATCCTCTGTAGAATGACATCCAGCCTCTTGAAGGTTTTCCCATTTTAAAGGAAAATCTACTTCTGCCATCTTCTGCTGTGTGTCTCCATTCCTCACCTTAAAAAAAATCCTTACTTTTCCTTCATATTTCAAATGACAACCCTCATATTTCAAGTTACAAAGTTGAAATATGAGGGTTGTATTATAGTTATATGACATCTATTTACAGGAAAATGTTTAAAGCAATTGAAAGAATTATGGGAAACATATTCTTAAAAGTTTCGGTTCTCCCTGTGACCACTGCCACAGCTCGAAGGGCGAGAAGCATGTCGTCACCATCACCCAGCCAGTGCCTCGTCACCTGCCACACGTGGGAACGATGCCATAGTAGGCATTTTAACTCAGTGTTTCTGCTGACAAGAGAACTTTTTGACAGAAGAAATGGAAGGCTCCAGAGCAATGATTTCCAACCTTTTTTCATTTCATGGCACACAAACTATTACTAAAATTTTGTGTCACATCAAATATATGTATTTTTGCTGATTTGACAAAAATAGGTATAATTTTGACATATTTACACAGGAAAACTATTGTTGTATTGACTGTTGCCATTTTTCTTTTAACTGACAGTCTAAGGGAAAAGAAGTGAGTATCCCTGACTAAAACAGTCAGGTGTTGCATGTTTTAAAAATTCTTGAGGCATCTATTGGAAAATCGCTGCTCTAAAGCATTCACCTGACCTGCAGAGGGCGCCAGTGGCCCAGGCAGCAGAATTGAGCGCCTCCCGTTAAGCTGGGCCTTGGATGTGAAGCTCTCTTGCCCAGCGCGCTGGCTGGGGATTGTGGAGGCCAGTGTAAACCAGCACCTCCATTTCCTGCCCTGGAGACTTGAGTGTGCCATCAAAGACGTTCATAGCTGAGTTTCAGATGGGGCCTCCAATATATATATCTGTAAAATGTAGTTATACTGAAGTACTTGTAAATTTCTCAGATCATCATTTTTTATCTTTAAAGAAGATAAACTTGTTTAGTAGATCAGAATACAATTCCAGTTCTAGAATCATTCAATTCCTGTTAATATCATAATGCAAAAATACTAATAGTGAAACTGCATTAAAACAACTTAGCTAAAAGGCCTGTTTACTTTACCTAACCAAAAAACTCAAGTCATATACTACTTAAATACAGTCATATCATTTCCTGTAAATATACGTCTTCCTTATCAAGCTAACAGCACTTTATTCACTCAAGTTGTTTCCTAGAAAGGTTATATTAAATATAGGGGCAAAGCTGATAAAATGCGTGGCCTTTGGTATTAAACTGACCCGGGTCCAAATCTGACTTTTGCTACTTGGTAGCTGGGTGACCTTGAGAATTGACTTTGCTTCTCTGAACCTCAATTCTCTCAACGGTAAATAAAAGTGAAAATACTTGCTTCGCATATCATTGTGAGAATTAATTAGACAATGTATAGAAATGCTTAGCACAATATGCAAAAGAGCGGCTCAATTATTCTATGTGGCTACTCTTTTTTCTGTTTTTAAGACTCATTCTCAAAGGAGAAAATATTCTTAGGGCAAGAAAAAAGTATAGCTGTTTAAACATTCATTTGCAAATATAACTCTCAAAATGCTAAAAATAAATAAATATATCCTCTTAAAGTTTTTGAATGTTAATACTTGTTATTTGATAAATTATTTAGTCTATGAATAAATAATGCACTAACTAAATATAAATTTAGCTTACTTTCTGATTAAATTATGAAAGTGTGAATTACCAAACTTTCACCAAGTTTGGAGAAATTTGTTATTAAAATAAGAATGTGGAGGAAGAGACATAAAAGCCTGAGTTCAAAGCAATAATCATAAAATGAGAAAAAAAATATATTATAATCATAAATGAGAGCAAATCATACTACCTGTCAATAATATTTATACATCAAATTACAGACCATTAAAATAATAAAAGAAAACTGAAAGAAATACTTAAGTGGGAGTAGGCAGAAACACAAAAGCGGCAACCTCATCTCTGCAAACTCAACACAGCAGTGTATCCAGACTGACCACTTGACATCTCCACCTGGCTCTCTCGTAGCCACTGCAGATACACTAATGTCAGCCACAGCTGGATCCCCTCTTACAAACATATCCTTTACTTTTCTTTCTGCATCTCAGTGAATCCTTCTGCCATTCATCCTGTAGCTCAAGCCAAAACCTTTGCACTCTGAGGTTTCTCTCTACTGCATTGTTTTCTTAGTAAATTTTAACAAATTTCTACTTTCAAACAAGCCAAATACAACTGTCTTTTACCAATTTCCCACCTACTGCCCTAGCCCAGGGCACTCCACCGCACACCCAGAAGACTGCAGTAGGCTCCTCCCTGGTCTTCCTGCTCTTACTCTCAAAGTCACCAGGTCACTCCCTGCTAAAAATCTTTCAATAACTTCTTTTCATATATAGGGAAAAACCCACAAACTTTTTTCAAACCTTTAAGATCATACATAAGCTGATTAGTAAACTACCTTTTTGATTGCATTTGCTTTTACTTACCCCTTACTCACTCTAAGTCAACTGGCATTTTTCTGGTTCCAGGGCATATGAAACCTATGTCTGACTAAGGATCATTGCATTTGCTGTTCTTAAAATAAAATAAATTAAGTCCTGACCAGCATGGCTCAAGTGGTTAGGCATCATCCCTCATGGTGAAAGGTCATGGGTTTGATTCCTGATCAAGGCACATGCCTGGGTTGTGGATTTGGTCCCTGGTTGAGTCATGTACAAAACGCAACTGATCAATGTTCCTCTCTCACATCAATGTTCCACTCTCTCTTTCTCTTTCCCTTCCCCTCTCCCTAAACATTAATTTGATTCATTCATTCATTAAAAGATGGAAGGACTATTTGCATTTCATAAGCATTACTTCAAGCAATCTTCACAATAACCCAATGCAATAGGTCTCATTGCTATAGTCATTTTGTTACTGAACAGAAATGGGATTCTGCTGCCTGATGCCCATAGACAAACTCTGGAGGCAAAGGTCTGGTGAAAAAGGAAAGAAGTCATTTATTCAAAACCTACATAATTTTGGAAGAAGGGCAGGCTTCTCTCTCAGAGCCCATTCCCTCCAGCACATCCTGAGAAAACCCCCACACCCACCCCTGCCAGACCAATCCAAGGCTGTACCGGGAGTTCCTTCTCATATTTAAAAATACCGTTCTTTGGGAAAGTGCAGATGGCTGCTGAGTCATCCTCCAAGCAGCTCAGCTTCTTTCCCCATTGCTGTCAAGGCTCAGGCTCTTTTCTGGAGGCTGCAGGCACTCCAGCTCCTGACGGGGTGAGCAAGGGGCAGTCGAAGGGGCATGTTTCTCCCTTCCCTGCATTTGAATGTCCTGGCCTCACGTTTTGTGCCCTCTGGAAGAGTCCAGCACCCAACCAATCCCATCCTTTCCCCAGGCTTGACCGGACGGTCAGCGCTTCCCTTTGCTGTCATGTTCCCTGAAGGGAGTAGGTAGGATTTCACCAGCCTCAAGCATTTGACCCGAAGGGTCTTCTCCTGTCCCACGTCTGTCCGGGGTGGGGGAATCTGTCCTCATGTGCCTCACTAGCTTGTTTACCATTTGCCTCAGGCAGCCTCCTCCTATGGCCCCTCTGCTCCCTGCACCACGTCGGTATCAATTTTATAGATAAAATGTCAACCTCAGACAAAGAGAAGATAACAAGCTGACCCAAAGTCAGAAAACGAGGTAAGATGTATGGATTGCAACATTTTCAAGTTTTATCTTTATGTGGATAAAGCAGGAAAAGCATTTACAGAGCATGCCTCTATTCATGAAAATGAGCACGTATATTCAAACAAAAACAAAGCTATTACATCTCTAGATGCACAAATGTATATAAATGTACAGGGCTCTAAAAATCATAATATACTATAAATCATACTATACTAAATCATAAGTATGATTGTAGTATAAATCATACTATACTAAAAATCGTACTATAGCTACTTATATTTACACAAAGAAATGCTAGAAGAATACATAAAATACTGATAATAGTAGCTGTCTGTGGGAATGGAAGTGGAGATGAGACCAATTATAACAGAAATGTGAGACCTTTTTTGAACCATGTAAATATACCTGCTCAAAAATATTTTAATAATAAACAATGTACTGGGAAAAACTAAATTAAATATAATGAAGCTTGATGACAGCTTCTTAGGTCAATAAAAAGGCTGATTTGGAAATTTTTTTGCCACATCTTTATTATAATATGCCTGTAATTTACAGATTTAACTGTTTTCCTAGGTGGAATCCAGGATCAGCATCTACTTTAAAACATTCCATTAATTATCTAAAATTTTTGATGCTGTAAGAGAAAATCTCTCCCACTGCAGAACTGCTGATCTCATATTCATTTCTCCTAATTAACTCATTGCTCCTTGGTTGTGTTTTTCCAGGGGTGGATTTAAAGAGGAACCTAGCCTGTCTTCAGAATTAAAACAAAATACAAATGTTTGCTATATTCCTTGAAATTTCTTAAAATGTCTAACTATGCTTTCTTTTTAACATTGGAGGACTGGGTTCCTTAACTTTGAAAAACAAGTGAATTGCAGTATAACTGAGTTTATTGTCCTGTTTCAGCTACATGAGGGAAGTCTTAACAGTCTTGTTCAAGTTCATCAATTAGTTTGCTAGACTGGATTTCTCAGAAGCTTAGCTTACAAGTTGGATCTGTGTGTAAGTAATTTTGCAAGAAAGCGTTTCCAAGGAGCATGAGTCATACCAGAGACAAAGCTGTGGTCTCTGGCGAAGTCCCAGGAAGGGTAGCTCCAACCTGATCCTGCAGGGGCCCTCTGGAGCATGAGGCACACCTCAGAGTTGGCCACAACAGAGATGAGGGAACTGAAACTTAATATTCCCACGTGGGAGTGGTGGACCACATAAACCAGGTCCGGGAAAGTCCACTGAAGAAGAGCCCTAGGTCTTGCCATTGAAAACTCACTGAGAGCCAAGGAGTGGAAGTTGCTTAAGAAGGAGGCAGATAGGGAAGGTGCAGAAATATACAAAGTAATTAGAGGCTGGGGGTGAATCGCCAATGTTACCTGATGCTATTACTCATCAGTTTGTAATTGCAAACTCAGAATGAATTTATGTACCATCTGTATAGATCCGAGGCTACAATGGGTTTATCTAATTGTTACCATACCTAACAAATAACCAGAATTCATGTGGGTAATTTAACAGGTCAAAATTCAACCTTAAGTAACGTAAAAAAAACTGTCTTATCATCTCCATTTTTAATATATTTAAACAACTTGGCAAATTCATTCAGTTAATGAGTTCCACATATTATAAACATGCTTCTCAATAGTGATGTCTTCATTTAGTAGCCACAAATTAAGAATCCATAAGAAACTTAACCAGTTGAATAAATGTTTCCAAAATGTCAGATTTGGATGAACTATTATAGAATTAAAATTTCTAAACTTGGGGGTCATATTTCAATGTTTAAGTGGACTATTTCAGCAGTGGATTTATGTAGCAAATACTGTGCCAGGCACATTCTGGGCACTGGAAATAAACTGAAGACTAAAACTAAGAAAGTCCTTCTTCATGGAGATTACTTTCCAGAAAAGGGAGAGAGAAAAAATAGGGAAAAGAATATGTGAAATTATTTCTGATGTTGGCATGTCCTATAAATATAACATAAAATATAACAACATAAAATAAAATAAAATAAAATAGTATGATAGAAACTTAGAGGAGTTTAAAACCATACTTGAAAATAAAACTAAAATACTAATAGAAGAAAATATTATCTTTGGAATTTTGAAGTGAAAAAGGAGTTCTTATATCCAAAAAGCACAAACTATAAGGCAAAAGTAATTGGACTTTAAAATATTAATATCAAGAATGTTTGATTAGTACACTGAACCATAGACAAAGGTAACTGAATAATGACTGATCAGGAAAAGATATTTGTAATAGCTAAAACTGATTGAGGATTAGTATATAGAATAGATAAGAAATTCCTAATATCATCAAGAAATGAACCAATAGAAAAATGTTCAAAGAATATAAAAAATAGACAAAATGGCAAATCTCATTGCTAAAAAGCATTTGAATAGTCAGACACATCAGTAATTAGAGGAATGCATATTAAAACAAGATAATACTCCAAACACATCAATTCAGTGAAGTGTAAAATAAGCACATATCAAATGTTGGAAAGTATGAAGAGGAATGAAAAGCATCACACCCAGCAAGCAGAGGTGTCAGTGTTACTGAAGAATGACCTGCTGATGCTGCCAAACCCAGATAGACTACGGCTCAGTGGACAGGCTTTGCGAGTCTACCCCAGAGAAAATGTTGTTCAAGCTGACACGGGTTTATTTAGGCTACAGGGAGTCAGAGGCAATCTTGGTGTCCACTAGGAAATGTACAAATGAAATGTGGTGATTAAGCACCATGTAAGACTCTGCAATTAAAACCAATTAACACACACACACACACAGCAATATGCCTGGTGTCAAGTTGAAAAGCACTGAGGATAACAAACTGTATAGCAACAATGATTTATATATTGAAAATACACAAATGCAAAAATAACACTGCATATTGTATAAGGATATGAATGTATCCACACCAAAAAATACTACAGCAAGGCGAGGAAAAGGAACAAAGTTGAAAACAAAGTTCAACAAAGAATAGCCTACAATTCTACAAAACTTTTCCACACAAACTGTGCTCTAATTTTATATTTAGAATTCCTTGAAAAACTTTGACTACATTTTTATTATGCTTTATATTTACCATGGTGCAAGGACCCATCATGCATTACATTAATTCATTTTGCAAACTGCTGCCAGGGTCTACTACACACTAGGCTTTATGCTGAGCATTGGACTTAGAAAGATAAATGATACAAGCACATGCCATTGTTGGAAAGGAAATGCATTTCTCTACCCTTCTAGGTTCTTTTGGCTGACCCAACAATTAAACCAACATGAGACACATTAACAGGAAAAAGTAACATTTAGTTTCATGTGCACAGGAATCCCACATACATGAGACTCAGAGACCCCACATGTGAGCAGCTCAGAGACAGAAAGGTAAAATACGATAACCCGAGTTAAAGAATAGGATGAGGGGACTGAGGCCTCAGCAAGGAAGAAGGCAATTCAGAGGACAGACAGTAAGAGCAGATACTCAGTAATTTGGTATTTGACCTGCCACATGGATAGGCAAAAAATTTATTTCTTATAATAACTCTTATTATGGGCAAAGCACCCAATTTACATTCTTTAAGTGAGAAGTAAAAGTTTCTCTTAAGACCACGAGGTTTTTGTTGCCTTTAGCCCACAACAATGCGCATGCCACAGGGGCACATCTTGGGGAGGCCTGTTGGGAGCCCCTTCGCTGGTCCGCTGGGAGAAAGGATACACAGTCAGCACAGTTTGCTGTCTCTGAGTGAATCTGAACACTATTTGTTCAAATGATGAGCGTGGTAGCTATTTCATTCATGGTAAACACTGTGCACTCTTGGATTCTGGGACTCAGATTTAAATTTTGGATTCAATAAGAGGAGCTAAGTAATCCTAAAGTTCTTATTTAGCCTTCCCTCTCTTTTCCCATGGATCTAGGTCTAAATTTAAAATTGTTATTTCAAGTGTTTATTTTGGATGTGGATCAATACCATTAGTTACCCCAAGTCCTTTTAGAAAACAGTTGAACTACAAAAACAAACTATTTTCACAATTAGAAAGCCATATTGAAATGCACGCATTTGAATGCTTTTTATCCTCCATTTTCCATTGTTGTTCAATATTAGATACTGGATATCAACACAGCAAAGTAACTCTGAACCATACAAACCGGGATGGGCAAAAGTAGGTTTATAGTTTATTCTTATATTATTATTTCTTAATTATTATATTATTTATTTGTATTATTTGTCTTTTTCCATATGGGAAACTGTACACCTACTTTTGCCCACCCCTGTATATTGCAAAATATTTCTAGGAAACCTAAAATGTCACAATACAAAAGTAGCTTTAAGGAAATCTAAGTGTAAGAGTTTTGGTAGGAGCAATAGGATCCACCAATGATCGGACAGGGTAAAGCAAAAACAAAACTAGAGTAAGCAGCAGCTGGAGATAATAAATGTTTCCGTTGTTTTTTATGCAACACATCTCAGATATGTAGCAAATGACATTTTACTCATGCCCTTGGGCTCCTTCCGACTAAAAGCTCATTTCCTCTGAGCCACGGAAGATCTGCGGGCTTGCCCCATCGTGGCCGTCCTCAGGTGGGAGCCTGACGCAGGACCAGCTGCCGTGTTCTGCCGCCTCCTCCCGAAACCTTTGCTGATGGAGGAAACCAGGCACTCTCCATATGAGAGTGCTAATTGGCTTCACCACCGTGACTCTCAGAGGCATTTGACAAAGGAAAAAACTCTGTGCCAAGAGAAAATAACATCTTGGCTGCCTTACGACGAAATACAAAAGTATTACTGATAAAAACAATTCTGGATTTGGACTTGTCTTTTTTTGTTTTATATTCGTATTTAATTAACTGAGCACCTTCTAAGTATATGAATGTATTTAACTTTCAAAACAACTCTGAGTGACAGATATCATTTTCCTCATTTGTGTTAATAGATAATTGAAGCTCTGGGATGTTAATGGCTTGTACAAGATTACATAGCTCTAAAGTGAAGCTGTTTTTAAAGAATTATATTGGACCTGATGTTTAGGCCACCTAGAGTCTCAAGAAATAAACATTCCAGGACCCTGGCCAGTTGGTCATCATCCCACAAAGCAAAAGGGCGCCGGTTTGATTCCTGGTCACGGCTCATGCCTGGGTTGAGGGTTCAGTCCCTGGTTGGGGCACATAAAAGGCAACCAACTGATGTTTCTCTCCCACATCAATATTTCTGTCTCTCCTTTTCTCCCTCTCTTCCCCCCCAATAAATAATAAATACATTTTAAAAAAATAAACAAAACTTCCAGGTAATTGATAACAATGTACATTTATTATAAGAATGATGGTACATGAGGTAGGAATAGAAATCAGTGTATCAGCAACATATGAACTCAGGTTCAATATCCAATTCTATGATAAAAAGGAGTCTTCGTAAATACACAATTTGCTTGGCAATTCTCAAGACAGAAATTCTGACCACATAACCACCCACTTTCCATATGGGTGTGCTATAGTTCTATTGGGCAATTTTAGCAAACTATCTCTGTGTGGTCAGCTACCTATTGCACCTAAACCCAAGCAAGAAGGACTTCTATACTGAGCCCCTGCATTTGGAGAGCTCCACAAAGTAACTGCAGAATAAGGAATGTGCTGAAGAGCACGTGGAGTCTTTTGTCACTTGTCATAGATGACCTACAACCTGCATGTCCTCTCTTGATGAACACCATTCAAGCTCCATAAAAAGCTTCTCAACATCTTTTGCTCTATGTTATTAAAAGAAAAGCATGAGCAAACAAATGTCATAAAAACACGAATTTTACTTTGCCGTTCATGTAGGAAAAATGCCCTATTTAAGTATGGGGGAAATCTAACTTTAAAACTCCTCATTAACTGAAAAGACTAATTAAGTAACTTATCACAACATTCTTCTCAGATACTCTATTTCGGATTCTTGCATAATTAAGTATTGTTTCCCAAGAACAATGATCGTCCGTTTTATTGCTTCCTTTTACATCTCAGTTTGTAGGAACTCATGAACTAGTGAGGTATTTGCAACGGCTACAAATGGCTACTGTGATATTAAATAATATGTATTAAATACTTTAGAGAGAGAAAAAGAAAGACATAGACATGAAGGCCAATACTATTTTTTTCATTGGTATCTAAAGATATTGAATACTAGAATTGTAGATAATTATATTCTTCATGAAAGTTATATAGTTAGGTAATAAATGTTAAAATTTAACTTTAAAATGTCAGACATTTAAACAATGTTGACTTTAAGTTTCAATGTATTCCTTTAAATAATTTAGAGATATGGGATGGGGGTCTCTGTTCATTTTCTTGACTCGAGAAGCCAAGTGTTAGGAAACAGCCCGCTGTGGGATGGGCAACAGTCCAGAAGAAATTTTCAGTGGCCTGGGCAGTGGCTGGGTACCTGCCCCTAATAGGTAAATGGCTCTCGCAGTGCCTGCCGAGCTAAGAGGAGAGCCTGCTGGGCCATTTTCTCCCTAAACGGCTGTGTATTTTTCAAGCACTAAGGATATTTGGACTCATCTTTCAGCTCGTCTACAATATGACAGTATCTCATGGTTGAATTGTTTCACACAGTAAATTGGAGATCAGGCATCTTCCTAGGATGGGAAACTTTTTAGTTCCTTATGAGCTCTGGAGGAAGTAGGTCTAGGGTCTGCCACAGAGTCAAGCATTTGAACATTGGAGGGAACCATGGTTGTTCCCTACATTTCTAGTGCGGATAGCAGGGTGTGGGTGCTTTTCCAGAGTCTGGTCACTGTCCAGAGATAACTGTGAAGAGAGGTGAATGGAAGGCTATTTTGATGAAAACTTTCCAATGACCAATAGCCTCATAGAATCTCCTTTTGGAAGGAAACCACAGGGCCCAGAAAGAGAGGGGGAGACTGACCTATAAGCCATTATTTGCTAGACTTAGCTAACTCGAGTTAAGGAGAGAAATTCAAGACTGCAAAAATGATAGGAATAGTAGCAATAATTATAGCTACCAGTTGTTAAGCCTCAACTGTGTGTCAGACTCTTGACATATCTTAATTAACACAGAAAATGTGCAAGAAACACATTAATATTGAAGACAAGAGAAATGTGATTATGTAAATAAAGTGAAGTCAGTTTTCCAGAGACTCAAAATAACTAACTGTTAGAGTAAGGATTCCAACCCAAATTTGTCTGGCCAAATTCAGGAAAATGTTAACCTTTTCCTTAAGCCCACTGCCTCCCTTGCTTGCAGAGAAGAGGTGGGTGGGGGGTGCTCAAAGAAAAGTACAATTTGGGTACACATCATCTCAGCCAGTGCTTTTCCAATGTAAGGTGCATGGGAATCAACCAGGACTTCGCTTAAATACTAATTCAGTTTCAGTAGGTCTAGGCATATCCCAATATTCTGCATTTAAAATTTTTCAATTAAAAGCATCTGGTCTAACCCCTTTGTTTGCATGTGAGTAAAGTGAGGTCCAGAGAAGTTAGATGACTGGCTCAAAGCCAAGCAATTTGCTCAATGTGAACAGATTGCTCTGGTACTTTTTCCGCTTTGCTGCACAAGTTGTTCAAAATAGGCATATTCTCATTGCTAGAGCACTTCCTGTATCTGTTCAGGATACGTTTGGCTTCTGCGTATCTGCAACCTCGTGCTATCATAATACATGTAGTAGAGATTCCCGTGCTTTCCTGTAATGTCTGCTTCCATGTTAAAGATTGCTTGGCTTAATGCAAGAGATAGACTCCTGGAAAATTATGTGGAAGTTTGTTTTTTAGTAAAATCATTATTTAAATGCTATGAAAGATCTTGCTCTTTTTTGTTTTGGGCAGGAGGGGAAGAAGGTAATGAAGTCTATCAAATATGCAGAACTTCTTGGAAAATCTCTAAAGTTGGGATTTTGCTTGCCATAATCTCTTAAACTGGAAAAACACTAGATAATTGAATGGAGCTTATAAACAAAATTAACTTATCCCAGACTCCAAGTTGATGACATGGCACAGATTCCTAATTAGTAATACGGAAGATTTTGATGTCTCCACTCAGAGCTCTCGTCTTACACAAGAATGGGAATTCAAATTCATCTTATATTTCTCAGAGCTCATTATCTCATTTTGGAGAAACTCTTTTTTTCCCCAACCAAACCATTTAAACTGGATTTCTCTAGAACCTACTGCAATGCAGCTTGTTCTTGGCAAAAGCAAAGGTAATTCATTTTCTGACATTGGAAATCCTTTAAAAATACTGTCAAAAATAAATTAAAAACAGGAGTGATGTGTCATAACTGAAGTTCTTATTAGAAATGGGGCATTTCTTGGAATAAACAGGAGTGGATGGAATAAATTCCTCATGCAAACTGATTTTCATTTCCCTGATTGGGATCAAAGCATTGCTTTGGAACATAACTTTACATATTATCACAAACGGAAATGATGTTTTTCTATACTGTTCTTAGGCAAGTCACCTATACATTAAGTAATTTCTTGGGAGCTTTTCGAGCCCACTATTTTAAAATGAGGTCCATCTCTTCTTTCACCCTTGTATGGCTGCCAGTTCCTAAGTAGCTTTTCTATGCCAAGCTTAATCAAATAGGATCACACCAACCCCAACAGCTGGGAGATGTTCTTTTCAAGCACTTTATAGTCATCTAGTTCTCTCATTCAATTTGTTTGTCTCCCTTCTCCTCGCCCTACTACTGTATGATTTTCCTTTCTTGTCCTTTTCCTAAAGAATTAACTCGAGAATAAAATAAGACTAAATTTTACAGAGTTTATTATGGTTACTATAAAGACAAAATAATGTCAACTGTTTTTTCCCTTCCACCTGCCCCACCAAATATTATTTACTTGAACATTTTTAGATTGCAAACAAATCATTTTAAAAATTGTGACATCATTACACAGTCTAAGTCAACTTGGATGACTAGCCATTTTCTAGCAAACAATTACACAGCTCTCTGTCTAAGCCTACATCCTTACTGTCCCCGCTAATGAGAATGTGTTTGATTCATTTAGACGCCTGTTAAAATGCTCCTCTTCCTTGCAATGCTCAGCCGTATACCACCTCCTTGCATCTATTTTTTCTTTGTAACTGAGCTGCTTGCCTTTGCTCCCCTGTAAAGACTATAAAGCTGCTTGAGGTCAGTGCCGAATGCCTTGCTTATCTTGTCTCTCCACAGGGGCCAGGCTAGCATCTCGTTAGTGGTGGAACTCTACTATCAATAGTTTGATGAACCTCACAGCATAGCAACTGCCAACACACAGCTTCCTTGGGGTGTCACCATGGATAGTAAGCAGCCAGTTTCCTAGTCATCCATTTTGTTGCAGGTTTGGAAAAGAAAAATACTTGAATGGATTGATCTATGTAATTGATCACTTTGTAACAATAATATATCTCAAAGGGTGATATTCAGAATTCTAACCTTAGAACCAGCAGGAGCTCTGGTTTAAAATGGAGATTGTTGGGCCACATTGAAGAGTTTTCTGAGTCAATATCTGAGAGAGAATATCCAGAAATAGTACTTTTTTAAAACAACTAACCTAAGTCCTTGAGAATTGGTGATTTAAAGTAATGAGATATCATCAGATTCATATCCAAGGGCACTTAGGAGAGGAAAAGGTGGCTAGTAAAGGTAGAGAAAAATTATACAAAATGTGACTTTAAAACATACCTGACTCAGCCTATTCTAAGGTGTTTCTCAAACGTACTTCTCAAAAGAAGCATAAAATAGAATGTAAATACTTTCCAGCTGAATGTTCCCCTAATTTTTTCACAGCAATTTAAGAGCCACAAATTTTTTGAAGATTTTATTTATTTATTTTTAGAGAGAAGGGAAAGAAGGGAGAAAGAAGGAGAGAAACATTGATGTGCAAGAGATACGTCAATGGGTTGTCTCTCTTGTGCCCCCTCACTGGGGGACCCGACCTGAGACCCAGGCATGTGCCCTGACCGGAAATCAAACTGGAGACCCTTTGGTTTGTAGGTGGGCATTCAATCCACTGAGTCACACCAGCCAGGGTTGGAGCCACAATTTTTAATCACAAGATTTAAAACTGCTTAATTTTTAAAAACTGATTTAACACGTCTGCAGATAAGATGGAGAAGTAGTTTAGGCAACATAGTTCAAAATTAATAAATATCTTGCTGCCCCGTTTTAAATAATGTTCTGCCATTTCCCCCACACTTTCCTCCTTCCTAACATATTTTCCTTACTGTTTTTAAAACCCAAACAGCCTATGAAGAGTCTGTTGAGTGATGTATGGGAGGTTTATCTTTCCCTCCAAGGGGAAGCTCTCTGAAGGGCAAACGCTGCTTTGCTATGCACTGTCCAGAGACAAACTCCCTGAAAGCTGGGCGATGAATGCACATGTAATGAATAGTTTCCCCTCCAGTCAGTTACACATTAATTTCATCTCTTCTACTGAGCGGATGAAGGCAGACATTTGACAAGAGATTTCTCCATAGTTTCTGAGTTTACAGTTAATATTTCTACTTGGAATTAGATTGAATACGACTTTTTCTTTTTTCTTATAGAATCCTTCACACATGGATAAATTAAAATGTAAAAGGAAATGCTTTCTGGTGCCTGGCCTGTAAGCCTCACTGTTGTGTGTGCCTACACAAATACTTCTCTACTTCTGGAGAGTTGTGCTCCCTACCCTTCTTCAAGTTAGGTGTTGCCACTGACTTGCTTTGGCAAACGGAGTGCGTGTAATAGGGATGTCTTTTCTGCGTGGTGGAATTTAGTTGCTGGTGCGATTGCTTCTGGGGTGATCGAGGGGGGCATATGTCAGTATAAAGGTGCCTTGCTTGAGGGATACAATCCGAGAGCTCGTTGTTAAGGTTCCACGGCTTTGTTTTCGGCCCCTTTCATTGGTTGCCAGTTTCTCCTCAAACACCTGTTCTTAATGGTCAGGCTCGATTCCCTTAGAAAACTGAGGAAGATATTGTAAAAATCTTCCTACGTCACAGAAATCTCCAGGATGAAATTTCACCTGATTGTTATCTCATGCCATTCATCCTATTCTTCTTGGAGATCGCTCTCCAGGGTGCTACGCGGTCCCTTTCACTCAATGCTCTCGTCTACCTGTCCTAATCTCTTGTGAATCTCTTCCTCAGGGTCAAGGTACCTTATTAGTCTGTTGTACTAGTGTACAACTAACACATTTAGCTGGGAAAATAGCTTCTTTTTCTAAAATTACAGAAAAACAGATGATTTCATTGGAAGTGGCAGTAAACTGGGTTCCTTGCCCCAGTACCTAGTCCTTCTCTCAACACTGCTGCCTGAGTTAGTTACCTTGGAGATCTAGTGAACCCTAGTCCTCAAATATATTCCAAACTAAGTGTTTCAAAAATTAAAACCAATCTCAGAATTAGACTAATATAACACAAGTGTTTTAGCTATTACAATATATTGAAATTTATAAATGTATACCAAATACTTATAATATTATATATAATGCATAAATAAAATGATACAAAACTCTGCCTGATGACCATCCAGTTTAAGAAGTGAATTATCATAAATGTCTTTGAAATCTCCTGAGTATGCCTCCAATCCTACCTACTTACCTCCTTTTCAAGATAAGTAGCATCCTGATAGAATAATAAATTATTATTACATAGAAAATATATGATATATAATATTTGTATTACAAATATATGTAATAAATAATATAATCAGTAATGTTTTTGTTTTGTTTAACTGTGTGCTTTTGAACTTTATAACAAAAGAATTATACTGTGAGTATTCACATGTAACTTCTTTTTCACCCAATATTATGATCATATTTGTTCACTTTGCTACATACAGCTCTGAACCATTGGTTTTTCTTTGCTATATAGCACCCCACTGCTGATTCCAATGAAATATAATTCATTGCACTATTGATTGACATTTCGTGCTAGTCCAGGATCTTCTTTTTTGCAATTATAGATGATACTTATCTAAATAGTACTCTGAGTATATTTTCAAATTAGAAGTGACTGCAGTGAGCCATATGAGCAGGTGCTATTGAACTTAGTTTGAAAAATCTGGTTTGGCTGTGGTAAGTCATTGCAGAAGCAATTTGGTGCAGGACAAGACTGAATCATCTCTTCTGGACTGGAAGCAGTTGGGGACCTAGAGTATGACTCAGCCCAGATGCAGAAATAATGGAAAGCGAAGATCCTTTCTAAACTAGCAGGAGCCAGTATGGTTCATGAGAAGCTTGAAGAAGGTGAGACGTACTCCCTGTGTTAGGGAAACAGCACCAGGCAAGAAATTTCTAAGTACAAGGAAGACAATGAACCTTGACTCAAAAATGTTTAAGAATTACAAATATTATTTTTCTTTCAAGGAGGAAGGTATAACATGACCTAATAATAACTGGTACCTATAACAATAACTGTTCTCTGAAATCATTACATTATTCTGCAGCGCACCTTGAAATACTTTTGTATGAAAATTGGCAGCAGGAGCTATATAACTAAGGCAAATAGATCAATAAGAATCGAAAAGTTTGGAAGGGAGAGAGGTATCTCAGGAGCCTTGGAGCTGTGTGAAGGAGAAGGACAGCTGGAGTGGGAAAGCAGTGAAGAGCATCTTTGGAAAACAGAATGGTACATAAACATTTTAGATTGTGTGGTATCGAGTCCTCCCTCATTTTCTACATAAAGTCTTCATAAAAGTCTGCATTGCCCTCTTAGCTTTCACACGAACCCCTTAGAAGAAACCTGGGGGTTGTTAAGCTGTATGTCTCAGCCCACCTGCTACTATACAGTAAGGACATAGCATAGAGGCAGAAGTACAAAGGACCATGGAAGAGTGAACTCCTGGACCCTGAAGATTAGCAATTCCCATAGCTCATGGAATTGGAGTTTTATGGCAACCCTACCTAGATTTCATTGGGCAGGAAGGATCCAGCCAACATCTTGGTAATATTAATCTATAGCCTTAGAGAAATGTTAATTAATATTTTAGCTACATAGAGATTCCAGGTGTATGTTTTGTTTTTTAAAAAATCCAAACAGAAACTACATAAATAAATAATGAAAAACTCATCAAATCTTTTCCATCTTTCCCTCAACTCAATATCATCTCCAGAGGTATTCACTGCTATTTATTTGACAGATTTCCTTCTGGAGCCTTTTATCTATATTTGCATACATATTTTCTTCAGACTTTTTCACATCTATGAAAAGCTCTGTTTGTTTCTGATGCTATCCTTTTCCACCAAGAGATTGCAAATGTCAGATTCTGTGCTTAGTGTATCAGGAGGTTGTCTGAGTCAAACAGGGCAGCCCTCTAAGGAACGGTGATCCTAAATTGGACTCCTGGCTGTATATCCAAAGGATGAAAAACTCTTTTCATATTCTGGATCGAATACTCTGTTAATGCCACTTAATGGAGTATTGTCACAATGTAAACCTTTTCCTAATAGAATGACAGAAAAGTGGGTGAAAAGAGCAAGGAATTTTTGCCACTTGGATGGAATCCTGTTTTCAAAATGTAACTCTGGATGGAGTGGTGTCCCTCCTAACTTCTCTTGAGGCTGCCCTCTATACCCTCATAAAGTCCCTTAGAGAATCTGCTTTGCCTCCATTTCTCTGTTTGAAATCGGGAATATCCTGATGAGGCTGATTTCTTCAATGAAGTTTTAGAATAGCCGAACCAAATCATTTTGCCTATAATTTCCTTTTTATGTGTGTAAAGAAATAAAAATCTATCTAAATAAATTCAAAGTATTCTTTTCAATAATCATAAAGTTAAGTATTGTAAGTGAAAACATTTTGTCAGAGTTTAAGGTCAATGTTTTATTTTTCTTCCTGGTACATAAAACAGTCATGTGTTTAACAATTTGATAGCAACTTAGATGTAATGAAATATGGTATTTCTAGACTCCCTGTAGCTAGAAGTCAGGCATATGGCTGAGCTTCCTGCAGGAACTGTACCTGTGTGAAACTTAGTGTCAGGTGTAACATATGTGAGCCAACAGGCTTCCCCTTTTGTAGGAGACTGTTCTGTGTGGCGTGGGCCCAGCTCCCACTCGGAGATGCACAGGACCCACGCCCATGGATAGGTTCTCCCGTGGGGAATCAGGCCTGCTATGTACCTAGGCCGCTTTGAGACTTGCTTTTGCTAAAACTCCCTCACCCTGAATTGAGACAGCAAGTGCTTACTGTAACTTCCTAAAATCCATGCTAAAACTCCCCAGTATGGAGTGTAACCAGTTCAACCACTTTTCCCTTTGCATTTGCAAATATCCTTCTTCTGTGATGTGATTAGCAGCATCATCTCCTTTGTTTTCTGTAAAAGGTAACCACCTAAAGCGAACCTCTGCACAGTAAATGAGGACCATCATGTAGTGTGTGCAAAAGAGAAATAAAGGCCTGTCATGGCAGAGGTCTCAGCTTTTGACTCCTCTTGAGAGCAAAGCCACCCGCTCTTTTCTTCTACAGGACTCGGTAGTCCGTGTGAATGTCTCTCCCCCATCCACAATGTCGCGGACCCCAGGAACTGGGCCTGCATCACCCTTGTGGCGTGAGTGCTGGTTGACTTAGCGATGCTCTGTGGTTGGTTGTGGCTGCTGTTTGGGCCACCTGCACACAGTGGTTTGGGGAGCATCCTGGAAGCATGGTTCCCCTCTTTCTTCAGCAGCTCGATGATTCTGTGAGCTATAGCACATCTGAAACAAATTTCTTTTAGGCAGAGATTATCCCAGGTACGTTTTGCTGTTTGCAACTAAGAACCTTTACATTATATGTTACATTTTAGAATACAGTTTATAATAAAATTCTTAGAGAAAGGATAAGCATGCATAAATGATTCTGGGCCTTCATAATCATTCAGGGAAAAACAATGTTTGAGTTCTGCCTGACACTATATATGAAATAAATTTCAGGTGATTAAATATCTAAGTATACAAAATAAAATTTAAAAAAATTATAATGACTGGCACTTGTGAAAATTTAGAAGATCTTGAATATATTTGGTGAGATATCAAAGAATACAGTCTTATTTTTGTTAACAATTTGTTATACTCTATCAAAATATTAAACACACAACTCTTTGTAGCAATGATTTTACTTCTAAGAATCCTACAAGAATATTGTAAATATCTGCAAATATTTCTCTATAGAAGTATTTATGGCAGCAGGTTTTATTACACACAATAAAAATGAATCAGCCTTTGCCACCTACAACAGGGGAATTATTGAATAAATAATGAGACGTTCACATAATGAAATATTAAGCAGCAATGTTGAAGAATGTGGAGCTCTGTGTGATAGGCTTCATGGTTATGCATGATACGGTCCATCCAACGTGTGGAAGGATGTGTCCACGCTGGAAATGTTCGTATGCACTAACATCACGAAAGATGCCCAACAATGATCATCCTTGGGGAGGGGGAGACTTGTAGGAAGGGGAGGACGTTTTGTAACATTTCATTCAGTATTGTTGGGATTTATTACAATGAACAATATTGCTTTCATAATTTAAAAAACAATAAAGTTTGAAAGATAGAAATAGCCTCTTGCAAGGCAATATGAATATTTTTTCTACTCTTGTTCAAGCAGAACAATTCTGTCTCTTGAGGCTCTTAGCTATAGATTCACTGGAAGTGATTTAGATTCTATGGGACTTTTTTCTGGGGGAATGAACACACCAGTCTAGTGCAGGTAGCTGTTCAGAGCACCGTTGCCAAACCTGCTCAAATAATTTAGGGTCTGCATCTGAACTCACACATCCATTTGGCTAGAGCAACAAATTTACCTGTGTGTGTAGGCTGAGCCACCTCATTCCTTAAAAACACATGTGTATAATGGATTGTGGGCGAACAGACAATGAGAAGCAATAAGTGTTTCTTTTTCTTGTCCTAGATCTATGAGATATATATTGACTATAAATACATATTCAGCACTGGCAAAATTACCATATTTAATTATGTTCTTATAAAGCAATAGTGACTTGCATTATTGAACCAACCCAAGAAGAATAAATCTGCAAGTAGACAAAGGTGAATTTTGTTTTGACATTGAGAAATAGGAGGCAGTTAAGACTGACAATTATCTCAGAACAGATAAGAAAATTTTTAAACAAGGAGGTTGATTTGACTGGTTCATTTTAAGTCATTAAAATGTACATGTCAAAAGCTTCTGCCTTGCTCAAGAAAAGCTGTTCGACTTTCAGCATTGCTAAAGTCAATTAAAGTAAAAATAAATGTACGTATTCAGTGAAATAAGAAATATAAACAATACTGTGATATTTTTTGCTATGCTTTGCAATTATATTAATTATCGTAAAGGTGCTGAAGCGGTTGAAGTAATATTATAAAAAGCAATATATACTGATACACTAAATGTGAGTATTTGCTAATGGCTAAAAATTTAAAGAATTTGTGTACCTTAAATATGAATAAAACAAATTTTGTGATACTAAATAAGGAGACTGTAGATGGTAATATGAAAATCATATTGTTATTAGCTAGAAAATAAAATGTGTGTTTGCCTAAATATTTTCTAGCTGTGTCACCCCATGAAATGTGCCGATATTAGAATGATCGCAATTTAATGCAACAACAACATTTTAGATCGAGGGTAAGCCCTCTTCTGAGCGGGTCATTCACTAAGTTGCTCTTTGTGGCTGATTTCACTAAAAAGTAGCTAGCATAATTTTAATGTTGCCTCCCATTTGCTTATTTCCAAAACTGTTAAACTGGTCTCTTCCAATTTTAACCCCGTATTATAATTCTGTGCACATGCACATAGGGCCTCTTATTGATCTTTATAGTTTCTAAATGTTTGACTCAGTACAGTGACTAGAATGCTTAATTAATACGTTTTATGAGGAAAAGATTAATAACTAGTGTGTAACTTCACTAAAGATATTTATTATCTTGGCTATAAGACAATAATGAAGTTTTTATTTGTCATTACCTAGCAGTTTAATGTTCCTGCTCCCATTGAAACCCAAGCTTTCAGACACTGTGACATGCTAGTAAAAATACAAATATTGTGTCTCCTTCTCTGGAAAGACAGTAAATTTTACCTCAGTTTGGAGATGTAATATCCTATATGTGATACAAGCTTGCACTATTGGAGAGTCTACATAGTTGTAGAATGCATATGAACCTGACCTCATAAGGTTTTTACGGAAATTTGGGGAAATCAGTTTCTTAATATCTAATAATCTTATCTTCTTTTTTGGCAGTACATTATGAAAATTTCCCAGACACCAGAAATTACATTAATCATTTTGGCCGTATAATAGCATTTTTAGACAAATTAAATTCTTTCTTGAACATTTAATAAAATAGTTTGAAACTGATATATTTATTTTATTTCTGATGCTTATCTAGCCTCAAGTAGTTTCTCATTAAAGATTCAGAATAAAGGCAGATAAAAATACCTCATATATCTCTAATGCAAAGTACCTGTGGGAAGCCAAGGGAACACAGCAAAACAGATTACTAGCAGAAGAATAAAACTGTCATTATGAAAGAGGATGACATATCTCCCTCCTAACAACAATTCATGACCTAGTGTATGCATTTTAATCTTTGATGATCACCCACCCATATTTCAGAGTGATTGTGGTCTTCTTGTTCTTACTTCCCCATCTTCTACTCTTCCTTTCGCACCATCTTGTTCAGCCTTTTCTTTTAAGATAAAGTAATAAAAAAGCTCTGTTTAGCTGTTATGACACATTATGTTATACTTTGCCTCAAAAGTAATTGGAAAAAATTGTTAGAGAGAGATCAAGTACAAGCACATGGAATTTTAGACATTATTCTGTAAGTTTCTAGAAGAGAGAACATGCAAATGTGAATAGGCACTTTTGACATAATTAAGAATCATTTCAAAACACAAACTTGTGACTAGGAAAAGATAACATTGAACCATTATCATTTATTAGCACATTAATATGCATTTACTATTTCATTTTGTTTGGTTTTACTAAAATTTAGTGAAAGAAATACCTACTACTCAATAACATCAGTAAGTACCTTTCAAGAACTTATCATGCAAAAGTCTGTGTAAAGAAACAGAAGACTGAATTTTTATTCTCAAAAAAGTTCACAACCCAAAAAGAGCAAACTGAAAATAAACTATGATGCAAAAGTATATGTGTAATTATTACAAGTCAACTTATTGCTTCAATAATGACTAATGGGTGATAATATAACAGTAGCAAACACTTATCTGGTGTTTATTATGCTACAAGCACTTGCTTACAATCACCAAAGTCCTCACTGCTGTGCTCTGCACTTTACAAATGATACAGCTGAGTCGAAGAGGTCAGGGAATTTTTCCAATGCCACGAACTTAGCAGGTTGGAAAGCTCTGACAGGTGGTCATGACGAGGGCACAAGGAAGCCGACTGAAGTAACCTGCTAATTAATAGTGTTTTGACTTGGTACCCTAAGGATAAAGAAGAAAGAAAGGTACAAACACAGCAGTCTGATGAGTAAATCTGTTTCTCACGGGAGTGTATGCTAGAAACTCTAACATTGAACAAATAAGTGAATATACAGGGTCTGGCACAAATAATGCCCCTTTTTAATTACAAAATCTTTTATTACAAAATCATAAGCATACAATCCTGTAACATAACAATGTCACACTGAAGCACACCATATGACATGGTGATATGATATGGTGAAATTACAACTACAAATTATTACACCTATACTATCACCCGACCAACCACAGTCAAGCAGGCGTTACGTCTGCCGAACTCCGTATTTTAAGTAATGAAAACCAAGCTTCTCACTGTCATAGACCACTACTCAGCAATGTAAAGTTACAGATATGCAGAAGGGGCAAGTTGCAATGACTCCTGTGGTAGAGGATTGGGGTTGGGCATACCTGTATGAATTAATTTTAGTATACATGAATATACAAGTGCACATATATATTTAATATGTACAAATAGATAAGTTGATACATAAATAACATAGAATACAGAAACAGAATAACAATGAGCATATTGTTTAGAAATCTGGTAGGCATCACCTTAACCACGAGTGACATCAGCAATCATGAGACATTGGTATCGTATAACTTGGATACAACTCACTAAAAAGGGCACGTCTCCTCTGTGATTCTTTCCCCTCAAAATTCATAACCTCAGTCTAGTCATTAGAAAACAATGAGTCCAGCTGAAGGACGTTCCATGATATACCTGGCTGCTACTCTTTAAAAACATCAAGGTCATAAAAGACTGAAAAACTGTCATAGGTTCACGGAACTAAGGAGCCATGACAACTAGATGGAACAGTGTCCTGGACTGAGTCCTCGAACACGAAGAAGATGTTAGTGGGACAGCTGGGAACTTTGAACAAAGGCTACAGTTCAGTTAGTGGTATTGTACTGATATTAAATCCTTAGTTTTGAAAGTCTTACCAAAGAGGCTAACTAACATTAAGGGAGAAGAGGAAATGGGAACTTTCTCTCCTAATGCAATGCTTCTGTAAATCTGAAATTTTTTTTAAGTTAAAATGAAATCCAAAACCAAAAATGAAATATGCTCACACAAAGGTGTACAAATCTTAATAAAAAACATTAAAGGTTTATAAAGAAATGCCTACAGCAATATTGTGCCTAATAGTATAGTTTTAAAAAAGCGAAAAACAATTTTCATGTCCATTAAGAGTCAAATAAATAAATATATTGTACCATTTACATAATGGGATACTACTTAGCAATGAACACAACTACAAATGGATTACTGTAATTAATTTTATGCTGAATCAATGAGACAGATACTGAAAAGTAACTGTTGAACAATTCCATTAACATACAATTTTAGGATAAGTCAAACTAATCTATAATGATACAAAACACAAAAATGGCTGCATGGGGCTTTGCAGTGGCGATGCAGGGAGGATTTGACTGAAAGAGTGATGAGGGTCTTGCTGCGATGACAAAATATTCTGAAACTTGATTGGGGAAAAGCTTCATTCATGATCACATTCATTAAAACTTATCACAGTGAACAGTTAAAATGGGTTCCTTTTATCCTATGTAAATTATATCAAGAAAGTTGACTTAAAATGAAGAAAAAAGCGATCAGGAAGAGAGTAATGCACATGCTTTGCTAATTTCCTATGGTGGCGTGCCTGGCCCTGAGTTCTGGTGTATAAGTGGGCTCTGGTGCCCCCTGTGTCATATTTGGCCCCAAAACTATCTTCTGAGGGAAAGTCCGCTGCCACCTCTGTGTTGACAGGGAGTGGCCATCTCTTCAGACAGCTACACCGATTGGCTTCTCCAGTTTCACGGAAACTTCCCTCAATATCACACCTAATCAAAGCCCCTGAATCCATCCTTGGGTTAGCAACACAAAACAGCTGCCCTTCCAGTCTTGCCAAAAATTAAAGCCTCAAGCCCCCTGTTGCTAATTCTTACTAAAATTTTGACTAAGATACATAATTTTATTTGGAGCACTGCCAATATGAGTAGTTATTCTGTTCAAAGAAGTTTTACGTTCTTTGGTCCTCCTAGATTTTCTCTGAATAAATTGTACTTTGGTGTTACACCATCTGCTTGGGTTGAGGAAACTCCACTCATTTATTCTACTCTTTTGTAACTTGATTTACGACATATTAACTTTGAAGTACTGTGAGAAATCCAAGTGGTTGTGTAATGTAGGGAAGCAGGTATCTAAGGCTCAGGGGGTGTATTGTCTTAATTCGGGGATGACAGTCAACATATGGAACAGCTAGTGCGGCGTGGACACTGACCCACTGGGGGCAACACATCCAGATCTTGAAGCTCCGCCCCCACCTCAGTGCTGTGTAGATTTCATCCCCGGAGGCTGGCTGACGAGGACCAGCCAAGAATTAGGAGGGCAGGTTCATGGAAGGAATGGTGGAGAAAAGGGCCATGCTATTTACACTCAGTAAAGAAGGATTTCAGTATTTTAATACCCAGGATGGCCATACTAATACATACTTGCTGAATAGAGTTGAAAAATTCTGAATACAGTTGAAAATGTTTATTAGTTTATTAGCTTATTTATGAAGATCCTTGCGAGAAATTTTTTTCAGAATGATAGGAAGTTACATAGTTCTTGAGCATCCAGTTTTCTAAAAATGTATCTCATTGATACTCTGAATCTCAAAAACCTCTTTCCCTCTCTGGCTGTTGAGAAGTTTGGAATCATATTTGCAGCTACTTTAGCTATTGTATTAAATAATTAAAATAAAATATCTTACATCCTGCAGTTGTCTTGTATTTTATTTTCATTCATATTGTAAAAATTTGTTGGAGAAATCTCTAAACTTGAACAAATTCAGTGTATTTTCAGTTATACATACATATCACTCACACACACACACACACACACACACACACACACACACACACACAGGATAAGTTTACTTTACCTGAATTTGAGCCAAGGGGTGATATCGGAACTGGGACTTGAAAGACAAAGGTGTTTGCTTGGTAGACATGAGGATAAGGACATTCCAGATAGAAGTCACACCATGTTCACAGGCACAAACTTGTGAAAACAGCATCACATGTCATTGGGCCATAAGTTGTTTGTTCTTATTAGAAGAAACAAATGGGCAGGGGACACATCTGTAGAGTTAAATAGAGGCTAACTTACAGAACCAAAACTATGAGCGTGGACTATTGCCTGTACCTGACAGAAATTCAATGAATAATTTTAAACATGAGAGAAACATGAATTGATTTGTTATTTTAAAAAACTACTTTAGGGACAATCTAGAAAATCACGTTGAGGATAAGAGAGATTAGAATCTGGGATACAGATGAAATGGTTATTGAAATATGGCAAGGTAAATATAATAAAGCAGAAAAGTATGTGTCTGGCGCAGCGCCAAGAGCTTTTACATATATTATTTTGTTTAGCATTATGTTCTACTCACACCACTCTCTTCATAACCCCATGAAAACATTCCTACAATTATACTAGTTGTATCACTTTTCCCAGAGTGATTTACCTTTCTTCCTAACCTCCTTGGTTCATCCTCCAATACTGAACTCACATCCCACCATCTGTGGGAGTCTTTCCCTTGGTGCTCCAGCCACTCGAGTTGCTCTCTTCTCTAAACGTTGAGATTATACCAAATCTACAGAACACTGTTCAGGACTTCCTTGGTGTTTCACGTGTTTATCTCTTCAGCAAGAGAAATAAGCTCCTTGAGTAGCAAAAGCACGTATAATGCTCCCTTTCAGATTTTTTCACATCCATATCACAGTGGTTAGCACTGAGAGTACACCGAAGAAAAATCTGTTTCTATTGATCTAAAAATGTTTTAAATGCAAAAACTTCTTAATCGATTAATAATATGAGCAGTTGCTAAGAGACTAGAGATAACAGCTTTAACAAAGTAGAAATTAATTTATCTGCAGTAAAAATATTTGTCAAGGTAAAGCAACTCTAGTGGTCCATTTGTTATCAAGGACTCAGTGTCCTATCTTTCTGGTTCTCCAACCTCAGCAGGTGGCTTATACCCTCAAGGCGTCTTTGAGGGGCAAGGTGGCAGCTGGAGCTCCAGCAATCAGTGTCTGGGAAAGAAGCAGAAAGGAAGGAGTGATGGGCAGAATCGGCACATGCCAACTGTCTGCTCCACCCCCCGAGAGGTTTCCTTGCACTTCTTACTTAATAATTTCTGCTAACATTTCTTAATTCTCAGTGGCTGGGAAATGTTATCTTTTAACTGGGCATTATAAAGCTCTCAAATAAAATTAGAAGGCACCCTAAGAAAAAAAGTTGCATGACTATTAGGTAGGCATTTCATGGTCTCTGCCACAAGTGGTTATCGCAAACCTCTTCATGCCAGCCCTGGATTTTACACACGTACAAGAAAGGAATATGTCAGTCTGTCATGTAAAACACCATTTGTCAAGATGAGACCAGCTATGTTTTGGAAACTGCACTGCAAGCATTTAATAATAAAATCTCTGTTCTTCCTAATGGCTAGAGTACATTTCAAAGCTTCAAATATTAACTATAATAAAGCAGCTTTAATTCTAGACAACAGCAACATTCTCTGTTCCTTCTCGGGGTGACCTGGCATCAGTAGCTGGTGAGATAGCTCCTAATGTGGCTGGAGATTTGTCAGGAATTCTCACCTGTTTTACCTGCTGGCTAAGGCAGCACCACCTCAGCTCATTGATTCATGGCACAGGAATGAAACCAACACTTGGAACTGAAACTAGAACTCTTGTTGACAACAGTGGCATCATACACTTGTGATCCAGAGGTATGGTTTCATGTTGATCCCAAGTCATGGTTAGAACATTTTTCTTACATTTAAATTGCTGAGGCATTTCTTTCTTGAATCAAAGCAATGACCCATATTTAAAGTGTGTATTTCTGCAATTTCTCTTGTCTCATCTATGAGTATAACATTATACTAAAAACACCATAAGAGAGGGACTCCCCCCAAAAAACAGCATTATCTTCTGGAGGGTGAAACTCTTGTAATACAGGCTTCCCCCACTAATTGAGTGTTCTAGGAACCCATCTGTGTCTGTGTACTAGCTGGTGTTATTGTGAGAGGCTGTGTTTGGTTTCAGTGAATTTTTTAAAAGACTCTTTCAACACATTTGCCTATTTCATCATAAGTGATTCACAAGCATACCTGCCCACATAGGCTGAGTGTTAAGCAGTTTTGGGCCAAAAAAAAAGCATGACACCCATGCCCCACCCTCCCTATTCACTAAATCTTGCCTTAAGTGAGTTTTTTGTTTGTTTGTTTCCCTGGATGAAAGAAGTCCTCAAAGAGAAATGTTTTGCCGATGTGGGAGAGGCCAGCAAAAAGTAGCAGAAGCACTGAAAGGCATCAATATTGATGAGCTCAAAAAGTGTTGAGCAGTGGGAAAAAGTCTACATAGGCGTATTGCATCAAATGGAGAGTATTTTGAACGTGACTGAACTTTAAACATGTAGGAATAAATATGCAATTCTTTATAAATAAATTCTGTTTTTTTGTGGCTCCCTCCTCATAGCTGGGTATTCTAGACAAGTTGTTGCAACCACTATAGAGTATGCTTTGTTTGAAGTGAAACATCAATTATGTTAGTCTATTTTCAAGACAAAGCAACTATAGAATAAAGCAAAATTGATGGACCTGTCCAGGGTTTGCCCTTAAGAAGGGAAGCAGTCAAGCTGAAAATGAATACAAGTATTTGCAGGGAAGACTGCAGACCCTCCTTGCACCTCAAGGTACAGTCACGTCAGAAGTGCGGCCATGAGCGACTGAGCACCCTTGAACCCCGAACACCTGTTTTGTTTGTGTATTTGTTTGAAAGTCTGGGTAAGACACATTACTATTTTGTATTCCTTTTTATTTACTATGTCATGATGATAAACATGTGTTAATACTTGAAATTAATTATCTGTCTGGTGATAAAATGCTACATAATAATAATTGCAATGTGAATTATGGACAAACAACAGTCATCTGGCAGATTGCATTGCTATGGGAGCATTTACAGTCTCTCAAGTATTTTAGAGGCGTGTTTGTCAAGGGTGAATGGGTGGAGATGCCCTTTATTCAGACGATGTGAGAGTCATTGAGTCCAGGCAGATGGGACGGAGGTTGAAGTACTTTCAAGGGTGTTCGTGGATTTGAATCTCTCTCTGCCAGGACTACACAGGCATCAAGTTACCGTCCTTACACTGAGCAGCTACAGCTTCAATGCTACTTACCTGACATTGTTTTATCTACACCATCGCATGCTTTGTCAGAGTCTGAAGTCCACAAACCACAGAGTGGAAGAGAGTCTTGGCATTCTCCCTGGCCTAGGCCCTGACAGCTGTGGGAAAAACACCAAGAGTGAATTAATTTTTATAGTACAAGTCACATGCAATACGAGAAGCACGTATTGTTATGGAAGCATAAATAGGGCATGGCGTTGGGCATGAGTAAGCATTTAAGAAAGATGAATTTATTGAATGAATAAAAAATTCTCGAGAAGAACTCGTGGAATATGGGCTTAGGTACTTATGGCTTAGGGGCCGTGACTGCATCTTGAAATTCATCACTACAAAATTAATGGAAATACATATATAAAAAGAGTCATTATATGGAAACTAAGTTGAATTGAATGCTTTGGAAAGACTCCATAAATGTACATCTATCAAAGTTCTCTATCAACTCAGGTGTATCAAGAAAACTAAAAATTTGAGAGGAACATCATAAAATATATCAAATTTGTACTCCACTGGCTTCAACAAATACCTTTAAATTCTTGCTCCTCTTTAAGAAAACTAAGTCTGGAAATTGTATGTGATAAATTTTAGATATGGATTAGGTAAGAAAACTAAATTCAAGGCAGGAAATCCAGAATAAAGAAAAAAATTTTGGCATAATAACGAAAGATTGACATATATAGTATATGTCAATATATTGACATATATTGATTAATATATTGATTTATATTGATTAATATAAATTTATAAACCACATAAATGAAAACAAAGTTAAGTATGTGTTACTTTTAAGCTTTCTCAATGACACCATCTTTTTTAAACTAACCATTTACTGGGCCTGATGATGTCAGAACAGGGCTCTGTCTCAAACCTGTGAGAGGCTTTCACAGGTCTTCATGCCTTGTGGAAATTTGCTATGTGCATTCATGTCTGAACTAGCAATTCACAAAGTCAGTAAATAAAAGATTCACTGAGAAACAGTCCAATGTGCAGCTGGTTCTGAAGCCATAAAGATACTTCTAGTGGCTTGAAAGGAAAGGACACACAGTTTCAGTGCCCATAAATTAGAAGCGTGACCCAAAGAGACTACTCTAACCTCAGTGGCTTTGCTAGGGATAACTAACTAACTAACTAACTAACTAACCTTTCTTTCTCTATCTCTGTGTCTGTTTGTGTGTGTGTAAAATATTTAAATTTATGTGCATCATGATTTTGTACATCTATACCATATATGCTTGTGCATACATGGTACATCTATATAACATATATGTGCCTATAAATATACAGTCACACATATGTTTGCAAAACACCAAACACTTCACTTCCCCCTTATTCCTATTCTTTTAAACTCGATTTCCAACCAACAATGTGAAGTTTCAAAACCAAAATTACTTAAACGGAAACTTCACAGCTAGCTTACACCAATTTACAGATTTTCCGTGGCGGCAGGTTCTCAAATTTTACTCCTGACATTTAGAAAATCTTACTGTTGATCTTAAGTAAAAGAACTTAACACCTAAGCAATATGTCCTACATTTTCTGAACACTTTGAGTCTACTAATTAATCTAAATAATGCACTTGTGAGGTGAATAATTATACTTTTCACAGGTTTTTCCAGATGATATAACTGAGAATTGGTTATATAAAGTAACTAATGACACAGGACATTAATGAAACGTATTCAACACTGTTATTTACATAGGCAGAATGATACAGGACAGATGAAATGATAGTTCAATAAACAATGATTGGCTCCTCATTATGTGCCTTTCAAGTAAAGAAAAAGAAATCATTTCTGCCCTTAACATGGTTACAGTACAACGTGATATGTGCCAACAGAGATTTATTTAAAGCACAGAAGTAGGAACAACTAACTGTTGTTTGTGGGAGAGTGGTAGGAACTGTGCGCCTAAAATAACTTCCATGGAGCATCTTGAAGAGGAAGATTTTATTTAGCTGACAAAGAGGAGAAGGACATTCTTAGGAGAACATCATGATATCTCAGGGTACAAAACGCCTTTCTTTTTCCAGGTAAATAGAATCAGCAGTGCTGTAGGTCTGAATGAACCCCAAGATTCTGGTGGGAACTTGTAGACCATATGGAAACCACATGGTGAATAGTATGTGTTCCATCTATGGAATTTCAAATTTGTTTTGGGCCCCCAGAAGCTATGAAAATTCAAATAGGGCAGTAAATGACGTGATCCATTGCATTCTAAAAAGGCTTTCCCTGTAAATACGTACTGGTTCGATCTATTAAGTTAGACAAGAAAGAAGAAATTGGAGACCAGGATTAAGCTGTTGCAATTAGCATGAAGAGATGGTGGTGGTTTCAGTTCTTATTTCAGATGTAGAATGAACAACACTCTGGGCCTTTAAATATAATTGATGACTTTCCTTCACAAGTTGCTTCCCAAAGTGTGCCATGCTTCCCTTCCCCAATTCACTCCTAGATTTATTTGGAGACAAGGTAGTGTAGAGTATAGTATATAACCCAGCTCACTGGGTTGCTGCATGACCAAATGGACCAAGGAGAGATTTAGAAATCACATAAATCAATATTTTATCTGAAAATGTTCTTATGTAAAATGGTAGTAGTGCCTACGTCTTGGATCTTGCAGTTAAATCAATGTTTTCAATCAACATTGACTTCTGTCCCAAGTTAAACCTAGACCAAAACAGAGTGACCAGTGGATCCACAGAGGCAACCAATCAGGTTCAGCGTGTGGGTTCCTACTTCTGCCTCGCTTTAGGGAGAAGAAGAGGGTGTGAACAGCACATAACTGCTCCTTTGTGGCTCCATAAAAGCAACTAGAAAGGCCAGTTCATTACTCCAAAAACTCTCGATTTTTGTGTGAACTGAAAAAATATGTTTTGAGATAAAACATATCTCGTTTTGAGATAAAAAATTTGGAGAAGACTAACATATAATTTCATTTTGTCTTTTTACATAAAATATCAGAATGTTAAAAGTCACAAATTAATAAAAGGGAATGTTTTTAAAAATTGTGTCTCTGATAATTAAGCAAATATTCAAGCATGTGTACATACAAAATGACAACCTTCGTAAGTCTTGTTAATTAAATGTTAACTTAAAAATTAAGCTTAGCCAATGAAATACTCATCGCTATTAACTGGATTGTGACCAAACCATATGTGTCATATGGGAAGCTGTTAACTCACACATTAAAAGCCAAATAATATTAAAACACTTTATTCTGAATACCCTTTGTGTTAAAATCCATTTTGGTTTGCGGTTGATATAGAAATGTGTAACAGTGACTTTTTTCTCCTTAGTCCTACATTAGATTCTAAGACGCAGGTCTTGAGGAAGAGTGATGTTCACCGAGCCAGCGAGCATAAGGACGCTAACAGGAAGAGAGATGGCTGACTCGTATTGTACATGCCTTCACTGCATTTCACATGTCTTCATAGGGGGCTTCATATTTCCCCTAGAGCCTCCATGAAGAAAACCCACGCTCATTTTCTAGTTTGACTTCTACAAAAATGTCCCTCCTTATGAGATTCTATTCAAGGTCCCCGCCATGAGGATCATAGTAAGTTGGGGTTTTTTTTGGCCATACAGGAAACTCTAACCTATGATACGGACTGCTCACAGGTGGCAGGTGTAGAGAAGCTATAGTGTACCCCAGGCCCTGACCCATTCATTCTTCACCTTCTTGTGCATGAGCTTAGGTTTATGACTTAACCCAGCTGTGTCTGTTTCTCCTGTGCAAAAAGTGTGAGGAATAGAATTACTTACCTCTGAGGGATGTTACAACACTAATTAATGCCTCAGAACTCTATGAATAAAAATCAGTCTGCACAGATGTTAATTACGATTATTCAAAGAACCAGCCATGGGACCAAATGCCAGAAGGTGGTGGGCAGGTTTTTAATTTCCTTAATGAAGGTCAAACAGCAGTTAGGAGGGAGATTAGTGGAGAAAAATAAAAACAATTAACCAAGGACTTAAAATAAAGTCATTATATTACCAGAGCTTAAGCAACTAGGCATCTACTGAAAAGGAGTGTGGGCTGCATATTCCATGACTGAAAGTCACTGAAAAATTTAATGGCTTATGACAGTATTTTGTGAGAAATTATTTTAACAGTATTTGAATCACAGTGGCATAAACAAATTTTTAGGGACATTGCTATACTGTGTATAATCAAAATGAGACAAATTAATTTAACAGACACCGTGTGAGTTCACCCAAGACAATCCTTTTATTATGCTTAGTAGTTCGAGACGTGAAAAGCAATCAATCTGTAAGAACTACAGGAGAGACAATGGTCAGATTAGAGAATTCCAGAATCTCTCTGATCTGTTATTTTATCATTGAGAAAGACAAGATATTGTGTGTTAATAATGTTTGAAATGCTGATGTTTTTAAATACATCGTGGTCATTTTCCCATGGTTTCTGCAGCTGCATCCTCTGGCTTCTGCGCATGGTTCATTCTCTGGCTACAATGGAGAAACATTATGAAGAGAAGTACTCAGGTCTCCCTGACAATTCTTGTATACCATGACGTTGTAAATCTTGTGGAGTGACTTCTATAAGTTTTCTGAACTCAGAAAAGTAGTCTGAGCAGAAGTTTAGGAGATCCTCAAATCTTTTTCATCTTAAAATTAGGGAATTTCTAGCACCCTCCTAGTACAGATTATGTACTTGTGGCCCTTTCTCTTAAGACTTTGGCAGGATGACTTAAGTAAGCATTCCCAGTGTTACAAGCTGCCCCAATAGTCTAAGGGCAGAGATGTTACGACAGTGCAGTGGGGCTGGGAGTGGGTGAGCTAAGCAATAAGAGGCCCAGCTGGAAGGCTGAAGAACTTGTGCTAGAGGTCAGGTTTGGAGAACAGTGCTATTTTACACATCTAAACTGTGTCTGACAACTGCTTGTTTTTGTGGTGACCACATACAACATGAATTGAATTTGTCCTACATGTCAGCCATTGCCGTGTCTCTTTTCCTATTTCAGGTTCTAAAAATCCCCAAGGTGTAACAGGCATTTTCATTCCATTTCTCTTCAAGGAGGAAGCAGGTTCAGAGCAATTAAATAACAACCTAAGATAGTTTGGCAAAGTGAGATGACGTTGGCTTCCAGTCTAGGGATTCTCCATCTACACCCCATGGCTCTCTCTCATGTTATAATTATTTAAGAATCTAAAGAGGCTCTGTAAAACATGAGCGTGCCACTTCCTGACAGACCTCACTTCAGGTCACAGGAGCACACCCAGGCTCATTCAAGCCCCAGGTACACAGAAGGAAGAGTAGTCAAGCAACTGCAATTTATCAAGAATCTGTTAGGTATGATTCCTATTAAATATAGGGATGATATCATAGTCAAGAGAGACTAGAAAGATCCTTTCCCTCAAGGAGTTAACCATTTATGAGGGAGAGAGTCGTGAAGCAAATAAGACCCAAATAAGCATTTAATTACAAGTGTGAGCAGTGCTAAAATGAATGTAAACATTTAGTTACCATAATATCCAGTATGTATAAAAAGAACTGCTACATTTTTTCAGAGTAGTTGTATAATTTTTAATGTAAAAAAACCTAACTTCAATTAATCTTGTATGACCGTATGTATACCCAAATAGGATCACTTGCCGCCTTTCCCTTGGATTTTCACAGTTTCCAAGGCTTTCAGTGCATTTTAATAGTCTGCATTAAAGGAAGATAGAGTTGAAGGTATGGTTACCATGGGGAAATATAAAACCAGTTGTTAGGAAAGCAGCCTGAGAGGTTGAGTTAGGGATATGAGGACGCTACCGTGTGGCCTGGCTCAATTCCCCATGGAATTAAGAGGACTACTGCCAGGTCGATGGCAACGCTGACCGAGAACAAAGGGACTTCTCTAGAGTCTATAGGTGAAATGAATGCTGTACTGATCTCAATGACCATTGTTCTTCACAATGGTCACTGACTGCAAGGTCTCCTTAATACTCTCAGCATTTTCATGTGAATACTGGAACCTTAGCATTTGGAGACAGCAAGTGTTTCGAAACTGAGATTTCATTTATTTGTCTATGTCTTGATTTCTAAACTGTTCTTCCTGTGAGCTGCTCAAGGTCTCTGAATTAAGCTGTCCCTTTCCACACTGTGGAAGAGCATTGCATCCAGCACACTGCTCTAGGCTGGCTCGGGTAATGAGTAGAACAGGGAACATAATGGGATATTATAACAATTCCTAACCCATTCCACACCTGACTACCCCCAAAAATGAGTCAATAAGGCCCGCAGCTCTGTAGTGGGAACTCACGCAGTGGAACATCAAGGCAGGATGTTGCAAAGAAAACTTAGGGGCTGTACTGAGGCAGTTACCTCGGCTCCTAATATTTATAGTAGGTCAGTTTGTTCTGGAATCTGCTCTCTGTGTGGTACTCAGAGCCTTCCTTGCATCCTTTTCTGAATCACTTCTCCTGTTCAAGTTCTTTATACCAAAATAATTGAGGCCTTCTTACATGAGACATAATAGATTTACAATTCTGAGTTTATAACAAAAGGAAGTAGAATAAATGAAAATAAGACTCATCATACAAAATTTTCTCTCCTCTGTTCTTGTCCTCTCATTCTAAACTTGGGTTTCTAGGATATGTGCCTGGTGGGGAGTTATCAGTCAGGATTATTGCCCTCCCCCTTTAGTTCTACTGACACCTTTAATTATTTAAATTCTTCAATTGTTCCTGATGGTATTCATCTCTTTTAACCCTAATAACCATATGAACCATATGAGAAATCTTAAAGTTGTATAGTCTGGGTATCTGCCCTCATGATCTCAAATTGATTAACTATGAAAAGTTGAGCATGTTTCTCTTAAGACCTAAATATATTATAATTGGATGTCCAATAACATTGTTACAGACTAAATTATGTACTGCCCCGATTCATATGTTGAAGTCCTGTATGTGAAGATAGGGCTTTTAGGTTAAATGAGGTCATAAGGGTAGAGTCTTAAGCCAAAAGGGTGGATGACTTTATAAGAAGAGGAAGAAAGAAAAAGATCTCTCTTTCCATGCACGCACACCAAGGAAAGGCCAAGTGAGCACGCACCAAGAAGGTGGCCATCTGCAAGCCAAGGAGGGGACCTCACCAGATCTTGACCAAGTGGGCATTGTGATCTAGGACTTCTAGACTCCAGAACTGTGAGAAAATAAATCTATGTTTTTTAAGCCACCCAGGCTATGGTATTTTGTTATGGTGGCCCAATCTGACTAATACAAGTACATTTAATACAACGTACTGAGCGTTGTTTTCTGATTCTTCTACATGGTATGCTAGCAGAGGGGAAGGATGAACTGCACTGCTTTTTCCAGGAGGCTGGGTGTGGACAGAAGTCTCACAGACCCTGGCAATATCATTATCGGGAAAGGAAAAGCCCCCGGGCCTCCACTGTGCTTCAAAAAATCTGTCCACACGGGAGCTAGCAAAATACAGATGCACTTGGTCATTTCTTCTGTGACTCTCAGACATTCAGTAAAGTGTCTAAATTTGTGACTGATTTTTGTTCTGAAAATTGACTTGGAGTGGAGCTGAGATAGCAAAGAGGAAACTGAACCAGAAGGAGAACCATAATGGTGTAAACAGGAATTTTCAAAAAACTGGGGAGGACTTTGAATGGCCTCAGGCCATGGAAATGGGGTTAGGCCAAGTTCAGTCAGCCCCTCAGAGGGCAAGGAGCCTTACTTAAAACTAGAGCAATAGGGAAAACACAGAATATGAGATTATGTTAGAGCTGGGCCATACCAGTAGAAATAAGCATCCTCCCCTACTGGCCTATATAAGAGAAAATGCACTTTGGCACTTTGCTGAGAATTGAATAAGGGGCAGGGAAAAATCCTTAAGATGGAGAGTTAAGGAGATAGAGGGTAGAGTCTAAGAATATCTCTTCTCATATTATTGACTTCTGCTTAAAACCTGACTTAATGAGATTTTTCCCCTAAAAAAAAAAAGGCAAATGTACACATATATTCTTCAACATCATGTGGATAATTAGTTTCAGTTAATTTGCTCCCTCAACACTCTGTCTAAAGGTTTAATTTGTTATTGTATATTTTTAAATAAAAAAATTACAAATTTAATAATATGGAACAAAGGAACTAAGTAGGGCGAAGTATAGTTAAAAAGTGGATAAAGATAAAGAGGAGAAAGACAAGGAAATTAAGTATGAAAAAAAATAAAGCAAACAAACAACCTGATTAAAAAATGGGCCTAGACTTTAACAGACACCTCACCAAGGAGATATACAAATGACACATAAGCATATGAAAAGGTGCTCCACGTCCTATGTTCCCAGGAACATGAAAATTAAAAAATACAACAATGAGATATTACTACACTTCTATTAGAATAACCAAAATCCAGGACACTGACAACACCAAATATTAGCAGGGATGTGGAGCAAGAGAAACTCTCATCACATATTGCTGTTGGGAATGCAAGACTGAATGGCTACTTTGGAAGATGGGAAATTTCATACAAAACTACACACACTCTTACCAGTGACCCAGCTATCGTCCTCCTTGGTATTTACCCAAAGGAGTTGAAAACTTCTGTCCTCACAAAACCCTGCAAACAAATGTTTATAGCAGCTTTATTCATAACTGCCAAAACTGGGATCAGGAGGTGGATGAATAAACTGTGGTATATGTAGACATTGGAGTATTATTCAGCATTAAGAAAATGAGCTATCAAGCCACGATAGGCTGTGGAGGAATCTTAAACATGTATCAGTAAGTGAAAGAAGCCAATCTGAAAAAGCTACACATACTTTATGGTTCCAGGCATACAGTATAACATTCTGGAGAAGGCAAATCTATGAAGACACTAAAAGTGTTGGTGGTTGCCAGGGGTTGCCATGGAGTTGGGGGAGAGGAATGAACAGGAAGAACACAGAGAATTTAGGCAGTAAAACTACTTTGTTTGATAGTATAATGGTCAATACTTGTCATTATACCTCTGTCCAAACCCACACGATGCCCCCAAAGTGAACCATAACATTAGCTATGGGCTTTGCATGATTATGGTGTGTAAATATAGGTTCCTCAGTTGTAATAAGTATACCCCTCTGGTGGGGAGTGTTGATAGTGGGAAGGCTATGAAAGCTTGGGGGTGGGGAATACATGAGAATCTCTGTACCTTCCCTGGAATTTTGCTATGAATCTCAAGGTGCCCCCCAAAAATAAAGTCTTAATGTATATTGTTATAAAAGCGAATGAGAATGGGAAAAGATAGGTGCAAAAGAGTACCGAGCAATTGTAAAGTAAAGAAACAGGACTGAGTGGCAGAGACTTTGAGGATGTACTAAATATCCATGTCCTGTGATTAGTTCTGGGCAACGAAATATGAATAAATGTGATGTGTGTCATTTACAGGTAGGCAGTTAAGAGCTGTTGTACTCCTTCCATTTCTTCTTGTCCATGCATTCCCAGATTAGTGCTGTGCGGTACATATGATGCAACCCACACAGATGACATTGACTTTCCTGAGAGGCCCATTAAAATAAATAGATAAAAGTAATTTATCTATTAATGCATTAATTAATAATGCACTTTAATTAACCTAATACATCCAAGACATTATCCTTCCAACATGTAACCAATACACAAATAACTATTGGGATGCTTTACATTCTTTTTTAAAAAACTACGTCTAAATCCAGTGTGTATTTTATACTTGAATAAAATTTCAATTCAGACTAACCACATTTCGAGTGTTCTATAGCCTATGTGGCCAGTGGCCACACTATCAAATAGCAAAGTTCTAGAAGGTCTTCCTTCTAGATGAAGAAAGGGTACCCCCTCTATATCAAGTTATTTGAGCAATAAATAATCTTTTGTTGCATTAAGCAAGCCAATGAGATTTTATCGTTTAATTGTTGTTACAGCATAGTATATGGTTACTGTGACTATTATGAAAATTCTTGTAAATTCAGGACCAAACAACAGACTTCCCCTCTTCCTTTTAAATTTGGGGAAACTGGATACAGCTAAACAAAAAAAAATCTTTGACCAGGAAATTAGGCGAGGGGTTGACAGAGTAATGTTTTTCACTGGTGGAGCAAACACACTGAAGAAAAGAAAGCTGATATCTCACTGTCTGAAGAAACATACAGGGCAGATGGACTTGATGGTCCAGCCAGTCACCCGTCAGAGGGATGCACAAAACTGAGTTCTAGCCACAAAGCAAACAAACCTGGAGTTTCCCTTCTTGCTTGATTGTTAAAAACTGAACGACAATTTAAAAATGTGGGAAAATTAAAAATTAAATAAATAAATAAATAAATAAATAAATAAAACTTAACCATATGGGAGAATGTTGTTCAGGCACACACCAATGTTATTATTTAATACATCTTTCCAAGCTTTCTTCTTTCTCGTTTTCTATACTTCTTCCTTCTGACCTTACAATTAATTTTCAGAAGTCATGAATTTCTGATTCCCAGTGGAGGGACATAGGGTGTGGACTCTGGCCTTAGAAATGGTGCCTTGGTTGTCTTCCTTTTATACTTCAAAATTCTGCTATTCTACAGACTCCAGTCAAAGAGTAGTCACCAGGCCCCAATTAAAGACTCATCCAAAATTTCATGGGCAAGTCACTTAGGGACATCCAAATGGGAATTGAGTCAAGCACCACAAATCCTCATACTAAGAAGGGTGGACTGGAGAGATACAACACGCTTCTCCTACACCTTTTCCCAGATCTTTTCTCTCTGGTGCTCCTCTCTCACCCTTTTGCTCCATCTCAGCAGTGGTGAGACCAACCAGTTCTTCTGGTTCTTATAACTTACTCCCTGAAGGCTTTAGTCTGATACCTAGACACATCTTCATTGAAATGGCTATCTTCTGCTCTTCCTCATCTTCCACACTCTTTCCCTCTGTGTGTATGTGTGTATAAACACGTGTATGCATTTTGTGAGTTTTTGTATGTGCATGGTTAGGAAGTAGATGAATGAGAAGAAAATAGAACTTGTTATTCCCTTTTCCAGTTCATTGCCACAGGCAAACACTTCCCAGCTCACCCTCTTCCATGTAATTTCTGTAGCCTCACTGCAGATGAAGGAGCTTACATAGGGACTCAAGACAGGTGCACAAATGAGTTCCTGATGAAACTTTTTCTGCTTGGCTTTGTCAATAGATTGAACAACAGCTTCCAAGAAATTGCATCTGATGTTTCAAGGCTAGACCTGGCTGCCAGGCACGCTGAGTCACATCCATTGAGTGAGGGAGTGCTATGCTGTAAGGGAATTTTTCTAAGATTAGCCAACTTGCATATGTTAGGATGAGGAAAATAGCAGAGTTCCTTAGCAAAGGATCCTGAGGAAGTAGAAAAGCTCCTCTTTTGAAGAGGTTGTGTTACTTGTTTGTTTTTTTTCTTCAAGGTCTTGTCACTTTGTCAAGGGTCAAACCCAGCTCTGAGCTCAACTACCTGAGAACTACAAATGTATAGTTCAGGTTAATTTTTTCTATTAACATAATTATGGAAAAAAGTAAGAGATATGATATGAATAGTTTGATTGAACTCTGCAGACTCAAATAAATACATGGCTAAATGCCATGAGACTAACTTTGGAGACCTCAATATTATAAAAGTAAAATATCAACAATAGATCCATATTGTTCTTTGATTTTAATCCTTAGATGTTCCCAAATGAATGAGTCTACTGACATGTTAAACACAGAGGCCTAATTATGACAAATTAAGACATAATTAGAATCCAAAAGTTCCAAATTAAATAGAACCCACAAAGCAAGGTGAGCTGGCTTAATCTTTAGAAGAGGCCATTAACTAGAGTTGGGTAAGCTTCCATGTAGCTTAGGATTCACAATCAAAATAAAAGATGTAGCAAATAGAAAAATAAGTTATCCTTTCTTAAGTGGCAAATATCCCAAGCTAAAATCATTTCACGCTAATTCTTATCATACTTAAGAAATTCAGGGAACTCCTGTAATAAGTCTAGAGTTTCCATAAACTATAAGCTCAACGGGAAAAAGGAAAAAGAACTTCCTGGAATGTTTGAAACCACCATGGATACTGCAAATCAAATAATTAAATAACTAGGCCCACATTCATATTATATTTGCACATTTCTCAATAAGCGATGCCAAGATAAGATTTTAAGTCAAATCATTATGTGCTTGCTTGTCATTTTTTCCAATAATATAAAAGTTCTGCTAACAAAAGCATTCCTGAGTGAGGGTAAATATAAGGTAAAATTATTTCCACTATCTTTATCTTCAAATTTTTCACCAAAATTCCATAATTAAGCTCCCCTTTAATTATATAAACACTGTGCTATTCACATAGAAGATGTAAAACATTTAATGACTGTTATAAAATTTATATATATAGCAAATATATAAAATTATATAGCATATCTATATATATTTGCTGGCTCCTAAATAACTTATAAAACATGTTCTTTGTCCAAATATAATGCATTTGTGGCAGAGACTAAATATAGTTTACATTTTTTAAAAATATGCATTTTCTCTCCCAGTTTCTTTTTATCCATTTGAATATAAAGGAATGTATAGAAGGGTAAAAAATTCTTTACTACTAAGCAGTAAATGAGTGATATTCATAATCAGTGATAAAATAACAGTTGCCTTAAAGATAGAAGTAGGGGAATGTTGTTGGCTCAGCCCTACAACCCTTAAAGCATATCCCTAGGGCCTGATGAGGAATATAAAGAGTTTCAGACAAGATTATTGGGTTCCCCAAATCTTCCCCATCATTAACCTAATTTTATTAAAATCTATTATCCTGAATCTTGAGACAATTTGATGACTTAAAATCATCCACTGAAATGCACATAGCTGAACAAGAGGACATGCTTTGGTAGAAAATAGTTTTCAGGAGAAGTAAAGAAAGGCAAAGGTGGTGCGTGAATCAGGAGCAAACTGTATAGTAATAATGGAAACTTCTAAACATTGCAGGGGGCATGATTGGATAGAGCAGACAATGAGGAAATAGGCAAAGATATGCAACGACTTGGGAACCTGAGAGATCATGAGATTGTAAATGAATTGTGAGCAATAGGAAGGAGAATAGAGTTTGAGATGGGGAATGTTGAGCAATGAGATGTGAAAGAGTAACAGCCAAATGATTCTAATCAAGCAGTGTATCTTATAATAGGGACAGCAAGACTGGGTGTGACAATTTGGAATGATACAGTAGGAAAATTGTCAGGCTATTGCATCAGAAGACCAAAGTTTTGGTTTATTCATTTCTTAGCTCTGCTTCCTTGTGTATGTCACGTCTGAGCATCTATTATTTGGCTACAATTAAGAAACAATCAAATCCACCTTAACGTGAACATTTTTTATAAATTATAGAATTCTATACAAATGCTCTTATTATGTTTGATAACAGTGCTCATGTATAATGTTCTTTGTCAAGAAAGATAAAAATAGTGGCTAAAATGATAGAAAATTGCACATGAATTTCTATTTTCAATTTTTATTATTTTAACAGTAATTTGAGTATCTATAAAGATATGTATAGTTTACTTTTACTTTTTAAAGAAGTAGAACACTACTAGTGTCCACCTTATTCTCCCAACTAAAATGTTTCTGTCTCTTCTCCAAACATAAACACAATGCTGGATTTTGTGCCAATAATTCTCTTATTCTTCTTTATAATTGTATTATTTGTGTATGCCTCCTTAACTAATAGACCATTTAGTTTTTAATATTTTACTTTCTTATTACATTCATCCTTTTATAATTTGCTTCTTTGTTCAATATTAGGTTGTAAGAATCATGCGTGCTAATGTGGGTAGATTCTGTAGTCTTCGGCAGTTTTGCTCTTACACCAGGGATGCCAGGGACATTCTCGGTGGTGTGCTCTCTTGCATATGTGCAAGGATGTTTTGAGACTCAGTTCCAAGGACTGCCACTGCAGGGTCATAGATTATGTGCATTTTCAAACCTAGTAGGAATACTAAATTTTTTTCCGAAAAGGTTACCACCAGCAGTGCCTAAGAATTCACACCGCTTCCTTTCTTTTTTGCATTTGATATGGTGCATTTCAATTCTGCAAGTCATTCTGGTCCCATCCCTTCTTTCTCTCTCTTCTTGTTTTCCTCTCTCTCTCCCTTCCTCCCTCCTGTACTTTCTTCTCTACACTCCATCACTGACATGGGAGCAGGTATAGCCATGGCTAAATTTTTGGGGGTAGAGAGTTGGGGTGGGGAGGAGCTAGATATGCTTTGCAGGCTTTTAAACACAGGCATTGCTTCTTCAAGCTCTGTGGTGAGACTTGTCGGTTTGGCAATCCTCATGGTATTTTTTTCCAGATGGCTTTAGCATCATTGATTGCAGAATGACATCTAAAAGGTGACCTCCTGAATCACAGTCAGTGGTCTGTGTCAAATGCTTTAGAGCAAAGTTGCTGTTTTGAGAATCTGGAAGAACTGTGTTTTAAAGGGTATGAAATAGATGAAATCTTTTACTAACCCACGGCAACCGCGAGTCCGCTGTTTCCATGGCAACCTATCCCAGGAAAGGTATTCCAAACACTCTTTATTTAAGAAATATCAGACAGCTCCAGGGAGTCACTAGTCATGTCAGACTCTACCATCGCACAATAACAAAGATTACCCTTTGTCCGTCACAAGGGTTTCATCCCTTCTCTGGTTTCTCATGACTTTCTGACACCCCTGGAGAGGAATAAAATTCCATACCAAAGCTTTTGTCTTCATTTTGCTTCCTTGGAGCTAATAAGAGTATTCGGAGTACAAAGCAGGAGGAAATGGGGGTGGGGAGATGGACCCAGTCTGCCCCAGTGGCCCTGTTTCTGCGAGCTCTCTGGAAGTGCTCCGCACAAGGATTCAGAAAGCCTAGGTTTCAATCACTCCAGCTCACTGCTTGACATTAGTACTTGATTATTGGATTCTTCCCCTTTAAAAATGACTGGATTAAACTGGATTACCTGCAAAGGCCTTCAAGTTATCAATTGAAAAATATGATGCCGTGTGGTATCTGCCATTTAAGACTTCCATGGAAACGACTTCCTCCCTCAGAAAATGATCAATAATAAGAGCAAAGTTGAAGCCAGCACTGCACCTCATTTTCTTCACTTTTGTTTTTGCTTTATAAAATATTTTCATTTTGAAACAATCTAAAGAAAATGGTGCTTTTTCCTGCACAGACCACTCTGTTGGGATTTGAGAGGATCAGCTTTAGTAATTCACCATGTCATAAAACATAACTCTTTTTAGTGCTAAACACTGCATAGTCATAATCCACTTTGACAAATGTAAGTTTGAGTGCACTTTCTAAGTTTACGTAGCAGGAATGACAGGAAGTCAGGACTTGCCTGCTCACAGCACTGACTATTTGAGAACGTGTTGCCCAGTGGATGTGAAGCTAAGCCCCTGGGAGTGAACAGCCTGGTTCCCTTTTCTGCATCTGTCCCTTCTGGGCTCTTTGACATTGGGCAACCTCCATACCCTGTCTGACCTCGGTTTCCACATGTGTAAAATAGGAATCAAAATGGTACTTCCATCACAGAGTTGTGAGAAATATGCTAAAACCTGAAAAGCGCACAAGGCCTAACATGCCCTAGCCCTCAATAGCTATCACCTATTATGACTTTATTATCTCAGAAGCATTCCTTAGGGTACCATTCATTGTACTAAAGTGCTCATTTATTTGATAACAGTCTAGTGGCCCAAATGTTTATTTGCCTCTAAAGTAAGCAATTTATTGTTTACTTAATTGACTGATGCACTCTAGTATATTTGAATCTGCTTGAATAATGAGTCTACTATAAATCATTATTCTCATGATTTTAGTAATTATTAGAAGGAATCAATTGATTAGAAGGAAATAATTAATAAATTATTAGAAGGAATTAGAAGCATATAATGAATGTAGGAATTCTTTGAAAATATTGGCAAACTACTGTTAACATTTATGTTGCTGAACATTTATAAAGCAATAAAATAAAACAAGATTTTCTTGTCTTTAAATCAACCTCTTTTTTTGTTTGTTTGCTCATTTTTCTTTTTGGTTTTTTTTTTTTTTTGGTCTGTTCAGAGTCAGGCAGTTTCTCTGTATATCTCAGGATAATTCAGACACAAGATTTTTCCATTTTTTAGTTTGCAAGTGAATCTCAATTTTACAAGACCTATTCCCCGCCTTCTCTTCCTTCTCCCTCTCCTTTCCATTCTTGTGGCTCCACCTTTCTAAAGTCTCCAATTACAAAAGCTAATTAAAAGTGTTCAGAAGTAACTTCAGCAATGCAGATCTTTGGTAACCACGGGTATCAAGAACGCAAAGGAAAACAATCTTCCATATAACCGCTGACCATGACAATATTTGTATTTCTATTTTATCAGCTACAGTATGTTTAATTTTGATACTTGATTATAAATAGGCCAAAAGTGTTATTTTATTTAGTAATATATATTCTATACAAAAATTTTAAAGTCTTGGCAAAGTGAATTACCAGTGTCATCATTTTATTTGGACGTATGTCATGGATTCCTTTTCAGTGAGTCCCTCTGTGTTTTTCCATCTCCGCCGAGGGCACCATCAGGCCAACTGCAGCCAGAATGCGGTGAGGTGCTTGGAAGGATATCTGCGTTGTTGTGGCTGGCAAACCCTGGGGTGCTTTACTAAGCCAGAAAACTCCTTCTCTGAAGTTTTTAGGAACAGGATGAGTAACTCGTCTGGGAAAAATGCCATCCTGAAATCTGAAGGACAGGCCGGAATTTCCACATCATTAAATATATTTCCATCTTATCACATGATTATCAAAATTACAATGCATTCATTGATGGCTAACCTCCTGCAAAGTAATGAAGCAATCGAAATGCACTTTGCTTGCCTTTCTCTACTGTGCAGTGTTACAATATTACCTGAATCCTGACCAGGAAACTGGTGCTCTCATCTCCCAAAGCCTGTGCGCCCTCCACTGTGGACAAAATTAAGTAAATTAGCATCTCCACGTCTATCATTCTTTAATACATAAATATCTACATAATTAATTGACTTCTCAGAGAACAACGCTTTAAAGAAGATATTCTTTTCCCCATTTTGCAATAGGAGAGAAAGAGAAGTGAGGAGCTTGTTCAAGGCAAACCAGCTGACTCCAAATCTGTTCTTTCCCACAAACTTTATTTTTCTACATTGTCCAATAACTCCTATAAATTAACCACTGAGGATGGCTAATTGGGATTTTTTTAAAAATATTTTTGTATTTTTGGAGAGAGGGGAAGGAATAGAGAAAGAGGGAGAGAAACTTTGATATGTGAGTTTCAATATGTGAAATTTCAATATGTGGGTGAGAAACACCCATTGCTTGCTTCTCACACACACCCAGCTGGGGTCCTGGCCCACAACCCAGGCATGTGTCTTGACTGGGAATTGAACCGGTGAATTTTCAATCTGCGGGATGATGCCCAACCCACTGGGCCACAGCAGTCAGGGTGCTAATTGGGACTTTTCAGGGACTGTGACAGAGCAGGTGGGGTAATTGTTTTAGAAGTGAAAGATAGAAGGGACTTTTCCTGGAAGAATGACACTATTCTAATTAGGCTTAATAATCACTTTGAAATTATAGCCTCAGAATTTTTGTGGGCATTTGCAAATAAAAGTAAATATTTTACTGGCTCATTTCACTTAGCATAATGTTCTCCAAGTCTATCCATACTGTCACAAAGGGTAAAACTTAAAACTTTCTTCTTTTTTATGCCCAAGTAGCATTCCACGGTGTAAACATCCCACAGTTGTTTTATCCACTCACCTACTGACGGACACTTGGGCAGCTTCCATGTCTTGGAGACTGTAGTGAACATAAGGATGTTTATATTCTTTCAAATTAGTGTTTTGGGTTCCTTCGGATATATTCCTAGAAATAGGATAGCTGGGTCGAAAGGCAGATCTATTTTTAATTTTTTGAGGTATCTCCATACTGCCTTCCACAGTGGCTGCCCAGTCTGCATCCCCACCAAAAGTGCAAAAGGGTCTCCCCTTCCCCACATCCTCACCAGCACTTGTATTTCGTTGATTTATTGATGATAGCCATTCTGACAGGTGCTATCAGAATGTGTTCTATAGGTGCTATCAGAATGAGAATGCTATCTCATTGTGGTTTTGATTTGCATTTCTCTGATGATTAGGGACATTGAGCATCTTTTCATACGTCTTTTGGCCATCTGTATGTCCTTAGAGAATTGTCTGTTCAGGTCCTTTGCCCATTTGGGTTGTTTGTGTGTTTGTTTGTTTGTTTGTTTTTTGGTGTCAAGTTTTGTAAGCCCATTATAAATGCCATACAATTTCACTCATGTGGAATGTAATGAACAAACTGAACTAACAAGCAAAATACAGACAGACTCATAGATAGGGAACAGGATGACAGATAAGGGGGGAGGTTAAGAGGTGGAGGGATCGAGCAAAAATGAAAAAGGACTCATGGACACGGACAACAGTGTTGTGATTGGTGGGGAGAGTAGGATATAAGGGGACTAAATGGTAATAGAAAAAATACAATAAAATTTTTTAAAATATAAATATTTCAAATTAATGTTATAAAAAATGAGTGAACTAAAGTTTCATCAACTAATCATAATCGTATGTTTGCCTGGTAGTTCAAAAATTGTATTATTCTGGAACAAAACTCTTCATCATTGTTTATCAACATACACTTGGACAAATTCACTGATAAAAAATTAGCATTTATTAAAGTAAACATTTATGCTTATATATTAGATTACATCTTTAAAATAATTTAAATAACTAGTCAATTATTATTAAATTGTTATTTATTTGTTAAATATCATTATTAAGTGATATAATGTATATTGAGTGCTTTGCCCAGGGTCTGACACATAGTAATTGTGAAAGAAGTTATCATTATTTTTTGTGAATCTAAAGAGCATGATTCTATGCCCTTTTTCATTTTGTTAATGTCTATATTTCTCTCCTAATGATCATTAGATCCATCACTATTTCTTAAAAAATCCTTTGCAAGAGTAAAACCACTGAAGTTAAAATATACATCAAGTTATGTTGCAGTACTGCTAAAACATACTTCATTTTACTCTTAGATCTTATGGGTATCAATTACAACTCCCTTGTGGAATCTTCATATTAATCTTGATTTTCTTTAACATCTAAATAAAAAGATACTTTAATCTTTTCCCCAAATATGAGGATGAATGGATTGAATGAAATTTTTTGCTTCTTTAGTCCAAGATGCACACAATGAAAAGGATATTAAAATAATTCTGATTATAATAGTTTTTGTGTGTATCTTCATAATTAGATTATGTGTTACCTGAGGGCAAATATTTTAGTAACCTTTTTATGATATGTAATATTTTATTATTTTTAATGAGAGAAATAGAAGGTAAAGGAAATCTACATTTCAATCAGGAGTAAATATTTCCATAGCTCATAACTGAATTGTTGTCAATAAGATTTTTTAAAATATATTTTATTGATTATGCTATTACAGTTGTCCCATTTTCCCCCTTCACTCCTCTCCACCCTGCACACCCTCTCCCACCCACATTCCCCTCCTTTAGCTCATGTCCATGTGTCATACTCATAAGTTCTTTAGCTTCTACATTTTCCATACTATTCTTACCCTTCCCCTTTCTATTTTCTACCTATCATCTATGCTACTTATTTTCTGTACCTTTTCCCCCTTTCTCTTCCTCCCACTCCCCTGTTGATAACCCTCCATATGATCTCCATTTCTGTGGTTCTGTTCCTGTTCTAGCTGTTTGCTTAGTTTGTTTTTGTTTTTGTTTTAGGTATGGTTGTTAATAATTGTGGGTTTGCTATCATTTTACTGTACATGTTTTTAATCTTCTTTTTCTTAGATAAGTCCCTTTAACATTTCATATAATAAGGGTTTGGTGATGATGAACTCCTTTAACTTGACCTTATCTGAGAAGCACTTTATCTGCCCTTACATTCTAAATGAAAGCTTTGCTGGATAGAGCAATCTTGGATGTAGGCCCTTGCCTTTCATGACTTGGAATACTTCTTTCCAGACCCTTCGTGCCTGTAAAGTCTCTTTTGAGAAATCAGCTCACAGTCTGATGGGAACTCCTTTGTAGGTAACTGTCTCCTTATCTCTTGC
>CM052541.1:19122564-19234886 GCA_028533065.1 Trachops cirrhosus | reverse complement strand
TTTGGTTGTTTCTTTCTTCCTTCTGGTCAACTCCATTGATTTGAGTCACAGTTTCCTTCCCATTGCTATTGGTTCTCTGTACATTTTCTTTTATTTCACTTAGTGTAGCCTTCATTTGTTCATCTAATTTGCGACCAAATTCAACCAATTCTGTGAGCATCCTGATCACCAGTGCTTTGAACTGTGCATCTGATAGGTTGGCTATCTCTTCATCACTTAGTTGTATTCGTTCTGAAGCTTTGATCTGTTTTTCCACTTGGGCCACTTTTTTTTTATCTTGACACACCTGTTACAAATGAGGGGTAGAGCCTTAGATGTTCACCGGCTCGGGGCAACCCAGTTGCTGGGTTGTGATGCTATATGTGGGGCAGGTTTGCGAGAGGAAACAATGCTGCTTGACCCACTCTCTGTCAGATTTCAGTCCCTTCTGCTGCTTCTCCAAAGCAAACTGGGCCCTTCTGGTGCTGATTCCCATGTGGGTGGGTTTGTTATGTTCTAGGACCCTGTGGGTCTCTCCAGTGAACTCTCCTGTGAGGCTGGAAGTCTCTCCCAGCACCTCAGCCCCCACAGGTGTTTTCAATTGGTGTTTTGAGGCTTTATTTCTCTGCGCTGGGACCCTGGGTTGCGTGGTCTGTCTTGCTCCCCAGCTGTTCCTCCCAGTTTATCTGCATGTGAATGTGGGACAGCCCACTCCACCAGTCACCACCTCGCAGGGTCAGCCAGCTGCAACCTTGCCCACCCCAGTTCTCCAGTCACAGCCTTGCTGCGAGTCTCTCCACCGGACTGCCCGACTCCGCCCCTCCTACGGGTCTGGGTGAATATTTCTTCTTTAACTCCTTCATTGTTGGACTTCCATACAGTTCAATTTTCTGTTGGTTCTGGTTGTTTTTTGTTTTTAAATTGTTGTTATCCATCTGTTGGTTATGCGAGGAGGCATAGTGTGTCTACCTACACCTCCATCTTGGCTGGAAGTCCAAATATTTTAGTAATTTTTATGTTATTTACCTTATTTACTCATTCAGAAATTACTTATTACAAACTTATCATGTGCTATCCCCCAGCCACACTGGAATCCATGCATTTACATCCACTTTTACCAGCATCACGAGGGCCTTACTCATCAACACCTTCTTGATTCTCACAGCAGCAGTCTGTTCTTCCCACCACGAGAGAACTTTGGGTTAATTTATGACTATCTTTAGCAGGAGATATGCTCATCGATGGCTGATGGTTAATTTCCCCATTCTTCTTCCTTGTTAGAAATAAGTTAATTTCATTGGGACATAGGTTTTATATAATATATATAGCACACATATAGAAAATATATGACATATACATATATATGAGAGAGAGATAAGTTAATTGACATCAATTAAAAAGAGGGGAAATTCACTAAAGTTATTTGAGTGAATAAAGCATTTAATTACATTGAAGGAAGAAAGAGTTCTAGGTTGTTTCTATTCACTTTTCTAAGAAGGATCTGGATTAAGCAGATGCATATGGTAATGTTTAGTAACAATATCGACAGCCCTTAAATACTGGTTAGAGTGAACCTACAAAATGTACCTGAAAGGGAGTTACAGTGGATTTTGAAAAGAAAGAGTGGTTGTTGAGTCCAGTTATGGCTGAGAGAAAATAACACTGGAGGAGGCATTTTACTTTGTTGGCCACAAAGGAGCAAGTGTACTTGATGTACATCCAAAGAGGTGTCTAATTCGTTGTAATAAAATGGGGGACATAATGAATAAGACTGATAAATATTTATAGTATTGAACAGCAATGCAATGGAAAACTACATTCATGGCACTGAGCCCTTTGACCATGTTACAAAGAATATCTGTTTTGGAAAGAATTTTAAAGCACCATGACCATAAAGAAAAATCAAGTAAATTTTTTATATTTATACAAATTTGTATTAATATCCTTTACATATTTATTGTACTTTTATTTCAGCATGTATTATTTTACTATACATTAATTTGTACAACAGGGGCTTAGAAAATATAATTAATATAAAATAAATAAAAGACCCATTTTACTGCTTTTGATTGCATATAATAAATCTTATAAATACTATGAATATTTTTTTCTCCACTAAAAATTCAAGATAGACTGGAGGTCAAGAACCTAAGCTGTGAAGTCAAAAATTCTTGAATTAAATTCTGCTACTTTCTACTTGTTTGTTTTAGTTTTCTCAACTTCTTTAACATTTAATTGCCTTATAAATATAATGGAGATAATAAAAGTACCTACCTCATAGTACTGATTTACAAATTCAATGGGATTGTGTATACAATACTTAGCACAGTGTGTAGTACATATTAAGTGCTCACTGATTTATTTTTTGATCACTTTAATGGCTGCATAATATTTCATTATAATGTCACTAAAATTTATTTAAGGAATTCACAGGTTAATCACTTAGGTTACTCCTGAATGTTGTCACTGTTATGATGAACATTTCTAACACAAGATACCATTTTTTTATGTACTCCTAAGTGTAGATGGGATTTTTGGTCAAAAGGTATGTCTATTTGTAGAGCTTTTTTGTCATTTATATTTGGTTCAGGAAAGAAAACATAAGATTAAAAAAATAAAAGTGGCTTAGTTGCAGAAAGATATATATGTCTGATAAAATTTTAACTTCACACTGAGAATAAGAGTTAGGAAAAAAATTAAGATCACAACATTATGCTCTCAACTGATGCAACTTCAATGAAAATGAACAACATATATTGCATGTGGGTGATTAAAATGAGATGTACAAAGCATTTTGGAACATTTCAGCCTTCGGATAGAAGCCAGAAATAACTCTGGCACCAATTCCTTTGAGAGAACACTGACAAGCATTACCAAGGAAGAGAGAAGGACATGGAAATGTAAGAGATGATGTCAGTACTGAAGGAGAGGGGTGCATTGCATTCATATTAAATCCACACACAGAGCACAAGGTCATACATTCATGGGTGGCTAGAAGAAAAAATATAACATAGATTAGGACATATCCCTTTAGAAGGCTGAATACTTCAAAATAATGGATCAATGAGTTTTAAAACTGTACATACATCCAATGTAGAAATAAATCTATGGCAGCCAAGTTTGACTCAGCAAGATAAGGGATGGGTTGGTGGCTTAGCAGAGAAGTGTCAGCAGCCAGCAACCAGGCAGAGGTCAGGGGAGTGGGGATTCATCCTCTCCATTCACACACCCTCCTCCATGTTATGATGTGTCCACACCATAGCTGTAAAGAAATGTTGGCCTGGAAGGTTCCAAGGCCTAGAGAAGGAAAGAATTACTCATTTCTACAGAGAACATAACAATGCATGAAAATATCTATGGCAAGCCTGCAGCATAATGTTTGATTCTCTTTGTTGTATGCCTGTGAAAAATCACTATCATGAAAGATGTGTTAATACATCCCTACTCTCAGACTCTGTATATGGTGTTGTTTTTCCTCTCTCTCTAGACCAAAGATATTGAAGTATGAAGTATTTAGTAAAGCTTGTTTCTTGTGCTACAAAAGGGGTAATGAAAAACATGTACATTTTAGGGTTTAATAAACCACCAATAAAAGGGGCAAGAAAATAAGTCAAAGTACTCCCTTTGTTCTTCTATAAGGTGCTCTAAGATTAAGTTAGAAAATCAACTGTAAATGGATGTGGGCTAAATCTACTCAAAATGGAGGCCTCAAATTACCCCATGTGGCTAGAAGGTCTTATTCATTAAAAGCTACTGTCTAGTAAGCTCTTAACAATTTGCTGTACATTAAATTATTTCTATCAATCCTTCCAATCACTCAATGAGGAGAATACTATTTGCCTACTTCAGTTAAGAGGGTTTGTGTATCTTGTCCAATATCACACAGCTGGTAAGAGGAAGAACCAGTATTAAAATTAGAAATGCTTTGTGATTCTAAACACTCTACTATTTCAATTTTGATAAGGACAGAGCTCAGTTCTAGGACAGGGCAGGCTCATAAAACATGATTGACTGCCTAAATTTCTGCCCTGTATCTGTAATCAAAATAGGTTATATAACCTTGATATAAGAATATCAAGCATTACCCTCATTTACCACCTTCCAGTTTAGTTGGAAATTGTAAAGTCTAATCACCCAACCCAAGGAATTGTGGGAGAGGTTTAGTTATCTGTAGCTTAAATAAATCTGATTCCTGTTCCAAAATAAAAAATTAATGCCATTAAAAGACAGAGATGTAGAATATGTATGAGAATGGGGACAATTAACACTGGATAAAACAAAGATAAGGACTAGGTCTGAAGACATTCCAAGGATTAACAATTAGAAAGAAAAACTAAAAAATGTGATGAGTGGGAGTAAAAAATAGGATACTGAGAAATGTTAAGACCATGCGGTTGCCAAGGAGACATCAAATCATGCTGTGGTTGACCTAGCAAGGAGAAATATTCATAAGAAGGGAAAATGGTTTTGAGAGAGATCTAAGGACAATCACACTCTAAAACAGCATATGAGGAAATAAGACACACTAGAACATTGGGTTTTAAATGCCTGGTAACAAAGAAATGTGGGGGGGGAGGAAGCAATAGATTTAAGAATGCCAAGTCTGAAGAACTGTCTGTGTAAAGGAAGGAACAGCGGAGAACAACACACCCACGTGCACTAAAGGGCACTGGAAGGTAATTATCTAGCAGAGAATAAAGACTGACTTTGCTGGTGTCACTGAGCATCATCATCAAGAAACACAACTTTTATGCCAACTTGCTCATACCAAAAGCACAAAAAATTTACTTTTTTGATTTGCAAGACCAGATTTGCAGAATCAGTTTATTTCTAGCTGTCATTTAATACTCTGCTTTGCCAGCCATCAGGTGGCTGCTGATGTGCCATTTATAAAACAAGACACACTCACTAGACTACTGTGAGTATAATGAAGAGAAGGTATGCGTGAAGCATGCAATACAAAGAAATGCTTTTTTTCTCTAAAACCTGACTGTTCATTTGGTTTATCTTTGTATATTACATGGCACCCAGCACAATGCCTTGTATTCAATATGTACTAATTGCTTTTGAATTCCATTGAACAAAGCATTAATACTAACTACTCATTTATCATTATAAATGGTAAAGTTGTGTTGCTTTTAGGATAATATTTAAAGAAATAAAAACCGAGAAACAGTGGGATTTTTCTTTTTGTATATGACTTATTTGACTTTGTTTACATTTTCTTAACTTTTTATATATGGTTGATCAAACTAAATTTTTAATGGAGCAAACTTTAACCACTGCTGTCTCTTATTTTTCAAACAATGAGAAACTTTAGGCCTCCACATAACTCAATAATTCCTCAAAAAACGATGACACTTTATTTGGTACAGTTTAACTGAGAATGTTTTTGGATGCTATCACCTACACACAGCTAACATCTCACCAACTTGTGTCAATATAAGAAAGAATTGCTTTTTGTACAATTTGACTGTCACATACTATGGTGGTAAATGTTAGAAAAACTTTCACATGTTAATGTACAAGGGAGTGGGCACTCTGATAAAAACCCCTGTCCTTCTCAGAAAGGATCATAAAAAGAAAACCAGCTTTTAAGGAAATAAATGGAAACTCATTTGATCAAATAAGAGAATTCTGTTAAGTAAAGATATCAGCATGTTAAAAGGGAAAGAAATGTGTTGAGAATGACACCCAGTTCTCACTTTGACGACTGCAAACTTGACACTGCTTCCCCAGAGGCCACTGTTACTCATACCCTCCCACTGAAGACAGCGTTGCAGGAACTCCCATGGTGTTCTCTGTTAGCCTGTGCACTCAGAATGCCTCATGAAAAGTTCAAGACCTTCTGTCTATGATTTTCACAAGCAAGAAAGCATTCTTCACGGAATAGCCACATTTACTCATTATAATAATAATGATGAGGCTATTTTTCCTTCCACCTTTATTCTTAAATAGCAGATACAATGTTCACTTTGTGTCTTAATATGACAAACTTGGATTAAATTACATGTCAATCAAGATAAACTTTAGTAACTGATTTTTATCAGCTCAAACTATTAACAGAAGAAACTACTGTTGCATATAATGCATTTCTCACTTTTTGTGGCCTTGTTTTGCAGATTAATTTTCAAATTCCTCCTCACTCATGGCATTGACCAGCTTCACCTTAAAAAAGCATATTTAAATGAAACTGATCATTAAAAAACACCATCCACCTATTTCATTATCTCAATTTAGAGCAATGTGAGGAATATTATTTTGACTTTCTATGAACCCTTTCTTTAAGAATAAAGTTTGAAAAAGTAGGCAATAAATAATACATATTTTAAAATGGAACTTGGTCAAGATTTCAAATGTTGGGTTGAATTTTAGTTTGATATAAATAATAAAAGTTACCCTTACTAAAGTGTAAGTATATTCTATTATATTAAAAATAAAAATTAATTTATTGAGTTTTTAAACTGGCAGTTCTGAATTCTTCATGTGAAAAGAGATAAATGAAAAAAAGTGATACCAATATTTTGATCCACTGTTCAAGGAACTAGTGTGTTGTATCTTATGGCTTTATTTTGAGAAATAATATATCTTTAAATGTAAAGTATATTTTAGATGATAGCATAGTTATCAAATTGTTTTTTCTCTTTTTCCCTGGTGATTTCGCAATAAAATGGCAATGGACTGGTGGGCGCAGCATATGTGACTAGGAGGCTTCTGGTGCCCTTCAATTTACGGCAAACTACACTTACCCCTGCATTTCTCAACCCCATTACTTAAAGCACAAAGACTCACTCAGAGCACTGCAGCAATCTGCAAAATTATTTGGCATCTACATGTTTGCAAACCTTGTCTTATGACCTTGTCAAGTATTATGCTTTTTGAAAAATGGCACTCAAACAGGAAATGCTTTTCTTAATTATATTGGCTACTTTGAGTATGAGGTCAGCCTACAAATATGCATTGATGGTTTGAGTAGGGAGTCTGTGTGTATGGTTAGGTGGACTTGCAAGAATGAAAATCTGAGAAGTTAGGAAGAGAGTATGAAAGATCTGTAGTGTGTTAGAAAACTTGTGTATATTTGTATTTTTTATTTCTTTTACTTTCGAGTATTACCAATATGACTTGGCACGAGGAAAATCGATAGGCAGCAACAACAGAGCTTGAATCGTTTTCTGCAGAATTGGAGGTAGGGTGAAACTTCACTAACATTGCCCAAAATCTGAGCATGCTCAGTGATAATGACCATAATTTAGGGCTAGTTAAATGCTGTACAAAAGTACTGTTGTTTGTTGATGGAAAAATACAAAACCTCTGAATTAGTCCTTTTTGGCCTTGGGGCAATCTGGCTTCTGTGTTAGGAGCTGTTGACCCCGTGCATTTTCCAGCACAACTGTGCTCGTGTTTCTGGCTCCCTTCCCAGTGGTCAGAACAGCTCCTTGGTGCTGCAGATGGTGTTCTTGCAGTGGGCCTCTCGGCACCAGACAAGACATGCAGGGGTTCCCCTGCTTCTCCGGCAGCTACAGTTGATGGTATCGTGTGCTATAGTATTTATCCTACACATCTGCATAGCAACATCACTTCACAAGAGGAACTTCTCATTTTATGTTGACCAGCACACTGCCTTGCAAAGTGGGAGGGGCAGACAGAATATCCTTGATCAGTGAGAGAGTATCATTCAGATAAAACAAACAAAAAAGGTGTTCTGTGCAACTGAAGGTTTATTAATTCTCTATAATAATGTCTCACTATTAAATGACTTCTTTTGGAATGCTGAGTATAGAGAACATTGAGAAGCACTAAATCATAATGACTCACATTTGGAAAACAAGTTGCTTACACATTACCATTTAATCAATTGAGACATGATAAATTGACACAGAACACTTATTTCAACTTCATCCTGCCTTTCAACACCGCAGTTTGGAAAACCAAGATAGACACATGCTCCATCCTTTCGTAGATAGGGTTCCAGAGATTATCTCTAATAATTCCTGTATTTTATTTTATTTTTTATTGAATTTATTGGGGTGACATTGGTTCACAAAACCATACAGGTTTCAAGTGTACAACTCAATGAAACATCATCTGCACACTGCATCATACTCCCATTGCTCCAAGCAGAGTCTCTTTACATCCCAGTCTCCCCTGCTTTGCCTCCCTCCCCCTTTCCCTTTGGTTGTCACCACACTGTTAAGCATATGTTATAAATAAATGTGCTAAGTATATAATCATGTCTATGTGAGATATATAGATATATATATGTATATATATATATATATATATATATATATATATATAGCTTCATCCCTTCACCTTCTTTCATCCAGTCTCCCAACCCCCCTCTGACAGCTGTCAGTCTATTCCATGTATCCATCACTCTGTTTCCATTTTGTTCATCGGTTTATTTTGTTTACTAAATTCCATATGTAAATAAGAGCATATGGTATTTGTCCTTCTCTGATGGCTTTTTCACTTAGCATAATAATCAATACTTCCTGCCTTTTAGAAAGAAGTTAAGCTGGTGATTGGACTCTTGCTGCTGACTAGTGTAGCGGAGGAAATGTTGGGATTTTCTGCCTCTGTAACTAGCTGCGTGATTGTCAAGATGCAGAGCTGGTGGAAACAGAAGTGGTTCCCTGATAATTGCACTTCATTTAGAGCAACATCCTTACAAAAATTAATTAAAATAGCAGCTTCACGATTATCAGGTTTGGAGCAGTGACAGAGGTAAGAGTTCTCCTAACAGAACAATCCAGAAGTGATTTTCTCAGTTGAAAGCCAGGCCCCGTATTCTACCTAGTCTAAAATGTGTTGGTGTTTTACTTACTGTATTAAATCCTTTTCTAACTAATGCATTTTTATTTTTTATTTTTTTACTGCAAGGTAATCTAGACATAGTGATCCTGTTTTCCATAGAAAAAGTCAAGATTAAATGATGAAAAAGAATGTTAGAGATTTCAGCTTCTAGTAATTATAAACAATTTATTATAGACCAACTCTACACCCCAAGAAGAATGAAAAGAGGTGGACAAAATATAAATATTGATCTGTGTGAAGGTGGTGCCAAATGAATATTGGTAGTATAAAACAACAACGACAATGAGGTCTTCTGAAGTTCAAAATATCCAGAGAAATACAAAATGTGAAAATTGCATAAGAGTTGAAGGAATATAATTGGAATTAAATATTCTAGGTTTGTTGCATTTCCAGAAAGTGGTAAAAGGATGCATGCAGGTTGTAATCACTAGCATAATCACGAAAAGGTCAACAAATGAATGTACAACTAACAGTCTAATAGAGATAATATGAAATAAAAATAGTTAATCCAGGAAAAGGGAGTAAAGAAAAAAAGGAAAATAAAGCAGTTTGGAAATATATAAAAAATAATAAGATGGTAGATTTAAACCTCAAAGTAAATGAATTACAATAAATGGAAATAGACAAAACAGGTAAAAATTGTCAGGTTGGAAACAGAATAAAAACCTAACTCAATGTTGCATACAAAATTCTCATGACTTAAAAGGACATAAAAATACTTAAAAGAAATAGAATGGAAAAGGATTTGTCATGTGAACACTAGCCAAAAAAAGTTGATGGAGGTGTACTTAATATGAAACAAAGTAGGCTTTAAGACCTAACTACAAAAAGAGGAATATTTCATAATTATAAAATAGCCAATCAACCAAGAATATATGATCATTCTTAATGTGTTTAGTATAGCCTCAAATATGTAAACCAAAAATTGGTAGAATAAAAAGAAAAATTAAATAATCACATTGAGAAATTTCAATACCTAGTCCTCAGAAACTAATAGAACAAGCTAACAAAAATCAGTAGGAAAGAGACTTAAAACACAAATTAAAAAATAATCATATATATATATATAATGACTTGAACAACTACAGTTTACTCATCATTTTAATGAGCTATTTGGCAAAATTAACCATGTGTTGGGTGATAAAAGAGTATGGTTTTTGACCACAGTAGAGAAATTATTTTTAAAGTTGTAAATCAATAACAAAATGATAATGTAAAAAAAGACTAAAATGTTTGGAAATGCTAAACAATCAATAGCTTAAGAAGGAAATCACAATGGAAAATAGAAAATAAGTTTAACTGAATGATAATTGAAATATGACATGTGTTTATGAAATGTTACTAAAGCCTTGCTTAGTTATTGCCTTAAATACAAATATTAGAAGAATCTCAGCTTCTTCTTGATGTACTTTTAGTGACATCAGTTTATAATGTTTTAAATTTTGTGTCACACTTTTGGTGACATACCTAAAAAATCTTTGCTTAATCAGAAGTCACGAAGGTTTTCTCTCATGTTTTTCCCTAGTTTTATAATTCTCCAACATTTAGGTCTTTCATAAATTTTGAGTCAATTTTTGATGTGCACTTTTTAGGGCCACATAAAATATTAACCAAGGTAGACCACGTACTAAGCCATAAAACAAAATATATTTTCTACCATAATGGACTTAAAATAGAAATTTTTCAGTTAATATATTTCAAGTTCATGTATATGTGCAAATTATACAGTCACAAAGGAAATAACAGTGTATATTGAACTCTATGATAATGAAAACTCAACATACCAGCATTTGTGGAATGCAGGTAATGCAGTACCTAGAGCAAAGTTTATAGTTTTAATATTTATTTTAGGAGACAAGACAGTTTAAACTCAATAATATAATCTTCTGTCTCAGAAATCTTTAAAAATACTAGTGAATTAAAAACAATGAAAGAATAAGAAAGGAAAATTTGAAGTTAAATCCAGAAAAAAATAAAATGAAAAAAATTGATTGAGAAAAGTAATGTAATTTAAAGCCAGCTTTTTGAAAACCATTAAAATGTATAAGCCTCTCTATATATAGACTTACAAAGAGATAAAAAAAAAATTACCAAGAAGAATGAAAGCAGAGGTATCACTAAATGTTAGAAAATGATTCTGAAGATAAAAAAGAATGAGAAAGAATTCAGTGAATTCAAATTTGACAACAATTTATATAAAAATGGGCAAATTCTTCGGGCACAAATTATCCCTCATTCAAAAAGAAACAAGAAATTTAAATAGCTATAGCTATAGCTATAAGGAAGATTGCATTTGTTACAAAAACTTTCCCATAAAGAAAACTTCAGACTCATATTGCTTCAGTGATAAATTTTGTTAAACATTTAAGGAAGTATCACTAATTTTATACATTTAAAAAATAAATGAGGGAAAATTTATTTTACAAGTTGGAAACAACTGATTCAAAACAGCAAAGATTTTAGAAAAAGGAAAGCTACCAACCACTAACTTTCATGATCATAGATGCAAAAATTTTTTTAAATGTATTTGCAAAACTGTTAAATATGTTATACATAAATATATAAATATATATTGAATGTATACATTAATAATAAAAACCAGTGCAGAAATCAATGCAATTAAAAACAGGAAAGTAATTGAGAAAATTGACAAAAATCAAATTTTGTTCTTTGGAAGGATCAATAAAGTGGATAAACCACTAGGCATATTAACTAAGACAAAGAGAAAAGATAAAAATTATTAATAATAGAAATAAAAGTGGTGCCATTACTACTGAGCCCATGGATATTAAAAGGAAATAAAAGAATATTGAAACAATTCTTTGCCTACATATTTAGTAACATATATCCAAATGGACCAATTCTTTGAAAAACATTATCTATCAATATTCCCACAGGAGAAACAATCTGAACAGGCCTATATTTATTAAGTACATTTAACAAATAATTAACAAAAAGCAACAGACTCAGATGGTTTCACCGGTGAATTCTACCAAACATTTAAAATAACAAATTACACCAATTTTATATTGTACAATGTGTTCCAGCAAATAGAATCAGAAGGAAAAATTCCTAACTCAACTCATTCTATGAGGTCAGCATTATTTTAATACCAAAATCAGAGACAAATGATAAGAAATGAAAAAACTAGAGCTAATATCTCTCATGAACACAGAGGCAAACAAAATATCAGCAAATTGAATCCACAATGTATACATTTGTTTCAACACCAAAAGAGCAAACACATCACATTTTACCTGTCAAATCAGGAGGAAAAAGAAGAAAAATCATATAATTATATCAAATAGATGTAGAAAAATTATTTGATAAAATCAAACCCCTATTCACAACTTAAACTTTCAACAAACTTAGATAGGAACTTTCTCAATTTGATAATGAACATCTACAAATAACATCATTTAATGGTGAGAAACTGGGTGCTTTCTCCCAAAAGTTGGAAACAAAGCAAGGATGTCCTCTCTCACCTCTCCTAATCAATATCATACTGGAAGTCCTCGCTAATGGAATAAGACAAGAAAATAAAATAAAAGGTATACAAATTGGGAAGGTGTAAATAACACTTTATGTTTGCAGGTGACATGATTGTGTATGTAAAAAATACCAAAATATAGACAAAAAATTTCCTGGAATTAATAAGAAATTATTGCTAGGTTATAGGATCCAAAGTTAACATACAAAAGTCAATTTGTTTCCTATACACACCAAAGAGCAATTGGAATTTGAAATTAAAAACATACTATTTGCATTAGAACCAAAAAGCTAAAATACTTGGGTATAAATCTAACAAAGTATGTGTAAGATCTAAATGACTAAAACTAAAAAAAAACCCTCTCACTAAGGAAATCAAAGAAGATATAAATAAATGGATAGGAAAACTCAATATTGTGAAGATATCAGTTCTTTCTGACTTGGTCTGTAGATTAAGTACAATCCCAGTCAAAAATCTCAGCAAGTTACTTTGTGGCTATGGACAAACTTATCCTAAAGTCTGAATGGAATGGAAAGAGACCCAGAACAGCCAACACAGTATTGAAGGAGAACAAAGTTGGAGGACTGACACTACCTAACATCATGATTTATTCTAACAATACAGTAATCAAGACAGTGTAGCTTTGGCAAGGAACAGACAAAGAGACCCATGGAACAGAATAGGGAGACCAAAAATAGACTCACCTGAATATAGCCAATTGCATTTTGTTGAAGAAGCAAAGGTAATGCAATGGAGAAAAGATAGTCTTTTCAGGAAATGGTGCTAGTACTACTGGACACGCACATGCAAAAAAATGAATCTAGTCACTGACCATGGACCTTTCACAAAAACAACTCAAAATGCATAATAGACCTTGCTATAGACTGAATATTTGTGTCCCTCCAAAAATTCATATATTGAAACCCAATTCCCAATGTGATGGTATTGCGAGGTAGGGATTGGAGAGGTGCTTATGTCATGAGGGTGGAGACTTTATGAATGGGATCCGTGCTCTCATAAATGTGGCAGAGAAAGTTCCCCTCCCCCTCCCCCCTTCCCCCATGTGAAGGCACCCTAAGAAGCTGCCATCTGTGAGCAAGCAGGCTCTCACCAGACCAAATCTGCTGGTGCCATGCTCTTGGAAGTTCCACCTCCAAAGCAGTGGACAATAAATGTTTGTTGTTTATAGACCATCTGGTTTGTGGTATTTCTATCTTAGCAGCCTGACCAATGTAAAACACAAGACTGTTAAGCTTTAAAAGACAACATAGGGAAAAAAATCCTAGTAACCTTAGGTTTGACAATGAGTTTTTAAATAGGACACCAAAAGCATGATCTACGAAATAAAAATTGATGAGGTGAACTTCATTAAATTTAAAAAATTCTGCTCTATGAAAGACACTATTAAATGAATGAAAAGATAAGCCAGAGGCTGGGAGAAAATATTTGCAAAACACATCTTTAATAAAGGGCTTATATCCAAAATATACAAAGAACACATAAAACTTGAAATAAGAAAACAACTCAATTTTTAAAAATGGACCAAAAATCTGAATAGACACTGCAACAAGAAGACACACCACTGGCAAATAAAGATATGAAAAAAATGTTCAAAATCACATGTCATTAGGGAATTGCAAATTAAAACAGCAATGAGGTACAAGTATGCACCTATCAGGAAGAATAAACTCCATAGCACTGACAACACCAGGTGATGTCAAGCATATGAAGCAACAGAAAGTTTCACTCATTGCTGGTGGAAAGGTACAACCACTTTGAAAGGCAGTTTGGCAGTATCTTACAAGGCTAAATATAGTCTATTATAAAATCCAGCAATAGTGTACCTAAGTATTTACCTAAATGAGTTCAAAACATTTGTCCACACAAAACTTGAATGTTTATAGCAGTTTTATTCACAATTGCCAAAAATTAGAAGCAAGCAAGATATCCTTCAATAGGTGATTAGATAAATAAACTGGCACATTCGTACAATCAAATATTTTTCAGTGATTAAAAGAACTGAGCTATCAAAAGAAGAAATCTCAAACGCTTACTGCTAAGTGAAAGAAACCAGTTTGAAAAGGCTATGTGCTGTATGATTTCAACTATATGATACCCGGGCAGGAGAAGACAAGAAGGAGGGGAGGAATAAGAAGACACAGGGGATTTGGGGGGCAGTGCAACTATTTTGTATAATACTGTAATGGTGGATACATGACCGTATGCATTTATCAAAACCCCCAAAGCCACACCAAGAGTGAGACCTAAACTATGACTTTATTAATAAAAATATATCAAGGTTGGTTCACCAATTGTAACAAATGTAACACATCCATGCAATGTTAAGAATAGGGGAAACTGTGGGCAGGAGGCAAGGAAATCTATTGGAAATTCTGTACTTTCTATTCAATTTTTCTGTGGATATAAAGCTGCTCTGAGAAATAAAGCCTGATAATAACAATTAATGAAACCTCAAGAAGACTAAATAAATAGAACTCTATACCATGTTCACAGATTGGAAGACTGAATATTGTTCAGATGGCAATTCTGCCAAAAACTGATCTACAAATTCAACACAATTTTAATTTAAAAACACCCTCCTTATAGAAATGGACAAGTTGGCACTACAATTTATACGGAAATGCAAAGGACCAACGATTAAAAAGAATTTTGAAAAGGAAGAATAAGACTGTAGGACTTGCAATACCTGATTTTAAGACTGACTATAAAGCTAGAATAGTATTGTGGTTTGCAGACAGTGAGGATGGGCAGGATGGTGTCCAGTGCCTGACTTGGTGTCTGTCTACCTTAAAGCTCAGAGTTGATGCAGTCCCAGGGAAGTTCTACCCAACGTGAAGGAAGGAGTACTTTCCTTTCGGAATCTGGTTCTCGTGTCAAATAGCACAAAACTAATAGAAACTGAGAAACACTCAATAATTGACTAGATAGGTTTGGAGAGGTGCTTTCAATGAGTATCTACAGCAGCATGCCAGGTCTTGAATGCCAGCCATCAACACTTGAGCAGGACTTTTATTCTTTCCTTCCATCCATATAGTATCATTTCATAGTCTCCTAACACCTCCTCCTGAGGAACAGCCCTAACTCCTCCAGCCTCCCTGCTACTTGGGTGTGCCCTGATAGGTCCAACCTCCCTGAAAGTGTCCCAGGGAAAGGGGATAAAGCTGGGTGGAGGGAAAGAGCATACACAGAGCATGGGGTGTGACTCTGGATGCAAGGTTTCAGATCTTGCTCTGTTATAGTCTCTAATCCCACTATTGCATCTCTTTAACCATGTGAAAATTGAGGAAATTGGAGCAAATGCCCAAGAAATCAACTCTCATGTTTAATGGTTCTATGACTCCATGGTTGCTTTCGGGGACAAAACCAAATTATTACTGCCATTTCATCAGCGCTGTTGAAGCTTGACAAGCCACACCTCACCATCTTGGCCAACCATAAAACAGTACTCAATCTGAAGCAGTTCTAAGTTACATTTCACCTCTTTCCTTACAGTAAAGGGCTAGTCTCTCATCTGAACGTTCCATGGTAAAGAATCATCTGTTTTCTCAGTTCACTTTCAAGTGTTTTTAAGAGATGATTTTCTTAAATGACGACATTTCAAAGTCAACATTTTCTGTGCTCTCTCTTGCATTTGTATCACTCTTCATATTTTTCACACCCCTTCCTTGTTACCTAATTGTATCACCATAGTAAACATGCCAGAGGGGCAGGGCTGACATTTTATTAAATCTTCATTTGACGCAGGCAGACACTGAGAGTGAGATGAAAGTGAGCTGTCTCTGTATCATACATCTGGCTGGCTCTTTGGACTGCAAGGTCCATGAATGCAGTAGTTTTGTTTGTTTGTTTATTGGGTGGGTGTTGTCTTTCCTTTACAGATGTTTCCATAGTGTCTAGAACAAGGCCTGATATGTAATCGATTACAATTAACATTTGTTGAATGGATAAATAAATGAATGAGTCTGATTAGTGGACAGAACTAGGTCTAGAATTATCTACACCCTCAGCTATTGGTCTTTTAGCTGTTTTTTTCTCTCCTGTTTCTCCAATTTTCTTCTGTCGTTTCCGGATGCAACTGTTGTTAGCATTGTGGAGGCAAGGCCAGTGAGCCTTGTCCACAGAGGGCTGGCAGGAGCCCCTACCCCACAGTGACTCAGAAAGGAAAGGAGAGGTGTCTGTGGGGGACTCCAAAGCTGACTTCGCTAAGGATGTGGGTGAAGAAGGTCCTCTTGGGGCCTCTGTCCCGAGGGCGCGGGTGTCCCTTTGCTGGTGGTGGTGGAGGGGAAATTGTCCAGAAGGCCCGCCCCCCTCCCCCCCACCCCAGGACCACATGTGGCCGTGGCTTGGCAGGAGCTGTGAAGCTGCCACTCTCCTGGCTCCCGCAGGGCGGCGGGCTGGCTGCGGCAGGGGGCGTGGCAGCCGCGCTCCCCCACCCGGACACTGCGGCGGTGGCAGAGTCGGGCGGGACTAAAGGGGGGTGGACGGGATGGGCGGGGCGGGGCTGGCAGCCTCCGGGAGCTGGCGGCGGGGGCGGTGCTCAGACTGGGCTGGACGCTGGGGTTGCGCGGGCTCCCAGGCTGGGACGGCGGCGGCGGCAGCAGCAGTGGCAGCATCTTTCTTCCCCTCCTCCTCCTTTTTCTTTTCTTCCCTTCAGCTCCTTCATCTTTTCCTCGTCCTCCTCCTTCCCCTGCCCCGTCTCCCGCTGCTCTCCTCCAGAGGGCATTAGGTCCTCGGGCCGTGAGCGGTGGCAGCGGTGACCGCGGGTGCATCCAGTGTCAGCGCCCAGGTAAGAGCCGTTCCCACCTCTGGTTCTGTTTAAGGTGCCTCTACTGCCTCGTTCCCCGCGTGGAGGGAGCCTCAGCCAGGAACAGGGTGGGAGTGGACAAGGGGGGTGTCTCACCAGCGGTGCCGTGGGAGCCGGCACAGGTTGGCCCAGCTGTCTCTCCCACCTGGCGAGGCTGCAGGCCCAGCCGGTCCAGGTGTCACTATGGAGCAGGGAACCGGCCGCTGTTACCTGGGCCCTAGATTGGCAGAAGAGTGGGCGATCTTGGTAGGTACCACTGTGAAACGCCCGGAAATTTACATCTCGTTAGGATACCTATCTTGAGAGATAATACTACCTGAGTGTATAAAGACGAGGCGTGACTTATAAAAAGATAATGGGAAAAAAAGGATTTCGAGGTAGAGGAGTGTTTTGTCCATCTTAGCTGCAGAGAATGCACACAGAGGACTGAGTTAGGAGCCTGGTCCATTTGAAATCATTTTCCCCGTTATTCTTTCAGAAACAGCTGGAAAGGAAGATTGGTAAATATTTACAGTTTTAGGAAAATGAAAAATCAATGTCTGGTCGGGTTGCAGGGTGGGACACACACACACGAAAATGAATCTGGATGAGCTGGAGCATCCACATAGTCTTCCTTTGTAAACTGCTATGGAATGGGTGGAAAGCTGCATCTACAGTGCATCTATTCTTTCATTTTTCTTAGTTTTTTTGAAGTCCTTTTTTGGCGCTATGGTGCAGGGTCCCTTCCTTCCCCAACTTCCTCTTTTGTTTAAGGATGGACATTTAAAGAAAGTGTGCTTTAGCGGAGTGGGGAGGTGTGTGTTTGGGTGGGTGGGTGGGGGTAGTAAAACATACAGGGTCAGAAAAAAACATCCTTGCAAACTGGAAACTGATGTTATACTGCCTAGTGTTGGGGCTTCAGGATTTTGTCAGGAAATAAAAACCTTTCATTAGCAACAAGCCTGTTTGTAACCTGAAGACATAGACTCTTTAAAATTGACACAATGTGACAGGTTTTTGTTTAAAGGCATATACGTACACACTCGTGCACACGTGTGTGCTTGTGCACACCACACACGTATACACACATGTAATACTCTATATACATGATATTACAAAAGAGGGTGGATATGTCAAAGACAAATCTTTTAAAATATCTTTCGGGGTTTGGGAATTATGGTATAAATGAAATCTGTAGTGCAAAACAAAAAATATTGTTGGTGGGATATAATTTTGAGTGTTAAGTGGAGGGATTGATAAATGTTGGTAAGGAACTAACTTCAGTGCTAAAGGTATTATTTATTTAAAAATGATCGCTCTGGGAGAGGCAGTGACGACAAAGTGAAATTGAGGTTTGCAGCCGCAGTGAGGCGATGGAGAACAAAGCCTTTTATGTGAGCCATATTATGCAAAATGTCCCATGCTTGAGCTGCAGGTATGGCCCAGTATAAAGCATGGCTCTGTCACCCTTTCATTTTACTGTGTGTAATTATAATTTCTTTGGGCAATGAAGTCGATTAAATAAATAAAAGCTCTTTAGAATGCCCAAGAGGAAGGTTACATTCTTTAGCCTGACTGTGGCACAAAGCACCCCTTTAACGGACCAATAGGCATCTCTGTATTTTGGTAGAAATCTTTGTGAATTTGCAAATCATGGGTCTCTCACTCACCCGTCCCACTTCATGCCCGAAAGCATCCTCCCACCAAGAGAAGATGAAAGGCATTTCTTCTCTTTCAGTAAGAATATTATATTTGTGTGTGTGTGTGTTAACATAGATTTCCAGTAATTTTACCTGATTATCATAGGCTTACCCGTATTCATGATTTGCATGTTATCAGAGCTATTGTGCCTTTAGGATCAGTGGTACATGGTTTACTTAATTTTAATTTGTTGTATTTCACAGTTTGCTATAATACTTAATTTCTGAAAGTTTTTTTTAAACCTTATAAGTAGAAAATTGCTTGAATCTGGTGATCTAAGCAATTAAAAAATTGAGCCTCTTTTTTAAAAAAAAGTATTTGGACCATATTAATTTTTATTGTCTTTGTGTCTTTCCCCTCTTATCTCCCCATCCCATCTCCCTGTCAAATAACCTGTTTCTTTCTGGCCGCCTGTGCTGCTTTAAGCTCCTGGTGTCTAGACTACCACAAGCAGTGCCAGTGTTCTCGGGAATTTCAAGTTCAGGATTTGTTCATTCTCTGCAGCAGCTCTCTGGGGATGACTTGTTTACAGCACCTTCTCAGGGAGGAGAAAGAGAAAGAATGTGCTGAGAGAGTGTGACCCAGTGAAACTGGCACAGCCATTACCTCATCACCGTAGCTACTTCAGATTCATTGAGGGAGCAGGCATCCTCTCAGTGGAAACCAAACACCAGGAGCACACCCATCTCCAGGCAAAAGCCCTACTCTTCCCACAGCAGCCTCTAGGAATGCTGCTCTCCTGAGGTTAAAGGGATATTTTCTCTTTTGTGTATTTCTTTTCAGGGCTCTTGAACTTGGTCAAAAATATGCAGCCAAAAATGAAACTTGGCACAGAATCCTCTAAGCCTGAAGGAATAATTTCATTCCTTTACCACGTTTGACTTAAATCAATCTGCAAATTTTCTAAATATCAGGAGGGAGAAGGAAGAAAAATACTCGTTTGGTATATTTTTGTGTGTTTTCTTAAAATACATATTTAGTGTTGAATTTTAGTAGCAACTAGATAACAGGCTGGACTGCTGTGATTTTGAGAACTTCAGTTGTGCAGTTGGACTTTAAAATTAAATGATTATTACAAGTGCTTACATGTATACATAAAATATGTAATTATTCATTGATATCTATGTGAAATGGACCAGATGAAACCAACTTGGGGATTTTACTATTCAAGTTGATTACTCTAATGAATTGTTTTAATGCTTCATTTCCTTTGGACAGATTAAGATAAAGGATGTTAAGTAACATTTACAGTAGATGATAATGCTACCTCCACCTCAATACTATACTCCTTAGTGCTAAAAGTAGCCATTTAGGTAAGTCATTAGTAAGTGCATAAATCTGATAACATTCTGAAACAGTCATATACTCTTTTATCTCTGATACATGAGTTGAAGATGCGGTTAAGCTCTTTGAGTCATATCTGATTCTCAGATATGGTAGTTCTTTTTGCTACTTTAATTCTCTCAAGCTATATGACCTTATAAGTAAAATTAATTTTTCTAAAAGGCTTATTAACATCACAAAAGCATAGTAAAAATAGAAATTTACAAAATGAGGGAATTTACCAATAAAGTTGGAAGGGTTTGTTTATTTTATAAGAAGTAGCATTCGCTGAGTAGCTGTCGTTTTATACAACGCACAGTGCAAGGGACTGCCCTCAGACGTGGAGATAATGTTTTAGGGCCTCAAAAGCAGGCTTTTGTGCATTGCCTAAGTTATATAAATGTCCTAAGTTGTGCCTTGGCTGGTGCGGTTCAGTGGATTGAGCTCCAGCCTGGGAAGTAAAAGGTCACCAGTTCAATTCTTGGTCAGGGCGCGTGCCTGGGTTGCGGTGCAGGTCCCCTGTTGGGGGCATGTGTGAGACAGCCAGTCAATGTGTCTCTCACACTTCGATGTTTCTTTCCCTCTCTTTCTCCCTCCCTTCCTGTGTCTCCGGAAGTAAATAAATAATCAGAAAAATTAAAAATTAAAAATTGCCCTAAGGTATGCCTACCTTCTTTATTTCACATACATACATTTACATCAGGGAATGATAAACTCTAACTTTCTTTGAGTGTATATGTTCATATACGCATATGTAATGCAAGCACCACCCATCTCTCAAATGCTTCAGTCAGCTGTAGAACATGTCTTTAAATGAGTATAAAAATTCCAGTTCAGAGTGTTTTGGAGAAACAACTTTTAATATTCTCAAGGATGCATCAGTCCCAGGAGTTTATTCCAGTCATCAAAGTGGTTAAAGAACTACAAAGTAAGAAGTGGTATAGAAAGGGCCAAAATCAAGGGAGAGGGCCTGTGGGAAAGTTTTGGGTGGGTGGGTGGGTGAGGGTAGTGGGAGATGATGAGCAAACGTGAATTCTCAGCTGCTGCTAATTGTCCACTTAGGATGGAGATGAGTCTCATCTAAGTGGGTGGAGAGGGAAGACATCTGTTTTGCTTTTGTACCTCAGCATAATATTTTGTGCATATCCCTCCTTTGTCATTACTTTGAACCAATGGTCGTAGGTGTTTCCTTATAAAATTTATTAAGAATGCTTCTTGGAAGCAATTCTGCAGTGAATTAAAATTTTAAAACAATATGGGTACAACTAGTTGACTTTTAATGAAAAACACTTTGAATCTAATCTTTGAACTTAATTTTTTCCTGTTCAAGACAGATAATCTTTCCTTTGAGTATTACAGGTTCCTTACATATTTTTACTTACATATTTTAGTGAAATTCTATGGAAATTTAGGCAAAATAAGAACTCAAGATTTCCTCTCTCGGTTGGTTGTTAAGTTTATATTGTGGACTTTGGGAACGTTTAAACAATTTGTTTTTCATTAAAACACACCAGAGTGGGCATATTTCTATATGTTTTTTGCTTTTTGTTATGTTAATAAGCTTTTTAGTAACGAGCTATAGAAATGATCCTGGAAAGTATAGTCTTAGCTTTTTAGAAAAAACAATTTTACTTATCCCGGCCCTTCTTTTCTTTTTTTCTTTCCTCCATCTCACCTTTTTCTCTTCCTTCCTTTGCTCTTTCTTAATTTATATTGGCAAAGAAAGAAAAAGTTCGTAGCCATTAGAAAATGCAACGATAGCCTGCTATTTTTATATGGAATTTATTTTCTATTATATTTATCGCTTGTTTAACATGCAGTTTGGTGTTGCCTTCTCCTCTTTCTTAGGTCCCCATCCCTCTTGGTCCTTTCTTTGATCTTGACTTTTAAATCCTCTAGCCTTGAATAAATTTTTTTTTTGGTATTTCCAGCCTTTGATCATGCTTCCTTTCTGTAGAAAGCCTTTCTAAATTCAGGAAGAAATGGTACAACCCATTTTTTTTTTTAAGTTTATACCCAAGTTTAGCTCTTGGGTAGGGGTGGCAGTGAAGAACCATTTGACTTTGATTCTGCTCCAATGCTGATTCTATTCCTGGTCCTGAGCTTAGGGTAGGGCGAGGTGACTCACCTATGACTTTCGCATGAATATAAAAGAGGGAGGGACTCAGTTCTAAAACCATTCCAACCAGCTACGTGCCAGCTACACTACCGAAAGTGGTGAGACTAAACCTGATCCTGGGAATGCTGACAAGGCTTTTGCTCCAGGGCCATTCCTGCGGTTTGGATCTCTTAGGATAGAGGTTTAAACTTTGGGGCTGTGTGCCCAGACTCCAGGTACCTGGGAAGCAAAGGAGCTTCCTTTTTGTTTTGAACCTGAATTGTCCATACTGTTGCCTCCAGATTGACTGCATCTGTGTTTAAACTTGGCTCTAGGTACAAGGGGACTCCAACAAAAATAGCCAGGTTAAAATTTTTTTTCTGACTTATAGAACCATGAAGTGTTCTCAAAAATAGCCTTCCCTTTGTGTATCCCTCAGCTTTAACATTTTTAGCTAGAAGGAACTAAGCTAGAAAAGCTGCGGGCCTCTGTGGGTGCCTGCTTCCTCTTCCTTTCCTACTCCCGTCGGTCTTCCTGTTTCTCTGCCTCCCTCTGCTGTTGCTGCTGCTGTTGTTGTTGCTGCTGTTGTCGTGTTTTTTGCTTCTTCCAAGGAGACAGTCATTTAAATAATAGGCATTTCCATGGTTGCTGTGTTCAGTAGAGCTTTACCTGCACCCAGGCTGCTTAGGTCTTTGTAAAGTCTTAAGTTGACAAGTATTTGAGAGGCATGAAGAGCATCTGGGAGGAAAGAAATGAAGCAGAAACCATGCTTAAATATTTAAAGAGAAACACGTTCCTAGTCAGTGAAAACTGAAGCTCTGCCACTATCTAGGGAATGAAGGAACTCTAATGTCACTCTCCTGTTCCAGGATGTTAGAGATGATGTTCTGTCTATATTATGTTCTAAACATGTGAGGGACGTGTTTAATCACCCGTCAGAACTGGAGTATCCTTTTGTCACTGAGTGGATAGAACAGAGTTTCTAAAATAGTTGTCGTGCACTCTTGGGAAAGAATGGCTGTGTATGTTGTCTCCCCCCGAAGGGTCTTAACTTTGAGCCATAAATACAGGGGAAAAAGCCATCTTAATTGCATCAAAAATCTATACTTATAAAAGCAGATCTTTCAAAATCAGATAGTCTGTTCTTTTTCTTAGATGTGGTTTATGGAATTAGATAGTCTGAAAATCTAAGTGATCTATAAAGAATTAAAATAATGCCTTTTAGTAAATGATGTTCTCATGAAAGATTCGCTCTCTGTCTATCTTCTACCTAAATATCAGGCTAGTGAGCCCAAATTATTTCTAATATCGTGGTCCATAAATCATTCAATTATTTATTTAAAAATAGTTATTGGATCCTTACTGTACAGCAGAATCTTTTCTGAATGTGTATGATACTGAGATAAACCATATACATTCCTGCCCTTATGGAGATTACATTCTAGTAGCAGAAGACAGAAATTAACAAGTAAACCAATAAACGAATGTACATTTCAGACAGAGAAAATGCTGTAAAGAATAGGAAACGAAACCATATAATAGAGCTTGTCTGGGATGGGATAGGCTGCCATTGGAGACGTGAGTAATGATAAGTAAGCAGGCACAGGAATATCAAGCCACAGGGAGTAGCAAAAGCAGGATGAAGCCTGGAGTATTTGAGAAACAAATACAAGGCCAATGGCCCTGGAGTCTAATGAATGTGGTAGCGGGTAGGGGACAGTAGATCAGAGCAGAAGGCAGGTGGCAGGCCACGGCGTTCCTCTTGGCCATGGTAAGGGGCTTTAGTTTTATTTGACTTGCAGTGTATTCTGATTTTTCTAGTAGGAGGAGAACTTTTATGAAAATCTCATAAAAGCTTTCAAAGATTAATTATATCTTCTAAATCCCTGTAGCTATATCTGTATCTTATTCACTAAAATGTTAAATCACAAGAGAGAAATGATTTAAAAAATCAGAAGTCAATGATACAAGATCAGACTTTTGTTAACCTGGTCTGAATATAGACAACCTAAAGCGTGTCATTTTCTTTAGATAATGGAGAATTACATGTATAAGTAATTTTAACCCCTTGTAGTCTTTTTGTATCTGAAATTTAAAAAAAAAACAAATCTAAACAGAAAAGTACAAATCTTTGAGAAAAGTATTCACAGGCATCATGGCAGTTTCAATATGAATGTGTTCTTTGGCTCTTTCCCCACAGCAGCTTCAGTTGTAAACAAGGCCGGGTGCCAAGCAGCCACCAACAAGGCACTGACATGTACAAATATGTGACTTAACAGAGTAACACATATTTGTTTCTTAGGGCAGTGGCCTACATCTCCTGGGAAATTAGCAAGTGAGCTTATTCAGTCTCATGATGATCTTGAAAGAATAGGATGTCCTATCAGGGCCATGCATACTCAGTGGAGGGAGCTATGTTGCCGTGTGCAGAAGCTAAAGATTTCAGGTGGGAAGCAGGACATGGGGGAGGCTGCATGAGTGGCTGCATTTGGAAAAGTGTCCAGTTAGGACAATAACAAGAGCAAAAGCACTGAGGTGACCCTGGGCAGGGCACACCAGATGGCTTGCAAAGGATGATTTCTTTTGGAGAGGAGTGGGATGGGTGGGTGGTCTTGTATTTTAGAGGTCCTTAAATACTGGGATTAGTAGTTTAGGTTTTGTCGTAAGTCCATTGCAGTCAGTGAAGGACTTTGATGTGGGGAGTGGCATGAGGAATGCAGTGACAAATTTGTAAGACCAATTTGAGAGGACCTAGTGGCAGGTCTAGAATTTCTGCATGTGGTGCGGCATAGAGACATCAACCTGTTCAGAGTGAGAGACTGAGGGTTTTGTTTGGGAGCTGTAGTTGCAGGCGTTTTCACAAACAATTCAGAAAATATCAATACCGAAGAATGGAGGTGGGAGACATCGATAGAGATGGTCGAGTGAGGAATGCCAACTCTGACATCTTCAGGAAGACGGACTTGAGAGAGCTGAGAGTTAGAATCCACGAAGAACTGCAGTCAGTGAGTAGTACGGGTTCCTATTGGGGTTACGTCATGTGCGTGCAAAGTAAGTATTTTAAAAGGACATTGGCTTTGGAGGACAAAGCAAAGAAATAAGGACGAGTTTCAGTTCAACTTCTCTGATTGCTAGGCCATATTGGAAATATACTACATGACTTCACCAATTAATTGTGTAAACAGTTACTGAAAGTCAGTGTGTGTGTATATCTAAGTAAATGCAGATTTTCTTGAAAAAAATTACAAACACATTTTTGTTAGATACATATTTGATTTTAAATATTTGCATTCTAAACATGTTTAATATCGTTATAACTAATATCCTATGGCAGGGTTTGGCAGACCATACTGTAAGGGGCCAGACAGAAAATTTTTTTAGGCTTTGTGGGCTACATGCAGTCTCTCATAATTACTCTCTTCTGCTCTTGTAGCAAGAATGCAGCCATAAACAATATGCAAACAATGGGTATTGCAGTGTTCCAATAAAACTTTATTTACAAAACCAGGTGACAGGCCCATCTACGGACTGTAGTTTGCCAACACCTGGCACATATTGTCATGTTAAACATGAGTCTAGAAAATGTCTTTGAAATTAGGGTAACTGTACCACACTTTGAAGAGGTCGTAAGTACACGAAGACCGTGTAAGGACACGCGTTCTATATTTCCTTTTAAGATGACCTGTGCAGGGACTCTTTCGATCTTTCTCACATCAGAGCATATCAGAAACCGGAGACCTTGTCTTAGTTCACTGGCTTGGCCTTACCATGTAGGCGCTGAATGTGTTTTAATTTTTTTCTTGGCTTCTAGTAACCTCAGAATAAAACTGTATCCCACTTTAGGTAACTGTGCAGAACCTGTGGTACATATTTCACATACTGACTTTTTCACGCTTTCTTTTCTTATGATTTCCCTTTGTCTTGTGGTTTTTTTTAGAACAAGGTAGTCTATAAATAAATCTGAATTTTATATTTTTACTAGAGACACACTTTTAATTAAAGTCTGTGATTGGAGAATTCCTACTTTCCAGGAGCAAAGGGGGCAGCAGTTCAGCCATGTTCTGCTGTTAAACCAGGACAGATGGCATTGCTTTTGTTATTGTTTCCATAACTGAGATTCTTTTCTCAGGAATAAACTGTATCTTTTGTGTGAATATGCTGTTAGAGAGCATTTATTAGGTCTATTACCCTCGCCCTTAAGAAAATGGCATGGGTTTGTTGCTTCTGAAACTTTCTCTGTGGTTGTTGTCACAAATGCCTTTCAAAGAATTTTTCAGCCCTCGGGACCACCGTGGCCTGTAAGAAACTGCTAAAACCCAAATGCTTTGTCTTTTATGAATACATGACCCAGGAATATTTGGGGGATTAGAATTCAGATATTTAAACATTGTTCTCTTTCTCTTCAGAATACTACATGAGGTTTTCTCACTGCAGAGTGAAATCTGGTATTCATGGTGTATGAATTATGAGTTTTGAGTTTTTTGTTTTGTTTTTTTAATATATACTCTTCATGTACTTTTGCCTTCTGATTTTAATATTAGGTCTTGTTAATGCATTGGAATTAAAATAGTGAGACTGATTCTGACTCTCATTAAATTAATTTGAGAGTATTAGTTTGACCTTATAGGAATGGTACAAAGGACAAGAGAGCTCTTCAGGTGACCATTAGCCTGAAAAGTGTTATTAATTCAATATGACTTGGTAATGATTCTTATCATAATCAAGGAGAGTGGCGTGGGAAATGGCAATGTTCTTCTTCGAAAGTTAGGAAAAATAGACAGAAGAGTATCATACAAGAAGAAGATAAGTTAGCGAGCCCCTGGTAGTTAGGTAATTAGCACTTTATTCCACTTTATTGGTACTTGTCTTTTAGATTACCAGGTGTCGCACTGTAATCGTTTTGTATGGTTTAGTGTCCCAGAACATTGGAAATGATAAGTGGCAATTTGGTCACACTAGAACATAGACAAAATAGGGGGTGATAGGCCTTCCAAACATGTACAGACAGGTTTCAATAGCTGTCATTGCTCAGGTACAGGGATCATAATGGGCATGATTCAGTACTAATTTTACTTTACTGAAATATACCACATATCTCAAGTATGAGCAAGAGAGTCAGGCTAAATAGTACTAAATTAGTCATTATGAAAAGATGGCATCATATTTTCTTAAAGCAAATTCAGTTTGAATTTTCCATGGCAAAAAAAAAAATCACATTTTATTGTAGATGTCAGCTGTTTGGGAAAGCAGATTTGAAAAGCAGGATATAAATTGAGTATGCATATTTAACTTCAAGAACATCCTCTTTATTATCTTAAAATAACTATTCCAAGATTACAGTGGCTTGGTATTTCTGTATTATGTGGAGTTATTTCTCACATATACAAAACATGTCAAAAACACAAGAGCAACCTCCAGAGACCTTGCAACATGTGAAATAACTATGACTTTATATGTTATGATAAAATACAGTTTATTGTAAGAGTAACTTACATGAATTTATTCAGCATCCTTTTTCTAGCAGTAAATTGAGGAAAATATATTATAGAACAACTACACAGCTGCAATTGCCTCTCCGAGGTCCTGAGGCCTGCAGAGAAAGTGTTTGTGGAGAACCTGCTTCCATCAGTGAGCTGAGGAGCCGTGGTTCAGACCAAGGCATGTCAGGAATTGCTCCTGCTGTGAAAAGTGCTTGTCCTAGGCAGCGTGGCATAGGCCATTTCTGCACTTATGTCAGAGACCTCAAAATGGAGTGAAAATTAACCTTATGATCACACAGCTCTCTGCTCAGAGAGCTGTAAATCTCTGGTCAGATTTTCTATTATACAGCATCTTCATAAAATCTAGGTGTGCATGTATCCACAAGACAGGATGCAGTTAACACAGAAGCAGTATTTCAAATTTGAGATAACTATGGTATACAATTAGGTATGAATGACAGAACAGAAATGGACCCCTTTTGGAAAAACCTGTACTCATTAGAGAATTTTCTCAATGAGAAATTCATTTTACACTTCCATGTAATTTACCGAGGTTTACTCTGTCGCTACTTAAGTTGGTAAAATTTAGAAGTTAAACATTTTAAATTGTATGTGAACATTATGATGACTCATTACTCAAGGTCTAGAAAAGTTTCTTCTCCATTTCTGAGGTTAGAGAGGAAGAAGTGGAGAAGAGAGGGGAATCGTGGTGCGGTCACTTTGTACAACTCCAACTTTACTTTACATGGCTATTTCTGCCAGCCCCCATCATCGCTGCTCTGTTTTGTCCCGTGTAAGACATCACACCGGATGACCTAGTTCCACAGCCACCTGTGGCTGCTGAAGTCCACATTCATTCAAACCCATGTTCCTTCAAACAAGATTCCTTGTGTGTGTGTGTGTGTGTGTGTGTGAGAGAGAGAGAGAGAGAGAGAGAGAGAGAGAGAGAGCATAGGATTTACAAAAGGAATCTTGTCTACACAGACTCATAAAGGACGTACCAAAAAATAAAAATCTATGACCTCCTTGGCCTTTCTTTTATTATCTTTAAAATGAGGATAGTTGCCGAAAGATCTCACAAATATTTTGTTTTGTTTTAAATCTAAGAATCTGGAAGTTAGATCAGGGCTGTCTTTGGGGACAGTTTATTTTCTCTCAGGAAATGAAAGAGTAAATAAGATGCTCTACATGCCACAGTTGTAGCTCCATTGAAAAAGGCAACACTGGCAGATGGAAACGTATGTTATCGATGGGTCGTGCCAGCCATTCTTAAACAGCTTGAAATTAAGTAACTAGCCCTTCTGGGCATAAAGCTGAACAACTCACAAAATTTTCAGTCAATGCTAAGTCACCTCAGTAGACAGGGGAAGTGCACTGAATATATTTGAAAGAGGAGGTAAATGAGAATGATATCTTCCAGACTCATTTATTTTATTGTGTATTATAGCCTACACAATAACTTTATCATGATAAATTGAAAACCATTCCATTACATTGTGTTTAGATTTGTCTGTCTATATCATTGTATGTAAGCTGTGTACATTTTCATAGAATAGTTTACATTTTAAATAGATACCTTTGAAAAATTCAGTAGTCTCATTTTTAAATTAGAGAATATGATACTTTAGTCATGATATAATTTTTATTTGCTTGTTTTTACAGTATAAGACACACCTATTGCCAAAAATTATGTGGATGAAGGGAGTGCCGATAAATACTTTTTGAATGAATGGATGGTTTTTAGAGAAACTAGTTTAGAATCCCCTACAATTTATTAAGACTTGTTTGGCCTTACATGTATACCAAAAAGTAAATGATAATTTTTTGGGGGGTGGTGGTAAGATCTGAAGGAATCAGAAACATCCCTTTCTCTATTAAAAAAATAAATCCCATTTGTCTAAAATACCCAATCTTTGTCTTTGTTCAGGACACAGAAAGCTTTATCACTCATATACGACCCTCTTTTTGAGGCGTTGGGAAAGTCCTCTGACTATCTGGGTCTCAGTTGCCTGATCTGCAGCATGAGGGGACACATTTAATCACCTGCAGGACGGCTTCACTTTTGCTGTTCATTGGAACTGCATGGCATGAATTCACATTTGCACAAATCAGTTTGTCAGTGTTAGCTGGCTGTTCACCCAGCAGAGATTTCAGTGAGTGGAATGCTGAATGGATACGTTTTCTCGTGTCTGGAATTAGGAGGCACTGTTCAGAGAAACAATTCTATCTTTGTGAACACACCTATTTCGTCTTGAGCAAATGTTACTGAGAACCAGTTGTGAGCCCCCTTCTGTGAAGAGCCGTGTTAGCAGTAAGAAAGGAACGCGGGGTTTCACCCTTCCTCTCCAGTAGCTTCTGATGGAATTGGGGAAGACGGCTGTCTCACATCTTTTGAATAACTAAACATGCTATAAATGAACACTTTTATCACTAATTTACTGTATAAAAATACTTGTGGTAGGAGAACACATAGGCGAATGCCTTAATAAAAACCCGAGCCCTGGCTGGTGTAGCTCAGTGGATTGAGCGCAGGCCTGTGAACCAAAGCATCACAGGTTTGATTCCTAGTCTGGGCACATGCCTGGGTTGCAGGCCATATCCTCAGTATGGAGTGTACTAGAGGCAATCATACGTTGATGTTTCACTCCCTCTCTTTCTCTCTCCCTTCCCCATCTCTCTAAAATAAATAAATAAAATCTTTAAAAAAAAACCCGAGTCAGAATATGGTTCTGTGTCAAAATGAGTGACACAAATAATCAGAGCCGTTGGGAAGATCAGACTGAGGCAGGAAAAGGTGGATTCGAATCTACGCGCTTGGAAGACACTTGCCCTTTGTGTAGCTGGTATGGATCCTAAAAAGGAAGAAGAACTGTTTTTGAAAAAAATGTTTTTCAATAGACAGGCAATAAAATATTGTATTCACTAATATGTGGGATAGCGTGTTTTGTTTCTTTGTAAGTCTTAAAACAATCTGTCAGCTTTATGCATAAAACACTTCTTACAAATCATTTAAATTTTATTAATTGCAGATCTATGCATATTCATTTAAATGATCTGAGAACACCTTTTATGTGAGATCTTTGGAAGACAGGAGGCTTTGGTAAGGAAAGGAAGAAGAAAGAGGTGTGCTCAAAGTATTTATTGTGCCATTCCTCAAAGCAGAGGCCAGCTGTTTCGGAACTAGAATGAAAATGTAAATTATCAAAAGGGAACAATCAGAGTCTTCTCTTTTCAGACAATGACCGGTGCAATCACATAAGAAAAGTGTTTGGGAAGATTTTCTACTGTGCACAAGTCACGAATGATGAACTGAAAGGCTGTGAGGGAAGTGATTTACAAGAACTAAGTGGACACAGCCCATGGATTGTCTAGTACTCTGGACAGTTGAATTAATCGAGGAACAGACCTTCAGTTCTGCTGGGACTGAATCCAAATCACAAGATTACCATGCATGGAACTTAGGAAGTCACTGCCTCAGTAGCATAGCAGGCCTGTAAATTGAGCTACAGTGCTGGCATGAGTCGCATTTCAATTCAGTGGTTTTATGAATCAAGACAGAGGTCTCTGAATACAATGCAGACAGTCAGTGGGAACAAAACAGACACATGGGAACAAAACAGAAAGATTATGCATGAGCTTGACTGGGATTTTTTATATTAACCCTAGGACAAAAGTCCACAATAGCTTTTAAATCCAAGGGTTTTCACAAATAAATTAGTTTTTATATTTTTGTTTACATTTAAGTGCTTCAGAGAAACTCCAAAAGGCTACAGGTAACTCACACAGCTTTGAATGTCATTTGAAATGACCTTCTAATCTTAATATTCAATGTCAATCAGACATCAAGATTCTGTAATAAAAAAAAATCAAATGCCAGTAAGGAAATATAACTGTATATATTAATGTGTATGTATATCTTCTTCCATCTCTACTCTCATTGAATTGGTTCTCCTTTTGTCTGAAACAACAGTCTTTTCTCACTAAATGCAGTCTTTATGAGAACTTGAATGATATTTCTAAACTATGTATCCACTTCACTCTCCTGTTCAAAATCCTTTCTTCTTTGACTTTTTAACATAGCCTAGAAAGCCATGAAAATCTGTAAATTTGCTGTCTCTTTAATCTTATTCTCTTCTACTCCCTGTCTATATTTTTGGCCTCCCTCAGAACTACTAAACTTCTGTAAATCTCTGCCCGCTTGCTCTGTTCTTCCCATTGTAGTTTTTTCCCCATGACTAACTGCTTTTCAGTTTTAAAAACCAGATCAGCTTTTGTATTTCTCTTTCTCTCTGATATTTACACTTCTTTAAGGAAGGAGGTAGCCTGTTCATCTTTGCAAATCCTGTACCTAGCAGAGTGCCAGGCATATACTACTTACTCAATAATTATTTGTGGGACCAACAATGCTTTGTGATTCTCTTTAGCTTTCACTATTGATTACTTTGATTTAATGGGCTCATTTCTACTACATCGGGTTTCCATCCAGGGAGCTAATTTTAGTCGAATACTTTGGATAACCAAGCGTTTTTATCAGGCCCCCAGTCTCTTTGCCACCCACTCCGGAGCAGCAGTTGCTTCCTGGTCTGCCCCACCGGGGGAGACTGAAGCCCCGAGCCGCACGTTCTTCAACTCGGGTGGTCCCTGTCTCAACAGGTTCTTGAGAGAGTTACCCATGTTAGCGTCTGTGGAAGCGGTGCACAGCGGGGTCGGCACAGGGTTGGAGTTTAGTAAGTCTGCAGTACGTTTTCAGAAAAAATGAAGAGTCATAACACTTTCTAAGTTGTTTTATCGCTGCTGTTTGAAAATAAAAGAAATGAGTCTTTCTTAGGGATTAAAATATTAAATTTATATGTCTATCACATTCAATACTTCTTGTCTTTCCTCAAGGCTTAATTATATTGCTCAGTCTCATTGAATAAGAAAATTGATAATGTATTCCTAAGTAATATATAGTGAACATTTAGCAATACTAATTAGTATCTTGTAATTAAAAGTCTTGGATTACATCTCGTGGAGCTGTCAGGTCAAATATAAACATACATCCCAATTAAGTCCAGCCAGTTAGAATTATGTGTGGGGAAGCAGAGCTGATGGTCTAAAATTAGAACTTGAACTGGGTCGATACTTTAATCATGATCTTAAGTTTTTGGTTGCAGCTTAATAAAATTAAAATAGTTTGTTAAAAAGAGAATAAAAAAGCATAATTCAAATTCTATTACAGTAACTTCTACAGAGGTATGTAATTTATTTAACCTGGAATTTAATTATAATGAATTTTTTTCAAATTGAGTCATCATTGAGACTTAGTTTGCTATTCAAATATCCTTTGAAGAAATGTGAAAAACGGGTTCTGTGTTAAAATTTTTTGATTGGAAACAATTTTTGAAATAGCACACATTTAATTTAAAAATTTTATAAGATGCCACACTTTCAAAAGCGTTTGCTTATTACATTTTAAAAAGCACAAACCAAGCTGTTGAGAAGATGGGTGGATTATCAGCATTGCTCCAAAGAAGATGTGCTTAATCATTTTAGTTTGAATGCAGTATTGTTTTTACCTGATCCTATCATCAGCAAATTTTCTAAGAAATATGTGACTTTAAAGCCTTTGGAATTATATAATAATATTTAGAGATCATTAAAATTTGAGTTTTTAATCTTTGAGAATATTGAGATTGTATTACCTAGTTGATAGTATCTAGTTAGCCAGACTTAAAAATGGCTCCCATAGTCAATAAATTTTAAAAATTACTAATAAAACACAATTTTATTCTAACACATCTAATGGTCACTAATCTAAGGGACACTAATATCATTATTGCCTGTAAGCTTTCAAGGGAGAGATTTGTGTTCCCACTTTACTTATTTAGTTTTTTGCGTTTTGTTTCTTGTTGTTCATGTACAGTTGTCTCCATTTTCCTGCCACCACTTCCCCCCTTTCTCACCCTCACCTCCCACCCCAATCTTATCTCCTTTAGGGTTTGTCCATGGATCCTTTATACATGTTCCTTGATGACCCTTCCCCTTCTTTCCCCCATTATCCCCCTGCCCCATCCCCTCTGGTTACTGTCATTTTGTCCTTTACTTCAGTGTCTCTGGTTATATTTTGCTTGCTTGTTTGTTTTGTTGGTTAGGTGAAAGACAAGTACCATATGACCTCACCTAGAAGTGGAACCTAACCACACTTTATTTCTGAAAACTGATTTTGAGATGCACACTACAAATTTGTGCTTAGGCAATGGTGATAGTGATATCAAATGAAGTTAAAAACTACTTTGTAATCATTGCTTAGAATAGATTGACAGGGTGTGGTTTCAGTGTTTGGGTCTTCTTAAAACCTTAAAGTCATGTGGCACAGGTTTTCCAGCACAGAAACTGCAACACATTTAAAATATGTAGCAAAATGTGGGTGGAGCCAGGAGGAAATTGGTGCTCTTGTTTCTTAACGAAAACCAAAAATTTCTCAGAACAAAAAATCCTGCTGGGTACATAGTCCATATTAAGACAGTAGGATGCCATTTTATGTAACATCTTAACAATGATGATTTACAAAATATGGTGAAGAAAATCATGTTCTACCAACAGGACTAAACTTGGGAATAATAATTAGCTTTGGCAAACCATTCAGCCACGCACATCTCCCACGAAAATTACTCATAACAGCAATTTTGCATTGAGGTATTAAGCAGCATGTTTTAATAATATGTGGGCTTAGATTCAACAAGGAAACACAGCAGTGCTTTTCTTTTTTGTCTGTAGACCGTAAAACACACTGTAAACTAAGTGAACAAAAAGGCACATTTTTTTGACAATCATAACCTAAGTACCTGTGCCTCCTGCACATTACAAAATGTCATGAAAAGAAAATCAGTATTCCATCACACTATTCATCTGCAAGGTGCCAAACAACCAAATAACAGAGAATATTTGGATTTGTGGAGAATTGTTTAAAAGTTTTCAATTGAATGCTGTAGTATAGCTATAAGCTTGGTGCGGTTTTAGAAAAAGTGCTTAAGAAAAGTGTCATTTTTTATGTAGCTATTCACTTTTTATTAACAGATTTCTGTTCATTGATTAACAAATCTCAAATCCCAAAGTAAAGGAATTCAGCAAGGCACAAACTTGCAACACAAGTTAGAGAGAAATAAAAGCTCAGGATGTTCAAAGAGACCCTCCTTCCACAACAGAATTCCGCTTTCTTAACAAGAACCAATAATATATATCTAGCTCCCATGGGGCTCTGATCTCAGGGAGGGACATGTGACCATGCCAGGAATGGCCTGGCCAATCACAGCACTCCACCTATGGAGCCAGTCTTTCCTTAAACAGTGTGTGTTGAACGGTAAAAGAAAAATGTCTCTCTGGTGAACTCCAAAAGTCTTATAAAGCTGGAGCAGTTGACAGTTATTTATGTTTCTCACCATATGGAAAAACTTGCCTTATAAGGAAGGCAACACAGATAAAAGCAGAAGCAAGATATAGAGGAGTCAGCCATCCCAGCACTTTCTATAAGTCAACAGATTCCATTTTCGTTTGAGATAGTGTAAGTTGGGTTTATGTCACCTGCACGCACAAAGCCCTGTTAAATGCACACAAGTACATGACGAAATTTTGTGTCACTATACATGCCATTCGAAAATTTACTTACATTTAATTTCCAAGCATCTAAGTCAATTAAATTCCCATTAATTGATCATAATCATGCCATGCTTTGGTTTGTTCCATATTTGAGCCATTATTTCTTGTGTAGATTTTGTTTTTCCTGGAGTTTCTAATTATACTTTTTCTTCCTATGTACAAAAAATCGTATGTATTCTTCACCATTTCATGAAATCCCTCAGGCTCATTACCAAGCGTTGAATGCACTAGTATAATTTCTAAGTCCAGAGTAAGCACGAACGTCCACTCTGAATGACCTACACCTTCCCAGGCTAATCACCCAATTTCATTAAAGACTGTTTCCTAGGCTGCAGTCCGGGTGCATTCACAGGAGTAGAGGAGGATAGACGAGCCCATTATCATGGCCTTACTTCACATAATTCTTTAAGCTCTAACCTTATTTTTTGCTCCTTTTCCCCTTCCAATTATCTGTTTCTACCAACACAGGGAGGCTCAACAGAAAAACTGCCTCATTCATTTTAAACAATAGTAAATGTTAATTATTGTGCCATGCTGTAATACAATGATGCCTTCAAAATCTATGGAGTTATGTAGAACTTAAGACTTTTACAATAATAACCTCAAACCATGACACTTTTTCAGTTATCATGTCTGCTTTTCCTATACAAGGAAGCTAGAAAATTTTATTGAAGGACGTAAAAGTACTTTTGCGTAAATGAAGGCCATTTCATGTACCTGTATGGGAATATTCAACATTGTGAAGAAGTAATTTATCTCAAATTATTTATGGCATGCAGTTATTGAAGGAGGTCATCAACATGACATGACCTCCAGCTGATCCACAAGCTAGACCCCGGCAATCAGAGGCTTCTCACCCCTTTCTTGTCCTTAGAATGTATGTTGTGTTGATCATTCCCACAGTGGGAGCTATTTTCAAGGCTGTAGCCCTGAAAGAGTAATTTGTGTGAGGCTATCTGGACTAAATACATGACTGAATCCAGTAACAGCCTCTATATGCATGACTTCAAAGATTTGGTGGGCAGTTGTGGAGATCTATTCATCTTATGGCTGCGCAAGACATACCTTGTAATTATGTTCCCTTGTTTATTATACCACCAACCTATCGATCTTGAATCCTCTTCCTCTTTCTTATCTATCTTCATCCCTTCTGGGTATAAGGGCCAGTTTGCAAACTGACAGTGGGTGAGCCAGCCAGGAGATCGAAGAAATGGGCCTTGGGCCATTGACTTCTTCATGGGGAGAGGTGGACAGTATGTCAGATGCTTGTGAACCACCATGTGAGTCTGGGAATTCCTCAAAAATGTCAGCTGCTTAAAGGCGTTTGAGAAACTGAATGTAGCACATTGTGGCAAAGAAATGAATACCTAGCTAGAGGCTGTAGCTCAAGTTAGAAAGTTGGAAGCAGAGCTGAAGTTAGAGGAGGACATGCAGTTGCCTACTCCTCTGCTAGCTCCAGGGCTGAAAAAAAAAAAGGAAGGGAAACTTGAGTGGATTGCGGAGTGTGGTCATGACACACCATGCCTGGTTTCTTTAGATTTATGTAGGCCTTTAGTCAATGGTTTCACTGTAGTTATGTCCAAGGATCCGTCTTGGATTTTTTTCCTCCTTTGATTTAGTTTTAATGTTTCATTGTATATTTTGTCCTTTTTGTTGAAAAACAAAGATCCCAAGAATAGCGTGGATATATTTACCTGTCTTGCCACCCCCGCCAACCTGTTTTATTTTTAAAATAGAGTTACTACATTATATGTTTTTGGAAATGTTGGATATTTAATGAATAAGAATGGAACATTCTTTAAATTTACAATGGGAAGTTTTTGATGTAGACTGTCAACCTAGAACTACCTATGAATGAACCAAGGGAAACAATTTTACAGTAACAACAAAAGCATCTAAGATTACATCATTAAAATGGCGAGAGGAAGAGGAGGTTCCAGCTGTTTATCTCTCCACCCAAGTTTGAATAAATACACCTTAGTTTTCTCCGATCATGGGAGTTGTTTTGTTTTGTTTGTCTGTTTGTTTGTTTGTTTGTCTGCGGAACCAGTACCAAAGAGAGTCAAACAGCTTACCCCTTCACACCATCCTGCCACTCTAGTTCAGTAAATTCTGCAGGATTTGAAGCCTTTGGCCCTCTGTTGAGATTTCATTAGTCCATGCCAAGTTCAAATACAGAGAGTTGTATTCATTTTACACGACTTCAAAGTGTCAGTTGGATAGTAGATATTTTTTCAGATCTTACCTGTCTAGGCACTTCTAGGTATTTTAAGCATTTTAAGGCTACTCAGGTCCTCTAAGGTCAACAATTCTTTTTTCCCCCAAAGCTCCAGCTTGCCACTACTCACATCTTGCTTTCCCTTTCTGGAACTAATGTCTAGGTAAATAACTGTAGAAATGCAGTGGGACTCCAGGGGAACTGCCTGGCTTCTACCTGGACCTGAGACAGTGGCCAGTCTTGGTAATATGTGGCATTTGACATATAGATCAAGTGAAGGCTCCAGTGTCCATTTACATATTAAATACTAGGAACATTTCATTTTTATTTTTCCTCCTTAGGAAAAAATTATAAATAGAATTTTTAACATTAACTTCCTATACTGTAATAGAGATCACACATTTTTACTGTATCACTTAGTACTTAAATATTTAAAATTTATTATTTGCCTCTGTTCAAGTATGTTTATATGTTCTTCAGAACATCTGTAATAAAGATGAAGTTCATGTGTTTTACCTTTGTATCCTACAGATCATCCAAGAGCATCTTGTAAATAGTTAATGCTCAACCATTTGATTAAGGACTAGAGTTCATTTTGTTGAACTCATTGGAAAGTCCTATTGCTCTATGATCTTTTTGATTAATTACAATGATTAAAAAATTAGAATACAATAGGATTCACCTCAATGTAGCTTATTAAAGTGGGCAGTGTAAGTCACATGAAAAGTATTTGAATTGTATTGCAAACTATAGGCTACTATATAATAGTTATAATTATTAGAATTTCTAAGTTCTTCTTTTTTGAGTTTTCTTTTTTTCAAACCTATTAGCAAACTGAGTTTTACCTTGCATTTCCTCTGCTGAGTATGTAATACAATATTCACTGGACTAGTAACCTAAGGGGTATAATTTAAATCCACATAGTTTGAATCTGAATAGTTGAGTTACGTATTCACTGATACTGACATAGGATAGCCTTTGGTACTGAAGAATGAAGTTGGACCATGTTAAGGGGTCAAATGTTTATAAAAGATACTTAATTTACTCGTTTCCATTGACATCCCTCATTCCTGGCGATGGAGGAGAGTGTGACCCATAGGGTTTGCTCCATCAGATTCTTGCTCCCTCTGGCTTCCTGTTGGACTCAGCCAATAGGAAGCAAGAATAGGAGATGAGCAGGTGGGAAAGCTCTAGCTTTTGTGGAGTCTGGTTACACTGTTGCTTTCTCTTGCTCCCAAGCTCTAGAAATGGTAACAGCTTCTTACCCTTCTAGTCCTTGCCTACTGCAGTATTCCTCATTGGTTTCCTTAACTTTATCCATACTTCTGGGAAGGATCCCCTCATCAAATGCACACTTTTTTAATTGGACCTTGACAAATACACATGCTAAACAAGTTTGGAATGTTTAATACAGATCTTCGGCAAGCTTGCTCCCCGGTGTGTGTAGGCACAGCTGTAGCAGGCTAAGAATAGCTCTGTCAACAGCATGTTTTCTGCTCAGACTTTTTTGCAATTCTAAACTCTGTATTTTAGCCACAGTAAAGAGTTTATCTTTAGGTGCTGGCTTTTCTCTTGCAATCTAATCCTCTCTGTACTCCCAGAAAGAACCTGATATTAGTTAGCAGTTTCCCTTGTTATTTGACCACACGGTATTTTAGAATTGCTGAATTTTAGAGGCATGTACCTCAGCCTAGCATTCACCTTTTCAACCTCTTTCTCTCTCTGATTTTAAATAGAAAGACTGACTCAACTGTTCATGGAATTTTAGGCAGAACTAAGCTAACGTGGAAGTACTTCAGGATCCAAAAGGGCATCTTGAAATCAAAAAACTTCTATTTGCAAGTCTGGAGTTCAGAATAAACCCGATCATTTCTTTGAGGTTAGGATTAGGAGAGGTATGAAGTGACAGCTTAGGTATTTTTCTCCTTGAGGGATAGACCAGTGATCACTAGCAGCAGACAGAGTGGAGGGGAGGGTTGACCTATATGCAAATGACTAAAGACCTATTTCTAGGAGCTATTTAGTTTCTCCAGCTTCTTCAAGGAGATAAAACCCACTTTCATCTAGTCCTTTCTAGAAAGGCATTCTATTGAGAACTCTCCTTTCCCTTTTTTTTTAGCATAAATCAGTTTCTTTTCTTTATTCTAAGGACTTCCTTACACATTTTGTATTTTCTCACACACCTAGGAAAACTTGTGGTATTTTAGTACCCCTTTATGATACCCTGAGACATATCCCTGTTCCTCCCATTTTTTCCTGCCTCTGATAATGACATTTCTGCAAAGTACATCTTCAGGATGAAACTTTATCAGTTGGATCAGAATAAAACCATGTTAAAGGGTTGATCCAAATTCTAGTATCCTCAATATGTCTGGTACTTGAAGCACACAGTCCCATCTGTCGTGATATTCCTCCCTCCCTTCCCTGCTTAGCCTGTATTTACACCTCGGTACCAGCCAGTGATTCTCTCTGAGAGTTCCAAGGGGGAGGGAGGCAGGGGGGAATATCATACCCACACATCTCTGCTGTAACCTTATTCCGTTCTTTTGTTTCAGGATCAAAGGGGATCTACTTAACTGGTTACCATTCTCTCTACAAGCACTGTTGATCTTTCATGTATAGAAATAGTAATTTACGTCTACCCATTTTTCCTCTTCACTATATAATACATTGGGAATATTTAACCTTAACCTCTATTTTTCCCTCATAATTCCTACATTCCATTACTACAATGTTTTTTTTGGTTCCTCTCTGTTTTCTCCTACTTGTCTATGTTTTGAAGATAGAATAATGAAAAAAAAAGAATTTTGTAGCTTATATAAAAGTAGGTTTTAAACAGAGTAGAAGTGTGGCTTATGGCCTTTTTGTTTTATAGTCTGTTATTAAATCTCAGAATGACAACATAATTGCAGTGATGTTGTTGTTCCTGTAATGAACTCTCTGAACCCCCAGATATTTGTCTGTTTTAATGATGCATAATTAGCTATTATTCATCTTGTATTATGCTTTTATTTAAGAAATTAATGGGAAACTGGCTGTGGTAATAATAACTTGGCGCTTTGCTTGGCACATTCAGTCCTACATTAGTCAGATTTCATGTGCTAAAAATCAATATTTTTTCTTTTAAGAATATATCAGATGGTCACTGAATATCAACATATTTTAAGATTGGATGTACAGTTTTCATAAACAGTGCCACATAACAATTTAAGATAGGCTGGAAGATGGTTAGGTTTACATATAAATACTGTATTGATTTCATTTGTTTTCCAAAAAGTAAATAAATAAAACCTAAATCATTCCAAGTATCTACATGCTCATCTTACATTGAAAGTCTTCCAGATAAAAAAATTCCATACATTCACACCCTGGCTGGTGTGGCTCAGTGCTGGATTGAGCACTGGCCTGCAAACCGAAGGGTTGTCGGGTCTGGGCACAGACCTGGGTTGCTGGCCTGCTCTCCAGTTGGGTGTGTGTAAGAGGCAGCCAGTCAATGTTTCTCTCTTACACATCGATTTTTCTCTCCCTCTCTTCCCATCTCTGTAAAAAAAAAATCTTTTTAAAAGTTCCATACATTCTCTTAGTGCCCAAAACTTTTATTTAAACATTTTTTAATATTAATACATCGTTTTTTTCAACCCAAGGCTCTCCTGGCTGGTGTTTGCCCTGATGGAGTGTCATGTCATGAAATGCAGTGTTTCTCGCATGAGTGACGGTCTGGATGTGGGCATTGTTAGCATGCACGGATGAGGCTACACAGAGTCACCCTTCCACTGGAATCAAAGAAATACAGAGGCTGAGTTTTAATGCTGTAGTTCAGCCCAACAGTGAGTGAAAAAGCTCAATCTTAAAATCAAAAAAAAGGATTTCTGTATTTGTCTTCATGGTGTGAGATAACACTGTTCATCCAAAGTTAATATGTTGGAAAATCATTAATATGGTCACCGAGTGATGAATAGCTTAATAAATTCCATGTGTGGCAAAATAAAACAATGTGCTTTAAAATATGCAGTATGTTGGTAATATGCAATATTTAAATATGTGATGATAGCTAATATTTGCATACCACACTGAGGATTAAGCATGTGCCTTACACTCTTCCCTGTGTGTGTGTGAGAGACCGTCTTAACACAATTAATATTTATTTAGTGCTTTCTTGTGTTAATGTTATTTTACATGCATTATTTTATTGAATTGCACCAGCAGTTTTGGAGTGGCAGTTATTACTTTCTTGGCTCTAAAGATGTGGACACTGGGTCTTCAAGAAAATCAGTCTTGAAGAGCGTGAGCAGTTTGCCCATGGCCGCTGCCCAGATGAGCGTTTACACGATATTGGCTCATCTTTCTACCCTTCACTGGGTCTTGTAACAGTCTTCCTAAATTACCCATCACTTAGTCCGGAGAGGTAGCTGTTGACCTAGGTATCTCAGCTCGGGGGCAGTGTGCCAGGCATTAGGAAATGACTGCACTTATGCACAAGAGAACCCTCTGGGGGTTCTTGGAAGCCAAAATGACAATACAAACTGACAAGGTCTACAGAAATTCTTTTTTCTAATTAAATACTTTTGAATTTTATTGTTGTTCAAGTACAGTTTTCTGCCTGTCCCCCCACCCATCCCCTCCACCCCAGCCCTCCCCACCTCCCTCCCATTTCCACCCCCCCTTGTTTTTGCCCATGTGTCCTTTATAGTTGTTCCTATAAACCCTTCACCCTTTCCCCCTCATTATCTCCTCCCCTCTCCCTTCTGGTCACTGTCAGCCTGTTCTCAATTTCAGTGTCTTTGCTTATATTTTGTTTGCTTGTTTGTTTTGTTGATTAGGTTCCAGTTAAAGGTGAGATCATATGGTATTTGTCTTTCACTGCCTGGCTTATTTCGTTTAGCATAATGCTTTCCAGTTCCATCCATGCTGCCACAAAGGGTAGGAGCTCCTTCTTTCTTTCTGCTGCATAGAATTCCATTGTGTAAATGTACCATAGTTTTTTGATCCATTCATTTACTGATTGGCACTTAGGTTGCTTCCAGTACTTGGCTATTGTAAATTGTGCTGCTATGAACATTGGGGTGTGTAGGTTCTTTTGGATTGGTATTTCAGGGTTCTTAGGATATAATCCTAGTAGTGGAATTACCAGATCAAAAGGCAGTTCCATTTTTAGTTTTCTGAGGAAATTGCATACTGTTTTCCATAGCAGTTACACCAGTCTACAATCCCACCAACAGTGTGCTAAGGTTCCCTTTTCTCCATAACCTCTCTAACACTTGTTGTTTGTTGCTTTGTTTATGATGGCCATTCTCACCAGTGTGAAGTGGTGTCTCACTGTGGTTTTAATTTGCATCCCTCTGATGGCTAGCAATACTGAGCATCTTTCCATATGTCTCTGGACCCTCTGTGTGTCCTCCTTGGAGAAGTGTCTGTTCCAGCCCTTTGCCCATTTTTTAATTGGTTTACTTGTCTTCTTAGAGTGGAGTCGTGTGAGTTCTTATATGTTTTGGAGATCAAACCCTTGCAATTCTTTATTTAGATTTTATAAAAAATGAGCAGATACTCTAGTGGAAGGAGTGCTAAATTCATGATCAATATGTAGAAGCTTCACCTCCAGCTCTTCTACCTTGGAGTTCTGTGACCCTCCCACATTTAACTTAGTCTATCCAAGCATCAATTTCTGACTCACTGAAGAGGACGAGACTATCCACTCTGTATACTTCACAGGACTGTGAAGAAGTCCTAACTCAACGCAGCATTTGAAAGTTCTTCAAAATTGCAAGATGCCTGAGGAGTGTTCTGGGGTAAGGGATGGAGCTAGGGCAGGGGTTTTGCCAAGCTGTATCTTATAGATGTAGAGACCTGAGTTGCACTGCCGCCTTTGCCTTTTCTTCCTGAGTTAGGATTACCCAAGATGAGCCGTGAACCACGTGCCACAGCATGCTAATGCACATCTGACCCATTTAAATGAATCACAGCTGTAAAAGAAATCATCTCCATGGCCTGTTTTTTCTTGATTTGGTTGGGACTGGCAAATTTGTTTTTTTTGTTGAATTAAAAAAGGCCACACTCTGTAACCACTATTGGTTATTGGTGTATTTTACCCATTTGGATAATAATACAAATGAACAAGTAAAACTTTTCTCTTTGATGAAAGTCCTTGCTGTTAAAATGCCAGGAATCCCATTTAATAAAATAGATTCATAAAGGGCTTGGCGTGACTCCCAGAACAGGAGGTTCCCCAGTGAGCAACCACCTGATAGTAAAGTCTTTATCTCACTGTGTGCAGTCATGGACGAATGTAAATTTACCCAGAGAATGCAACACAGGATCTGAAAGCAAATTATCTCCCCTGATCAATTCATACACTGTAGAGCTATACCACTATTAGATGACAGGATGCATTCCACCTATACTCTCTGTTGAATGAAACTTTTTAAAAAATAGGTAGAAATAATATTGGAAGCAAAGGAAACAGGAAACCAGAGACATAGATTAATGCCAATAAAAATATGGTCCACGTGAAAGAGCAGACTGTTTCCACCTGTGGACTTGGATGGGTGATAAACTCTTCAGGCAACGTTAGTGCGAACAGAGCCAAGATGGGATGCGCATTAACAGCCTGTCTTGACCATCTATCTCTGAAAGCTCCACTGCATAGAAATATCAGAAACTCACTTCATTTGCAGAAAAGCTGCTTTACCTTGCTTCTGCCAGAGGCTTCGGACTATAGGAGGCATTAGCTGTAGAAGCTTCTTTTATCATACTTTGGTTCTGCCCCTGTTTTTGGAAGCTTTTAATTTATAACTGCTGTATCTGAAGGAACATTTCCATAGTGTCTTGTTAGAAATGACCAGCCCTCACCATCATCTAATGAGTTTATTTCTTATCCCTTTTATCTAAAAGGTAATAATTTGGAAGTGTATGTTTATTTTCACTTCAGTCTTTGGTAAAATCAAGGATGACTGAAATAATTTCAAAGGGGCTCTGTTGGAGTAGTTGTAGAGAAGTACATTGGAACTAGTGTGATCTAAATCTGTACAATAAAATGGAAATTTCATAGACTTGCACAAAAAATACAGCCCATGCCAAATCCTTCAGTAACTACAACTCAGTCACACTAGGGGGTCAGAGTGCCCATTGAGAAATGGTTGGGTTTAGCGAGGGGATGGATGACTGAGTTTGAGTAATAAAGCAAATGGGAGTTTGGGAATGCTGGAAGGTATATCAAATCCCAGATTTCCCCCCAAGTCAATTTTGTTTATTTCTTATCACAGTAGTAATTTATGTGGGCGTTACTCTGTAATCCTAAATTTGGACACTTAGGCCCTAAATCACACAAGCTTCGAGAAGTCCCACAAAGGTGTAAGGTGCACGCAGTCAGTCACTGCTCCCTTTACCTGCCTGAGAGGCGGGAGAGGAGAGCAGCTTAAGAACATAGGATCCAGAGTAGTGCTGGGTACATTTTTGAACCATTTTGTATTTTGGTTTCTCACCTATCATGCAGGGATATTACACCTATTACATAGGGCTATTGGGAAGATGACATGATATAATACATTGAAAGCCTTAGAATAATTAAGACTAATGTTATGTGACAAATAATTATTGAACAGGAGTGAATGGCAAGTAAATTTAAATCAAGCTGTTGTAATTTGTGAAAATCATGCTACTTCTATAGAACATATTTATTACTATTCCAGTTTTCTGGGCCCTTTCTTTCCTAGTGTGTATGAAGTGGTGATTGAGAGCATGAGTTGTGAGGTCACACTGCTAATGTGTAAGTGATGGTTCCACTATTTATTGGCTGTAATTGTGGGCAAGTTGCTTAACCTCTTACACCTCTGTTTCCTCATCTGTAAAACAGGAATGATACAAATCACAGAGGTTGTTTTCATGTTAAGCAATGAGTAAATGAGGTAAGACATGGAAAGCCCTAGAACAGTGCCTGGCAATTCTAAGTGCTCATCCAGTGCTAGCTATTATTGTCATTATTTCCCCCTGCAGTTTCCTCCTTTCTGTTACAGGGACCACTAGATACTCCTCTTTGCTCAAGACCAAAACTGATCTAAAAGAGACAGGGGCATCTTGTAAGTCATCACATTACGTCATCCTGTTCTCTGGGCAGATGCTGATTTAGTTGTACAGCTTGCATATGTGGCGGGGGGTGGTTATTTGGTTCTGGGTCCTGGTTTCTACTCCCATGTTCTGCTGATACCCTTTGGACTTTTTTTTTTTTGCCTCTGAAATCTTTTGTCCTGTCCTGTGGGGCAGTCACATAGCTGGGATTCATTGGCAAACCTCTGATCACTATTTGGGACTTCTAGGCCTTAGTCCTGTGCCTACAGGATTGTCTGTGGATGTCCCACAGGTCTTAGATCCATTATGTTTGACGGTTCACTGGACCTCTATCCTTATACCCCAAACCTTTCCATCTCCCTAAGCAGTCTGTCCAGGTCTTAGCCCCTTTATCTGCCTTGGCCAGTAATCATAACTTCAGTGAGCAAATAGTACCTACTGCTAGATTAATGGATATTGTACAATTTTGACTTCTCTTATGAAAACAAATACTTGGAGATGCAAATAAGTAAACCAGATTTTTTATCTTAGCATCTAGTTCTCCTTTTTAGAAATTACATCTCAGTGTTTGTAAAGCGACCTATTTTTAGTTAAAGTGCGATATTTCATTGTCTGTGTGTGCATGCAATCGTATGCATAGTTTCCTCAATAAATTCTGGAGTTATGCCTTTCATAAACTGAGAGATGGATAAAATAGATGAGAGAACTTGGCCATCATAATGCATGGCGATTCCTGACGTGCGACTGTGTTCTCAGTGTCAGGCTGTGTCAGGCCGTACCCACCCAGGGGAAAACAACATGGCTGGTGTGAAGAAACCAAACTGGTTCTTTCGGGTGTGGAGACTGGTTTCACAGTGGTGACATCCGTTTGCCCTGGAAAATCGCTGCAGCGCAATGCGAGTGACTCAGGTGCCTTGGATCTGAGGGAGAAAAACATTCTCTTTGTAGCTCTGATCTGGGTGAACGGGGTAGGAGTGATTTCTTTTCTCCCTTTATATTTACTCTCTTTTTTCACCTTTTAAGTGATTGATAAATTTTCTTTTACCTGGTTGTAGTCAGTAGGATGTTTAAGTGGGTAATTAAAAAAATGGAAGTTTTAAAGATATAAATTAGTTATACTGGAAAATAAAAACAAACAATAAAAAACCTCATTGTAACAGTCCAGAAAACCTAGTTATTAAGTCAATTTAATTATTGCTACTACTAGGAAGCCTTTCATAGTCATTCAAAGTGAAAAAAATCTATGCTATCCAAAATTAACCTCAAGTGAATATTGAAATTTGAATTAATTAAAATTAAATAACATTAAAATTTGTTCTTCAGTTTCATCATTTCGAGTGCCGCATAGCAATAGATGGCCAGTAGCCACCATATTAGCTCAAAAGGCTCTGTTTGGCCAGCACTGATTCATGTAATTTCATCTGGGATCGCTGCAGAAAGTTGAATTGCGCATTATTGCTTTAATTCCCCTGCTTAAGATTTTAAGGTTCTTAGCTTAGGTTCTTAGCTTAATGTTTTTATTGTTGGTTCCTGGTCCTCTAGTCTTCCGACCTCTTCTTTTGCCACTTTCTAGCTTCACTGAACCTCCTCATGCAATCATTAGCCTTTTTTATTCTTATACATCTCAGTGCTTTTACACATGTTATTCCAAAACGTAGAATTCAGCCCAGGTGTCTCCTGGAAGAAAAACCTTATCTGCCCTTCTCCCTCTGGTTTACATGCCCTTAGCATCTCAGCATCCCAGTAGCACCTTGGGCTTATTTATTTTATGAATCATCACTCTTGTCAAAACTATATCGCAATTCCCTTCCTATCTCAAGTTGCCTTATGGGAAATGCTGGTAACATATATGAATTTTACTTTGGTTCAATTTTTGGCAACCGTGAAACTTTTGATTCTCGTTTTCTTGATAAGGATAAATGAAAGAGGAAATAGATGATGGGTGATAGAAAAGAGAAGGGAAATGAATGGCAGATGGCTAGCTTTTTCAGTGAGGCCTTCTTGGGAAAGATCAAGAAAAATGCAGCAAGCACAAACAGGCCTTGGAATTTCACTCCAGTGGTATCCTCAAGGAGAGGGTCTTGTGTACAGAACAGGGTTCTGCAATAGACTTAGCATGGGAGGAGATAATGCCAGGGAACCCAAATATTGGGGCAGATATTTGGAAAAAATCCTAATCAGCTCACTTTCAATAGAAAGGTCACAACAAACTTTTTAAAGCATGCACACTATTTTCTAACTCAGAGAGCTCAGTAGAATCTAGGAACTGGGACCCAATAGATAGAAGAAGTGAACTGTTGGTCATGAAATCAGAAAATCAATGACCACTTAGAAGACCACACCACGCCTTTTACTCTGGATGTTCTTTTCCAGAAATGACTTGCCAATTATTGCTAATTACTAATTATTACCAATTTGGGATTATAAAGTGTCATTGATTTAGTATTCTGCTAGCATTATATCTGTAGTTGCTTGGGGTTTAGTAAACAAGTATATTTTAAAGAGATTAACTTTTTTTTCTGACACAGTTTCTCTTAACTTAGTGTTAAGATCTCTGGTTGTAAACCACTAAATCATAGTGGCTTTCAGGAGTCCAACCGCTTTAAAAGAAGAACTTGTCTCTATTATCCATTTAGTTGCCTTCTCCTCTGTGAACCCCCAGCACACTTGCGCATGCACACACACAAGCAACTTAAAGGCAAGGACGTGTCTTTTATCTCTATAATCGCAGAATCTATCTCGTAATGGTCGTGTGATAAATGATAAACGCAGGAAAGGCAGAGAGAGGTGGAAGAGAGGATGGTGAAAGCTGTTTTTACACTGAGTCTTTAACTCTAAACTGGCATCTTGAACTTTTAAAATTTGTCTAATTTATTTCCTAGAAAATAATAAAAAACAACTTCCTACCCTTTCTTACCTTTTATTGTCTCACAAAATGTGTCTTTTTAGTGGTGTCCATTGAGCACGTTACGGCCCCCTTCCAGGTCAGGTCTGACTTCCTGGGCCACTAGACACCTGACAATGTTTTTGTTCTTTTCCTGGTTTGTCTTGGAGGACAGAGTAGCTTTTAAACTATTCTTTCCTTCTGAATTCTTAAAAATTAAATGCAAAATATGGTAGTTAATTAGTAGTCATCGTTACAGTGTACACCAATGAAATGCAATTATAGCATATTTAAAGGGAAAAATCATAAAAGTATATACACTGAAAAACCAATGCCCGTATTCCACATATTAGGACACTGGAATCCTGAACGACAAATGCAATTGCATAGAATCAGAGAGTAAAACTGGGGTTACTTCAAAGACACTGTTGGCAAAACTAAGAGTAGATTTAGTCTTTGATCACCTCATAGGTCACCTACTGCAACACCAGTTGTTTAAAGCGACTGAAAGAAACTATTAAAATAATCTCAGAAAGTGGTCTAGTTCCTTTTCTTTTTTCACCTTGGTCGGAGCCTCTTTGGTGAAACGTTGAATATCTGTAAAATAGTATTATTTGGCCGAGTCCAATTAGACACTGTAGATTCAGTGAAGTAAATAAAACATCGATGTAGGGATTGTGCGCTTCTGAACAAGTTCTCGTTCCTTAGATTTAGGGCGGTTCGCAAGGCTTCAGGCAGACAAACGTCCCTCTCATTCTGGGACATCCGGTTCTCAACATGAGCGTGACAGGTGCTCAGTCACCGGGTTTGGGGATGTTCAGTGGATGAACAGGGCAAATGGGCCCTGTTATTTTTTATCATGAACAGATCTGTCTCCAGTCGCAAGTCTGGAATTTGAGTCTGTACTCCACGGCATTTCAAAATTCATGAATGATTTAAATGGTCTGCTAAAATATATTAATGTTTGCATGTCGGGACCAATATAAGACTTGCTTGTCCCTTGTTGATATGGCTTTAATTTTTGTCTTCTTTCTGGGGAAGAAATGGCATGGGTACTTTGGTTGAAAACAATACTTGTTTCATTAGGTACTCATAACCATTGCTTCCTTAACCTAGAGTTAGTGTGGTAAAAATTCCTACATAACGGGGGGGCAAGGTGGGTGGAGGGAGGAAAGGGGGAAATTGGGACAACAGTAATAACATAAACAATAAAATATTTAAAGGAAAAAATTAGAAACTAGAAAATAAAAACAAAAATCCCTGCATGTAATTGCTTAAAATAATTTAAACAAGATAAGTTAGATTTAATCAAATTACACTACTTACAGAAGAAACATAATCGTGGACAGACCCTTTTTTTTGTAGCATCAGACAGTATTTGTTGTACAGGTGGGAAGAGTTTGGGGAACCTCGAAGGAGGACACATCGTGTCCGTTTTCCTGAAAGAATGAACTAGGGAATAGAGGTCTGTCTCTGCAGATACTGAATTGTACACTATTGGTCGATTCCAGTAGTGATGGATTTATTCTAGTGCAGCATTCGGTGAGCTGTTCTGCATTCAGTTAATTATCGTGTATTGATCACTGATACTTTAATAATGAAAATGCCCAGTTAAAAACACAGCTTATATTAGAGCTTACAATGATATAGATTTTTAAGTATAACTTTATTTGTTAATATAACATATGGTTCTTATAGACATAAATTAATATTACTTGTATTCTACTTACAGCTGAAGTAATTTGTAACATTTTCTTCAAGAGACTTTTTTACAATTAGTGTGAGTAAATCATATACTCACACATAGGTCATTATAACTGTGTGTGTGAATAATTATATACTGTCTACACTCTACCCTTTTCATGACATGTTATAAAATTTCTTCAAGGCTGCATGCATTTTATCGTAAAAATGAACTGTGGTCATTCTGCTGTTGGGTGCTTTAGTTATTTCCAAAGGTTAAAATAATCATGGAGCTGTAGAGGGGCTTAGAGAATATTTAATCCAGTCTTTTGCCTCCTATAATTAGATTTTATAGTTAGGACTAAAGTCTAGAAAGGTTAATTGATTTAGGATTTTTTTCCTTTGGAAAATAAATGTGAGTTACGTATTCCAGAAATTCTTTTTCTTTTAAAAAGAAGTGAAAGAAAAATAAACTAAATCATTCATGCACACTCAAAATAGAATAAAAAATGTGGATGAGTAATCTATCATTGGAGTGACTAATATATCATTCGCTATAAATATTTTCTTCACATTTTAAAAGGCAAAATACATTCATATAACATAACTTTCGTCATCTCTATCATTGTAAGAGAAGGACACACAAGATATGAAATTGTGTGAAAATCGGGAAGCGAGTTTCCGGTCTACTTTCTCCAGAGTTTATTGCGGGAGTCTAAAGTGAGCATATGTTGAAAAGTAAAGTTGGTTTTTAAAATTCTTTTCATTCTAATAGTCTACATTATTACAAGGAACAATAATACTTTTTCCAGTCCAGGATGTAACTACCAGGCATTTAACTTTACACAGGTTCCCCCCACTAACTGAAAGTAGAGTGTTCCTGTGAAAATTTTCATCACTCTAAATGGTATAAAGTGAAGAAGCAGCTACCTTAGGACACAGCTTGCTCACGGCGCACCCAATAAATCAAGACGAAGTGCAGATGCTCACACAGTTCCAGGTTGGGGTGCTCGATGCTGAGACGGTGAGTGTAGTTCCCAGCGCAGGCGCTGGGCAGTGCCGCTGTCAGGGTGCCAGCTGCTTCTGGAACCTCTCACTGCAAAACAAGCACTGAACACGATTCTCACTTTTTGCCTCTTCTCGTAGAAGTGGGAATCCTCTTCTGGTTGGTTTCAGTCAGTAAAAACAGATACTAAGGTAGATCTTTCATAAAAGTGAAGTGTTGTCAAAGTGGACTTTAGAAAAGGGGGTACTCGAATCTCATTGTCTTGTGTGGTGTTTACAACCCTGTAGTTTACGGCTTCCACTGAAGTCTAAATAAGAGCTTAGCTCGTAAATGCTATTAGGTCTCAGACATATGCCGTTCTTCAGAGTTCTGCCTTTTCCTAGTCTAGTGGTGTCAGAGTGTGATGAAAAAACAGGTGTCCCAGTGGACTACGCTTCGTCTTTCAAAAGCAGGGTGAGGGCGAGGCTGAGCCTCTTCGAAGATCGAGGCCTAGGTCTTTTTCATGTTCACACCCTGTTACTGCTATCGGACAAGTAGTCAAAATAAGCAGAACGCGGGCACTTACTCTAGGCTATCAAGAACATTTCCTCACCAAAACACCTAAAGCTACCATGGAATGTGAATTCAAATATCTACATTTAAACAGACTGGTTCCTACAAAAGTTTTATAACACTTCTGAAGAAATGGTATTTAGGCCAAAGAATATGTTACAGATTTTGTCTCAGTGTTTTGTAAGGTAAAATTTGAAGATAAAGTTGGGTTCTATGAGCTATTCATGCCTGTCTTTACCACCCAATGAAGTGAAATTTTTAGTATTAGCTCCTTCCTGTTTAAGAGTTCCCCTGCAAATAACCTTCTATACCCTTCACACTCCTTTTTACAAAGTACAGGAGTCCCACCTTATCCACAGCAGATACGTTTTAAGACCCCTAGTGGATGTCTGAAACACCACGGGTAATACTGAACTCTCTTCACACTGTGGTTTTTTTTTTTTTTCTGTACACGCATACCTTCTCATTTAAAGCAAGCATTTTATGGCTTGTCTTTGGCATTTCCAAATTGCCAACATCACTGCCCTTGTGTTTTGGGCTATTATTAAGTAAAGGAAGGGTTATTTGAAAACAAGCACTGCGGTACCTTGATAGTTGATCTGATAACCTAGATAGCAACTCAGTGACTGACAGGCGGGGGGTCAGTGCTGGACAAAGGGATGGTTCACATCCATGGCAGGATGAAGCTAGAGATGATAAGATTTCATAGCGCTACTCAGAATGGCATGGAATTAAACCGTTATGAATTGTTTATTTCTGAAATTTTCCATTTAATATTTTTGGACTGCAGTTGACCATGAGTAACTGAAATCTTAGAATGCAAAATCACAGATAAAGGTTGACTACTGTAGCTTTAGTCCATCCTGAACACTTATTTTATACTAATTTTTTAAGTAAAATAACATTTCAGGAAAGGTGATCCTTTGGAATTTTTCTAACCTCTGTATGATTAGTTTCCTTATCTGTAAAATGGGAGTAATAATAGTACCTTCTCCGTAGAGTTATAGCAGAGATCTCATAAGCAAATAGAGTGCCTTGCTTATAATATATGTTTAATCAATAGCTATGTTAATCAACGGTCCACTGGTACCAGGCACTTTATATACATCATTAGAGTTTGTCAGAATGGCCATCATCAGTCAATCAACAAAGAAGTGTTGGTGAGGATGTGGAGAAAAGGGAACCTTCATGCATTGTTGATGGGAGTGCAGATTGGTGCAGCCACTGTGGAAAGCAATATGGACATTCCTCAAAATATTAAAAATTAAAATGCCTGATGATCTAGCAATTCCATTTCTGGGTATATATCTGAAGAAACCCAAAACACTAATTCAAAAAGATATAGGCACCCCTATGTTCATTGCAACATTATTTATAATAGCCAAGCTATGGAAGCAACCCAAATGCCCATCAATAGATGAGTGGATAAAAAAGAAGTGGTACATATGTACAATGGAATATTATTCAGCCATAAAAATTGAAATTTTGCAGTGGCTGGTGTAGCTCAATGAAGTGAGTGCTGGCTGCAAATCAAAGGGTCGCTGGTTTGATTCCCAGTCAGGGCACATGCCTGGGTTTCGGCCAGGTTCCCAGTAGGGGGCATACAAAGGGCAAACACACATTGATATTTCTCTCCCTCTCTTTCTCCTTCCCTGCTTCTCTCTCTAAAAATAAATAAATAAATAAAATCTTTAAAATAAAAAATTAAAAATAAAAAATGAAATTTTATCATTTGTGACAGCATGGATGGAGCTAGAAGGTATAATGCTAAGTGAAATCAGAGAAAGACAAATACTATATGATTTTACATATGTGGAATATAAACAACAAAATAATTGAACAAACAAAAGAGAAACAGATTTATAGATACAGAGAACAAACTAATGGTTGCCAGTGGGAGGGGGTTTAAGCAACTGGGTGAAAAAAGGTGAAGGGACTAAGAAGTACAAATTGGTAGTTGCAAAACAGTCATGGGGATGTAAAGTACAGCATGGAGAATAAAGTCAATAATATTGTAATAAGTAAGTATGGTGCCAGGTGGGTACTTAAAATATTGGGGGGGGGAATTTTTGTAAAGTGTATCCTTGTCTAACCAATATGCTATACACCTGAAACTAATATAAAATAATATTGAATGCCAACTATAATTGAAAAATAAAATTAAAGATAGCTTATTTCTTCAGCTCTCAGCTTCAGAAGTTTTATGGTTCTTGTACTCTTGCAAACTATACCAACAGATAATGATATGGTAGCTTTGCCAAAGGGCTTTACGGATTGTATCTAATCGAACCATGTGGGTATCTTTGACCTGCATACATATTACCCTTAATTAGTAGGAAATAGGAGTGAGAGGCACAGGGCAGCCAAGCAGCGTGGCTGGGACTCAGAGCCTTTCTGACTACGCCAGTGTCCGTGGCTGCCACGTGTGGGAGCCTTTCTCTGTTGCTCTGCTCTTCCAGGATACGTAGCTTGCGAATGTTCCAGGATAACATCCAAGATGATAACTTTCAGGGCCACACTGTGAGCTGCAGACTGCACCAGGCCTTATTAATAAGAACCAGAGTGTTTGAAGACATCTTGGATTTCATCATGATTCAGTTCTATACTCAAGAATCTCTTTTAAACAAATTTATGACCTGAGCTCATTCAGCCCTGATTTGAATTCCTCCAGTGTTAGGGAACTCTATCTCTTAAGCCAGTTTACCATATTTTCTTTGTTGCTGGAAAGAGCTTAGAATCAACCCTCAGGCTGTCTTCTTATGGGTTTCACTCATGTGGGCAGGTTCTTCCATTAAACTACCCATGGTGTGTCTCACAGTCTTCCATAGGATGGCAGTTCCAGGATGAGTAGACAGAAACCATGCCTCTTCTCTGAGGCTCCTTCTCTAAGCTAAATACCCCTACTTTTCTCAAGTGTTTCTAATGTGACACAAATTTTCACATTAAAAAAAAAACCCTTCTGTTTTGACCACACTCAAGTGATCGTGTGCACAGTATATTATTTTTTAGTTGGTGACTCATAGACCCTTCCTTCTTTTCTTCTCCATCTTAGGAAGAGAAAAAGTAGTGACATCCTTATTTCACTCTTTATTTTTTCTCTATTTTCCCAGTGCACCCACTGCTTTCTCCCTTCACACTCAGTCATCTTCTTTGTGTCTCTCTCTGTCTGCCTCATCCTCTCTCTCATTCTCCCTCTCTCTCAGACCGCACCCCCCCCACACACATACTCTTCAGTGCCTTCGTTCCTACCAAGCTAAGAATTGCCTAAGCAAGTGTTGCTCATGCTTGCAGACTTGTTTTGTGGAAACAATTTGCATTTAATCCACACACTAGTATTTGAATTCCAGCATTGCCACATCCTATGTCACTATAACTCAGTGAAAAATGGAAAATTAAATTCTTTTCTCACTGGCAAGTAGTGCCTATCAAGTGACATAGTGAATGTGAGAGTACCTGGCTTGTCATTAAGTGCCCAAAGACTGTGAGTTTCTTGTGTACTGTGGGTCTACATCGTCAAGAGCCCACCTACCAGTTTTATTATAGTTTGCTGCATCAAACACATATGTTTTCTTTCAGAACTACGTTATCCATATTTTTTTAATATAGCAGATCTTCAGTGTTCAAAATTAGTGTGGCATGTTTGAATTTAAACACTTGTAATTGAAAGAAGTGAAAATCCAAACAATGCTTTGGGAGAGGCAAATGCTCTGCAGGAGGAGATGATCATTGGAAACAGCTTGTCATGGGGATGAGCAATGCCCCTTGGCACTGTTTTAAAAGCAAAAAGAACGATTTTTGCATATGGCAAAGTGCTCTTGTATATTTATCAACCTGGGCATATTATTAATGTGTCGTCTTTAGCAGTTGGAGCTGGGGCTAGACTGTAATTACACATACATTTCCCCACCCCCCTGCAGACTTGTCTTCTGCCCTGTTTAGAAAAGAAACTCAGTAAAACATTTTTGTCTTCAGTATTTTCCCTTCCTTTTTCTGTGTTTTCCCCATTAAAACAGATAATGTCACTGAACCACAGTAGGTAGTAACAAAACCTGATCAGGAAGAGGCCCTGTCTTTCTCACGAAGTTTCTCACCCTCTCCTCCAATTTCCCTCTTGGCTGTTCGGTCTCCAGCATGGCTTCCAGACACAATGTGCTCTCGACGCCAACATTAGTTAGGAGCGCCCAGTGTGGCTACACCAACTCTCTGGTCCATCTACTCCTCAGACTAAGACACCTGGATTCCAAAAGTGAATACTTAAAGGGAACACCTTCCTGAGAAACCACTTGCACAACATCTTTCTCCACTTACTTTTATTTCATGAACACAAAGTCTTGCTCTGAAAAACTGCAATAACCTACTGATTTTCCCACAGCAATTCCGTCCGCTCTCCATATTGGAGTAGACCAGCAATTTTCAGCCTTCTTTGTCTCATGGCACACATAAACTAATTATTAAAATTCTGATCTGACAAACATAGGTATAATTTTGATTTATTTATAAGCAAAATAATAATAGTAATCATCTGCCCCTTTTGCTCCAAAGTGACATTTTTATTTTTATTTATTTTTTGTTTGTAGTTATTTTATTTTCATATTTATTATTTTAGAATTTTTTAATTTAATCTTTATTGTATTTTTTTCATTACCATTTAGTCCCCTTATACCACCCCCGTCCCCCAGCAATCACCACACTGTTGTCCATGTCCCTGAGTCCTTATTCCTTTTTGCTCAATCCCTTCCCCCACATAGCTGTCATCCTGCTCTCCATCTATGAATTTGTCCCCAATTCCCTTGTTAGTTCAGTTTGTACAGTAGATTCCACATATGAGTAAAATCATATGGTATTTGTCTGACTGGCTTACATTTCTTTGTTCGACCAAATTGGATGCATGGATGACCTCCATGTTATTCTCAAGTTCCAAGAACCTATAATTATATGTAAGAATTTCTGATACCAAGAACTAACCAATCAGATGCAACCTTATTATAGCGACATGACCAATAAGATGCAACTCTATTATATAACCTATTTATGGCATTCACACTGGACAGCTATTGTTGTGTTGGCTGTTGTCCCTTTTTGGTTTGCCCATCTAAGGCAAAAGAGGCCAGGTAGTGCATGCTTTAAAAATTCTTGCAGCACACAAGTTGAAAATCGCTGAAGTAGCCTGACCTTGTTAAAACAAATCTGCCAGTATTCACATGCCCAGATAAGGGTCTTTAGCGGCTTCCGATTTGTCTTTGGAAACAAACACAAACCATTCCGTGGCTTACAAGGTTCCATCCACTCGGTCTGACTCTTACTTGCTTTTCTCATTTTATCACACCCACCGGTCTCGCCTTTGCCACGTGTTACCTCAAATACGCCTTGTTTCTCCTTTTTTAGGCTGTGTGCGGTTTCGTTCAGTCCATGCCATCGCCCACCTTCCCCCTTTCTGGCGAACTCTGGTTCCTCCTGCACATTCAAGGGATCCTTGCTCCGGCCCTTTCATGTTCCTTCCCTCAGAACACTTTCTGTAGTTCATAATTATTTGAAAACCATTTTGAAATATTTATTATTTTATTAATACCTGCCTCCCCTACTAGATTGTGCGTCTTTTCAGAATGGAAGCTGGCTCTGCTTCTGGTCACCATTATATGCCCTATGACCATTGGATTAAAAAATAAAAGTAGGAGCAGCTATGGAAGGGGAGGGATATCAAAGGATTTCTGACTACTTTTTGTTCTAAAATTCTAGGTGAATTTGTAAAAGGAGGGTAGTATCTCAACATTATTTACTAAAAGTTTTTAAGGGCAGTGGGAGCTTTGTACCGAAAAAGTTGAATAATTGGCCTCTTGTCCCTATTCCCTCTTCCCATTTAATAAAAGGATAGAGGGGAAAAAACAGTATTCTACAAGATAACTCACTTTCTTTCATCTCACATATGCTACTACCTTGAAAATGTTTTTCATCCTTTAAGAATAAAGGGTTAACTTACTTTTTAAAATACCAGACGAGGAGACATTTTAATGGTAAACTTGAAAACACAAAAATGTGGCATCTTTATTAGCATGTTTTGGTTTTAATGAGTCTTGGCAGAAGCTTGTAGGGATGAGAAGGCATTTTCACTGCCTTGTTGAAAAGAGGGTCAGGTCAAATTTCATGGCTAAAGGGGCTTCAAAGACAACTGCCTTGCTGTCCTCCCCACCCCCACCCACTTTATCTTAATGATTTGCTATTAGGTAAATATATGGAGTATGTTATGAAAAGGCAAATACATATTATGTAGCTATTGATTTTTAATTTTCACTCATAGAGTCTTGGAATATTATTACCGATGCCCCTTGGAGCAAGGGTGTGCCTGGGCTATGAGCCAGGGATTTAAGTCTACGACTAAGTTTATTAAGGAAAAATGGGTCCCTTAGAATTGCTGCAGGTATATAACACCAAGCTAAAAACTACAGTGAAGAAGTTGTTGAATCCTGTGGTTCTTGGCTTTCTCCTTCATTCTGGCTGGGGTTGTAATGGGCAGAGCCAGCCCGGGGTGAGTGACTTGCAGAGTGACCCTCCTTCGGCTCAGTGCTAGGTGAAGTGAAAGCTTCCAGTCCTGGCCCTTTGTTTCCAAAAGATTGTAAACAACAATTCATCAAATTACTTAGTGAGGCCTCAACATTGAAATGTTTCTTTGTGATGAAAGAAAGAGAAGTTAAACAATAATTACTATGTCTCTTTGCCTCCTAAAACCTTGAGGGAGGAGGAAAAAAAAAAAAAAACAGAGGATTATGTAACCCAGAAATGAATGGTAAGGACTACTCAAAAGAAAGTTCTGAAACTGCCTTTTCATTGTTTTACATTCAAGAACAGACACCTGTGATTTGTGTAAACACACTATTTAATAGAACCTGATGGTTGAGTTGGAAGGAAATCTGGAGATCTAGTCTAATCTTGTTTCAGAGAAAAAAAATTAATAATTACCAATTGTCAAGAAATACAGAGGGATTCTCGGTGATTCTTATGCATAAGTAGTTCCCCCCTTATCTGCAGTTTCAATTTCCATGGTTTCAGTTATGCAAAGTCAACAGTGGTTTGAAAATATTAGGTGGAAAATTGTAGAAATAAACAATTCATAAATTTTAAATGCTCAGACCCTGTGAGTAGCATGATGAAATCTTGCTCAGTCCCTCTTCATCATGGCCAGGACTTGGATTGCCCTCTGGTTAAGCATCTCCAGCTTCCTGTTCGTCACTTAGTGGCCGTCTTGGGTTATCTGATCTGCTTTCACAGTATCTCTGGGCTTGTGTTCAAGTGACTCTTATTTTCAAGTTAAAGGAGTTCATCATCACCAAGCCCTTATTGTATGAAATGTTAAAGGGACTTATCTAAAGAAAAGAAGAAGAGCAAAAACATGAACAGTAAAATGACAACAAACTCAGAACTATCAACAACTGAACTTAGGAAAACAAAAGCTAAAACTAACTAAGCAAAGAACTAGAACAGGAACAGAATCACAGAAGAGATCACATGGAGGGTTATCAGCGGGGAGTGAGTGTGGGTAGAATGGGGAAAAAGGTATGGGGAATAAGAAGCATCAGTGGTAGGTACAAAATAGACAGGGGGAGATTAAGAATAGAGTAGGAAATGGAGACGCCAGAGAACTTACATGTACGGCCCATGGACATGAACTAAGGGGGAGGGGAATATGGGTGTGAGGGAGGTTGCAGGGCAGAAGAGAATAAAGGGGGGGATGGGTAACTGTAATAGCATAATCAATAAAATATATTTTTTTAAAAGTGACCCTTATTTTACTTAATAATAGCCCCAAAGTGCAAGAATCATGATGCCGGCAACTGGAATATGCCAAAGAGAAGCCTTAAAGTGCTTCCTTTAAATGAAAAGGTGGTAGTTCTCCATAGTCTGTGATAAGTGGTTAGTTAAGGTGGAGAAGGCATGGAAGTTGTGGTGGAAGACATGGACAGAGAACGTACGTACAGAGTTTGGTACTTTCTGTGGTTTCACGCATCCACTAGGGGTCCGGGAACATATTCCCATGGATGGGGAGAGGGGGCTACTGTATAGTCATTGCTTTTTACATTCTTTTGATTTCTTCCAACAACAGACTAAGACCTTTGATGGCTAGGGTTGCAATCTTAGTTTCAGGATCAGGGTCCTGCTCTCTGGCCCAGTTTAAGTCAGACCCCTGTCAAGGTGTCACAAAACATTGTCCCCGCCTCAACTATTATTGCACTGCCCACTTAGGACAAGGGTGTGTTTGGTCTCATCTCTCCACCAGCTAATGTCACTGGAATGATGTGGATCTGTGAATCCCACATTTTATACAGTGATTGGCAAACTGTTGGTGTTCAATAATTATTCTTTGCTGAGGAGATAAGTGAGCAGAAAGTGGTCTACAGCTTTCTACTCAACAACATTTAGATTTATTTCAAAGTAGAAATGCTTTTTCCCTTCACTCTTCTGAGAACTTGAATGTAGATTCATTAGTCAATGACAAGCCCTTTGTTACAGAGTTAGGGACTTGAGGTCGAAGTGACTACAGCAGGGCCTAGGTGGTAGGGAGAGCTATAGTAACATATATTTGAGGGTTTCGCATTACTTAAACATGTTTTCATAAAGTACAACTTTATAGTATGATTCACTCTGAAAAGTCTAGATTTTAATTTTAAATTTTGTAGTTGGGGATAGTGATAGAGCTACAATAGAAAAGTATAGTTGTTTCCTCTTGCAAGATAGTTTTGGCCTGTAAAGTAAAAGTTTACAAGAATTCTTAGTAGAGCCCTGTGAAGTGTGTGTGAGACTAGTATATGTATTTAATAAAGAGCTTAGATATGGAGCAGCAAAAAATAAATGAGAATGTATCATAGAATAAAGCTAACATTATAAATTATTCTCTAAAAAGCACCTTTTCAAACAATGACTGAACACATATTTACAGCTTGGTATTTTACAGCATATTTATTTTATTTTATTTTAGGGGGGGTCACATCTCTTTTTTTATTTAAATAATTTTTCAATTATAGTTAACATGCAATATTATATCAGTTTCTGGCATACAATATAGTCATTAGACATTTATATGCCTTATAAAGTAATAAACCTGATAAACCTAGTGCCCATCTGATACCATGTATAGTTATTACAATATATTGACTATATTCCCTACTCTGTATTTTACATCCCCATGACTGTTTTTATAACTGGCAATTTGTACGTCTTAAGTGCTTACATATATTCAAAACATAGTATTGCATATTGCCTCTTAAGAGTTCACTAGGAGCGTTATTACTGTTTCCAGCTTGCTGCATTTATTCACCCTGTGCAATCCTTGCACTATTTCTCTTTGGTCTCACTGGTCAAGTGTGTACCTCCCAGCACTTTATTCTCATCTCACAAAACTGATTCATTGTGTTGTCTGACATTGAGCCAATCTGGGGTCCAATTTAGAGATGAGTACTTATTACCTTAGATCCACTCTAGTGGTTAACCCAAGGGGAGTTTGAGATACGGGCATTCTGCCAGGAGATGAATGTAGCCGAAGCAATTTTGGTTACAGCTGATTTGTGGTTTGATCTTTGGAGATGTACTTAACCTTGATCTAATAAGTTTTAGGAAGTTGTTGCAATTTAGTGGAGCCAAATGTGGTAGGTGCCTAAAGACAATGACTTTACCACATATGTTTTATAGCTAGAAAGATGATGTAATTTATATGCTATGGGGTGGTAGAAAGGCAATCAGATATCTTGTAAAATAATTAATGATTGATTATTCCATTAGCCCAGGAACAATGCATACTCTACTGGAAAAAGTTTTCTACAGGAAAATGGTTTTCCATTATATTTGGTATTCTCCATTTGGAGGTTAGCATTCTATGAGAAAGAGATGGGTAAGGTATATATTTTATGTATATTAATACAAAGTATTACAAAACTTACATGTTACATGTATTACAAATTATGTTATTACAGAAATTACATGTCCACATTAATAACAAATAGCAACTTAACTAAACCACAACATATTAAGACAAAGGGGTGCTGCTTGTAGCTTGAAATGGGTGACTTTCAGACAAAAAATATTTTACTGCGCAGTGGGTAAAATGCCTGGAAATTATTATTTCAAACCTTATGTATATGCATATATTTAAAACTTACAAACAGGCATGAGAGAGCACACATTATTTTCTCAGTTTAAACAGTAGCATTTATGAACGCAATTGGCCATGATTTATCCCCTCTCTCATATTATGGATCACTTCAAATATAATGTAAAATGAGACTTTTTGCAAGTGGGTAGCTTTTCACTGTGTTATACTTTATAGAGTTGGAAGCATGTTTTCCCTACCAAACTATTTTCTGTGTGTATGAAGAGGGGTGAGTTTTAGTTCTGTTCCTTATCTCAGTCTGGCAGACTGAGAAATTGATTTCTAGTTATATATCATTGAACACAGCCTATCACAATGAAGCAATTTGCATATGTCACGAAGTTTGGGTAAAGGAGGTAGCATCCTACTATGTTTTTATACATGTGCACCTATCAGACAGGTCACAAGGCAGTGGATGTAAACCCACCTTCTAACCAGTTCTTAAAAATACACATTTGTAAAATTTTGTCTTTTATCTGTTTTCTGTAAAAATATGAATTGTGGGTGGAATTTTATTCTTCTTTATTGTGGCTACTGTATGCAACTCAATGGAAAAGCCAAGTGCTTCCTTTCATCCCTACTTAATGCACTTGTCCTGAGAACGCAATATTTTATAATATTAGGGCAGACGTAATATTTATTTAGCAATAAGCATTCAGTAGATATATGCACATTTTGACCAAGGATATATATATGATAGGAAAAGCCTTACAAAACTTATAACCAGAAATTATGTTAAATAGTGAAGTACAACTTAGAGGTCAAATCAATATTGCTATGTTCAAATGGGCAGAACTCTCTTTCTGGTTTTATGCATGTCCAGTGAAAAATAAACTTTTTGAACTATCGTTCTTAGCTTTTATTTATGTAGCTGTTATAAGTATCAGTCTTTGTTATCTATTCATTTTCCTGTCTTTTAACACATTTTTTTTTACTTTAACACTGGAATTATCTCAGCTTGTGGGGCATATAAATATGTGACACCAAAGTACAAGAAACATGAATAGGGTGGGTCACCACATACCAATATTCTAGAGCCTTCTCCGAAGAATCTCTAGGGAAACTGTGGGAACATTAGTGTAAAGATAGTGCATGCTGAGTTTTCATCAGACAGAGCTTTGTGGTTTCTTCGTCAGAGTAAAAGACAAGTTCAATAGTGAAAATTTTTTTCCTTTTAGGTTGAATGTAGTTTATTATAGTGAGAGTTTATCGTATTGAAAAACAATGTTTCCTGTCTTCCAAGCTAGAAGGAAGACCCTTTAGGAGAAACAGATATTTAGAAAATACTTTAAAAACTGTTACAAATTTTAGGCTGAGGTCTTGAACAAGAACACAACTGTAGATCCTAACTTTGGAAATAAGAGTCCTGTCTATCTAAAAGTGATAGCAGTCCGTTAGAAATAAGATCCATTGCCCTCTGACTTAGGATGGTTTCCCTTACTTTGGCATTAGCCTTTCTCAGGGACGCACATACTGTAGAAAGAGGTCCATTTACAGAAGGAGGTAAAATAGCCAAACCTGCAGTAGTCCTCCCCACACCTTTTTTTTATACTGCTCTGCTTATAATCCAGGGAGGTAATTTAGGAAATGATACATTGCTAAACTCCGCCCGCTGTCCTGACTGAAACGTACGACCCTGGGCAGAGCCCCATTTCCCTAATGGTGATGAGAGCCGGGCAGAGAGCCCGAGGTAATAACAGCAGTCTCGGAGCTTTTCCACTAACTTTAGTCTGGGAAAAGCAACACTGGGGGTTTTATTTCTTGAAAAATACACAATGTCCATATGATTAAATGCCCTTCAGTTTCTTTTCAACCTCAGGCTGCACATTCACGTCTTAATTGTGCCAGCTGCTCTCTTAATCCATCCCCTAAATATTGCTCTTGAATGTGTCCTGTCTTGATGCAAAGCCTTTTAAGTTTCCTTTATTATAATTCATCTTTCTTGTACTAAACCAAATGTCTTTTCTCACTGGAGAAAAGTGAGCTCTTGCAGGGGAAATTAAAACAAAGGTTTTTTTTTTTAAATTCTGTATATATTAAGGTAAATCTTTTTCCTGTCCTAATTGAATTCAGTTAAGCGTTCAAAACTTTACCACAAAGATAGACTGAGCTATTTTTCTTTTTAAATGAGGCCAAGTCTCGTTGGCACCCACGACAAAGACCATACTGTGCGAAGGCAGGTTGCCAGCAGGTTTAACAGTCAAGGCCAGGGTTGGACTCGGTCTGCTCCCAGCTTCTTCAGGAGTCCTGCGGGGAAGCCACCTTGCAGGCCAGTGGCGTGTGTTCTGCACATGTGTCATTTTCTCTGCTTTTCAGGCTGTAGATTTGGAAACAAAGAAAGTGATCGATTCACTGTCTCCTGTACAAAAAAAATGAGTGATGGAATTGGGGGCTGCTGGGTGAAAGGTACTGAATAACCTGTACCATGTTTGCAACTTCTTATGAGGCTGCGACTATTTGTGAATAAAAAGTTATGTAAAAAAGAGGACAATCAGAGCAACTAAATATGAATAAATCACACTGTAACACAGAAGTATGGCTCTATCTTTAAAAAACTCAGTTCAAAATAAAGACAATAAAAAATAAAACAAGTTTTTTTTTCCATTGCTTTAGCGACATGCATACGAGGCTTACTGTCTGTCTAAAACCCTTTATAATTGTACTTAGTGGAGGGGAAGAGGGCATTGGGTTATTCTTGAACCAAAGCAAAGTGGATTTTCAATGCCTATTTAAGTCTGTCTCTGCCTCCATCTAGGTTTCCTTCTCTTCCACCTCTTTTTTCTTTACCCTTCCTTCCACTCTGACAGTTGGGACTTTGAAGCTTTTGCTAGATTAGTCGAACTCTACTGTCCTAGGGACCCCTCAGGGTGAAGTTTTTAGTAGAGCTTGGTTTGGATCCGATAGGTGGGGGAGAAACAAACAAAACATCATGGCAAACCTGTCATTTTTGCCTCAGTCACCCACAAGGGAAGGACATTGCTGACCGTGGCCAGGAGCCTGCCTTCTGAAATCCAGCAGCGCAGATCCTAAGTCCTGTCATGCCCCTTTCGTGGGATCCTTGCCACCTAGCATCCTTATCTTTAAGGAGACTGAACATACATTAACCATGTCCTACATTTATTAAAAGGATCGTGTGAGGTAAAGTATCTAGAAGAATGTCCAGTGTAGGATACTCTGTGCGCATTAGCTTACAGGTGTTTATTTAACTGAAAGCAAATGTTCCGTGTTGCCCATCTTCAAAGGCTCCTGGATACGGACATATGACTCGTGAACCCTCACTGGAGAAGAACATGAAGCGTGAACGGTAAGAGACAGTTGTTTGTGGACGCCCAGCGCTTCACAGCTACTTTGTCTCTCCCGTTGCAGGACTCCCTTTCCCAGCGTATGTCAGGCAGGCACAAGTAAATAATTTAGTTTCTGCTGCTGTTTATCATACATTATTAAAATACCAACTTGCAGTGGCTGCTATCGTCAACTCACTGAAAGGTTCTACATTTTCATTTTGTTGGTAAGTTTCCCATTTCTTTTGTGGATTTATCAAAACATAAATTATTTTAGTGATTGTCCTGGGATATTTGTGTTAAAGTTAAGGGAATTGCCCATATTTTGACCAGGCATCCTCACTGTAAATGGGATGAAATTAAATAGGCTTTGTAGACTCTGCAGGGTTTGAGGCAACTTTGTAAAGAAGTGTCTGGCCCTTGCCCAGTCATGCAGTCTTACTGACTTGCTTTCATTTAAGCAGTTTTATTTATTGAGAAGCAATGATAACTGACAAAAGAAGGAATTCTGTAGGCTTTCATTGCAATTGGCATAGGTATCTGCTGAAATAATATTACTGGTATTATATAATGTATAATCATAAATAATTTATATGAATATTCATTATAGCAAGTACAGTCACATTTATACTACTTCTTTAATGTAAATATATTTTAAGTCACATCACTATTTGCTTAATATATAGGAACTGTGTCAATAAAGATAATTTTTCAAACAATTGTCTAGGACTAGACACTCAGTAAAGAAAGAGCTTAAAACCTGAAGCTCGAATATGCAGTACTTAGATTCGCCTTGTCAGTGCCTGTCTTTCAAAGTAAGTGACAACACTGATCTCAGAGACTTCTCTAAGCCAAAAGCATAATACAAGGATGAGTAATAAGAGCTTGGAGCCAACAAATTATAGAAAAATTCAGAGATTGTGGTAATGAATTTCTGGCTTGAAGTGGAAAATAGCATAACTGCACTATATAAAACAATATTTCACTTCTCAATGTTCTGTCACTCCCCCCGCCCAAAAGCAGCCAAATACATTTTTAACTTTGTTAATTAAATCTTTAAGAAAGACTTGGTAAATTATTACTTCTCTCAGCCTCAGCAGGTGCAGTCATTGAACATCCAACCTTTTCAAATTGTACCTCAAAATAAAATTGAGGTGCTAGTAGGAAGCCCAAACGATTTCTGTTCTGTTGAATCCATGAACCTGTTTTATCACCGCTGGTGCTTCCTGTGCTTTACTTGTGTAAGTCACATGAATTTAAGATGTGACAGATGAAGCGGTATTTGACATTTTTCACAATTTTTCTCACCATTTCTTACTTAATGACATACATATTGAAGTAGCTGCCAGGTTTTTAGGGACATCTGAACACTGACTGAGAGTGGTTAATAAAACTTAGTCAGTAGATGATCATGGTATCAAAGGGGAAGCACGAAAACGTTCTGCCAAAGATGAGAGTCTTCCTCAGGAAAAAGAGAAATATGCAACTTTAGAATATGATAATGTCATCTTCTAGATTAGTAGATTCCAGTTACTACTGTAACCAATTGATTTTATTAACTGGAACCTTTTATTCCATTTGGAGGTTAATTACTAGATTCTATTACAGTTTACACAGGGACAATGAGACTATGGTATACCTTTTGTTCTTTTTTTTTTTAAATTAGTCCTCACATGAGGATATGTCTTTGATTATGGAGAGAGAGGAAGAGAGAGAGACATCAATGTGAGAGAGAAACATCAATAGGTCACCTCCCTTATGGGCCTCCACCAGGGCTCGAACCCACAACCTAGGTATGTTCCCTAACTGGGGATCGAATTCACAACCTTTTTGGTGCATGGACAATGCTCCAAGCAACCGAGCCACCCGGCTGGGGCTACTTTTTCTTCTTACACATTTAATTTTGGATAGTGTTGAATTGTTGACTGAGTTTGTGGATGGATACCTGGTGAAATATATTCATATTACAAGCCAGCATTGCTTTATTTGTTGTTGAAATCCCATATTATTTGCTGGTGAAACATAACTTGCAGTTGAATGATCTAAAGCTTTTTTTCTTTATCACATACTTATTTTATATTCCATGGGCAGGCAACGACCAAACATGAGCCTGCTTTGTATATCAATCAGAACAAATTATATGAAGTTAATAAGATTTGCTATCAGTATTTACCCATAATAATCATGATCTTTACCCTATAAATAGAAAAAAACACTTAAATGAATTTCAAGTAAAATAAAAATAAAAATAACCAAAGTGCTACTGGTACAGGATCCAGGTTTTCCAGTGCTATTATTTTATCAGTCGTGTTCCTCTTGCTCTCACATACTTGTGTTCCCTGTCTTTCTGTCTCTGTCCCTCTCTCTGTCCTCCAGACCTCCCTCCCTGCCTCATTCTCTCTCTGCTTCCTCTTGAAGTACTGGCTTCATCCTGAGGCTTTTTCTTCATGGTGAAAGACAAGTAACAGTAAGGCTGATGTGATTGTAAAACGTAATTAACCCAGAAGAAAACAGGTAGTCTCCCATGCAGCATTCACATATTGGGAAAGACTCCCTTCGGCCTTTGTCACAAATTGGGTTTCTATAAGGACAGAGACAGAGTGAAACTTGCAGGAGATATTGGGGTTCAATGTCTGTGCAAGAGAGAAGAAGGAGACTGGATTGAGCAGAGGGACAAATCGACCTGCCCTGCCAACCCAGTGACAGCGACCTCCAGTGAGAGAATTACTTTCAGAGTTGCCTCCAGTTGGGTGAAGGTGGCTGGGTCTTTACATCATTGGATGCTGGCCATGCAGGGAAGGGAGGCAATCTTTGCAGGGGCCCAACACCCAGCATCCTCTACTGACAGCACTTCCGGCAGCTGGAGCATAAGTGTTTCAGCAAAAGATCACAGTGTTCACTCCAGCCCAGGTCCCAGCTGTCCACCAATCAGTGTGTCCAGAGAACAGAGTCTGTGAATGGACCTCTCCTGTCTTACTGCTGAGGCTGGGGTGGGATTAGATTGTGTCAACCTCATCTAAAGCATGTAAAATTGGCTTCTACAAAAAAAGGTGAATTCAGCTCCAGAAGAAGAAAAGGGAGGTGTAATACATAAATATGTAAATTGAATATGAAAACATAAATATGAAAATTCTTGATTTAGGTCCCTTAATTATGAAGTCAGGCTGTCTTTAGGTTTTTAAAAGAAAGGGAAGAATGATAGTAGATTTTTATTCAAAACATAGAATTTGGTTATGTTTTCATTCTAAAATTATCCTTTCCTGTGTTATTAAATATTTATGAGCTCACAATATAATATAAATAAAAGGAGAGCCAGCTTCATGAATTCTTGTTCATATAGCATGTATATTACAGTGTTTTCTGAGTTAACATACAGGATCTGGCACAAATAATGCCCCTTTTATATGACAGAATCTTTTATTACAAAATCATAAGCATGCAATTCTGTAACATAATATCACACTCAAGCACACCATATACCATTTTAGGGGAAATGTTCAAATTAAAACTATAAAGTATTACACCCATATTAGTACCCTGTCAACCACACTCAAGCAGGCCTTACTTCTGCCTGACCCATATATAAGAATCCTGTTTGTTTTCAAAATAATGTATCCTTATTCATATATATTAACTTATGTGACCATGGAATTTTTAAAAAAATAGAACATGTTGCAAGGGAATAATATTTAAAAAGTTAGAGTTATTTGATCAAAAGCTCAAAGACAGCAGTGCAGGGAGCATTGACACCCCATCTATTTATACTTAAAAGCTATTACTTGTGGTTGCCCGGTAGAGTGTGATCATGTGTCTTAGCTCTCTGACCAGACTGTAGCTCCTGGAAAAGAGTCCTAGTGCTATGCCTGCCTTGTGTCTCTTAGATCACATAGCATCTAACCCTGCACAGTGTGGACACACAGAAATATATGCATAAGTGAATGTGTCAGTAAGTTAGTTCTGCTGATTTAAAAATAATAATCGTGGGGAGTTAGGGCTTATTTATATTAAGTAAAATGTCGCCATCAGAAATTCAATGTCAGTTTCATTGACTTGAGTGTTAGTACATTTTAGCCTATCAGAGTGAATCTTAATGAAAACTTTTCCCATTTGATACATGGAGGTTTAGGTTAATATATTATTAGTAACAACAAGAATCAGTCATAAGACACAGATTTGCACAAACGTGTATAGAATAAAAAAATTCATTTATTGGGCCTCTATTATATGCCACCTTTTCTGTTAGGCTCTGCACATACATGATCTTATATAATCCTCAAAGACCTCTTGGAAACAGGTGTTGGTATTCCCATTTTAAAGATGAGAAAACTGAGGCTCAGACATATTGGAACACTAACTGGTTGAAAAATTATAAGATTAAAACACATAGTTTCAGCTCTTTTTGTCATACCAGCTATCTTGCATTTTTGTTTTTTCTATAAGATTAAAAATTGTTCATAGTAGTAAAAGTTGAATTGTAATATGCCATATGATTGTGGCCTGATTGAAATGAACTGTTTACAGAATCATAGCTTGTTTTTATGGAAATATTACCACTTTAAATAGGCAATAATTATCTTGTTATTTCTAAGATTATTATCTTGTTATTGATACAAGATAAGGTAGGGAGTGGGTTTTAATTGTTCTCATTTTAGAACCCAGTTTCAGAGGCACAGAGTTACAAGTTCACAAAGCATTGCACTTAGAAATGAAGTCAGGCAGGTGTTCTCAGGGTTTTGTTAAATCTGGACTGTGGGTGCTACATTGGTGACTGTAAATGTGACCTGAAATTCTGTTTTTAGAATATTTTTTCTTTAATTGAAGTATAATTGACATTCAATATGTTCAGGTGTGCAACATAGTGATTCGACATTTGTATAAATTTCGAAATGGCCAACACAAGAAGCCTAGTTACCATCTGTCACTTTACAGAATTGATACAGTATTATTGACTATATTCCCCATGCTGTACATTACATCCCCATATAGAATATTTTGCTTAATGAATTAATTTTATAATGTGACCACAGAAAAAAATATTTAAAGAATGTTTTGCAAATATTTTGCTTATATTTTTAATTCCAGACATAATGCATAATGATCAAAGAAAACTTAATAATACACAAAAGTGAGATAAATCTAAAAGGAGAGAAAGATTCCATCCAGCATTGAAAAGTGTACCTTGTTTTAATGTTGATTTTATTACTAGTGCTTATATCAAGATTCAACAGTACATTTACTCTTTGTTGAAAAAAAAAGTTTCTTGAAATTACTTACTATATTTTGTTGGTACAGGGTAACTATTATATTTCCTGTTTATATACAAGAAAAATATGCATTTTGAAATTTGAGGCCAAAATGTCAGAATTCACTGTTCAGTGTCCCTTAAGGCAATGCCAGAGCTTGCAGTAATCTTTTGAAAAATTTCCAAATCACGTCAGCCTGTTTTTCCTTCAGAGAGCACACCCCGTTTACTTTTAACCATCCTTTTATCACAGGGAAGATTAATAGAATGCATGGAGCCTGGAAAGGTGCGTAGCAGCTGGGAGAGATTTTATTTTAAATTTTATTTTAATTATTGTTCAAGTACAATTTTCTATCTTTTACTCCCATCTCAGCCCACCCACCCAGCCATCCCCACCCCCCTCCCATTTCCACCCGCCCCTAGTTTTTGTCCATGTGTCTTTTATACCTGATCCATTTTTGTCAAGGCCTCCAAGCCCTTCCGGAAGGTTAATTATGCAGCATTCTGTGCCAGTTCCCTCAGCCTTCCCCAGGTTATCAGCCCATCAGGAACGTGGTGCTGGACCTCACTGAGCTTCCGACGGTTCAGACACCCTAGGACATTCCTTTGATCTCCTGATGCTTGACTCCTTTTTCTTAGTCTAACAGTAAGGACCCTACACTGTCTCATCTTCCTAAGTATGACATAAAGGGAAATTCGTTCGCACGTGGACACAAATGATTTTAACTCTTGTGGGTGCCGTCTGTGCTGGCTGTGCAAACACGAGCTGGCGCCCCTGAGCGCAGCAGCCTGCCTTCTTCCCGCAGGGGGTGTTTGCTGGTACGTGGTCAGTCGGCCACGGTTCACCACCAGGGACTCAAGGTAGTCTCTTTGATGCATCATTACACTGACTTGTATCTTTCTCAGTACATTTACTTGGAAATGAATTACTGCAAGTCTGGAAATATGTCTTTTGTGGTTCCACTCGGCCTTTGTGGCAACTTGGCCTCCTTGGTTTGGGATGGCCAGAAAAGAATCCCCCTCCATTATGTAAATGTCCCTTGCCAGCTATTAGTTAAAAACGTTCTTGTGGAAGAACTGAAACCTCCTTGCCCAGTTCCCAAGGCACGTTGAAAGGGAAAAAGGAAACACAATGGCAATTGTGTGGCGGGACCGTGACCGTGACACACGCACAACAGAGGTTGGTAATTGACTGCCTCATTACTGGCCGGGAGAGGCCTTTGACTTTCTCCGACTGCTAAAGAGTGTATATAGTTACCCTGCCGAGGCTCTGTGTCCATCAATCGCTGAGTGCTCCCAGGAGTGGCAAGGTGACCTGCTCTGCGGGTTCGGCCCGGCTGTCTTCATGCGGGTCACATGGGGCAGCTCCTCAGTGTCGCCTGACTGCTGTCAAAGAGTGTTTCCCTCTCTGCTCCCTGGTTGAAGACATTACGGACCGACAGGAATTCTGTCAGTGCTGATTGGAAGTAATTTTGTGCCTGGGCTAAGCAAGGAGATTTAACGAATTTATTATTATAAAGCCCACCTTCTGTAACTTCTTTTTTAAAAATTATTAAGTCAAAAGTTTGGAAATGAAATGTATGTTATAATTTGGAAACATTGCATTGCATGGTGACATCAGACATTAGGGCATTTGTTCCCCTTCGTTTTTGGATTATTTTCTTCCTTACGTGACATCTGACCCTTTGGCAAGCTAACAATTGAGGGTAGCCCATTACTAAAGATTACCTTTCATGAGGAAGCAGGTGTCATGCCTGAGAGCCAGCTGAATCTAGGTCAACAGAGGTATCTTAGTTCACAGGATTCAGCAAGACTGTACGTGGAAGAACGTCAAGACCTCCACATGTAAGATGCTAATTTTTGTGCTGGCCCAATACTACCACTAAAACCCGACAGTAGTTCCAAGATTGTGCTTTTTGTGTACTTTCAAAATTCATACGAATGTGTTTTACACTTTACACTTTTTAACTGAAGGACAGTTTGTTCCCCTTTGAAAGGGCATCAGGTGAGGGGCTAGCTTTCTTGCTTTGATAAAAGTCATTCCAGCTTCTACTTCTCTCTGGCTGCTGAAATTGGAGATAGAGAAAGCTCCCAAGCATCGTTCATTCTCTCTGTCCTCACCCTGCCGTATTTTCCTCCTTGCAGCTCTGACTCTCTTAAGCTTTTGTGTTTCAAGAGAGGAATGCAAGTTCCAAGAGGACAGGAAACTTGTCGATAACCCACTGGCCACCGTTATACCTCAGTCTCTAGAAAAGTGCGTCCCATGAAGTAGGTATTCCAAAGTCATTAGGAGAAAGGGCAAACAGCTGACTCCCGACTGTACCCCATGTGCTTGGGAAAACGTCCTCAGAGGAAAACAGTGATGGAGCTGTGTCTGGGATCAGGACTAGGCCATCAACATTCCGTTTAGCTATGCAGGGGTAAATCTGTGATACTAACGATTAAATCGACAGGATTAGGAATTTAACCACCATCTGGAATGTTTTCTGTATAGATTTAAAGAAATGGCTGAAAAATGTATAAGTCTAAGACTGCCTATATGTAAATTATAGGGAAAGGATGTACAGTTAATTTAAGCTATTTTCATTCCACTATAGTGCTTCTTGGCCCATTGCTACCTGGGGGGGAAGTAGAGCTGGAGCCCTTGATTACTATAGTTGAGGGATGATGGAGTCTGAGAAAGTACTTAGTATTTAACATGTGGTAACAGCAGGTCTGTTTCCTACATTAATGCTTTTTGACTTACAGGAAACCCTAACTTTTGCTGCAGTTACATTTGTTCCAGACATACGATTTCTCATCATTATGTGTAAATTCTGACCTCTTTTTTGGGTCTCTTGTATGTAACATGAAATGCAACACGAATATTAAAATGGATGAGAATGTTCTTTATAATAAGTAGTTCTGAAGTCAATCATTTTATACCTCTTTCTGGGATTTGCATTTTTTAAATTATGCTGGAAATGAGTTATAACAACATGTAGGAGTTAAATACACCAGATTCGCCCTGGAGAAAGTCCCTGACTCAGAGAACTGGGTCCAGAAATGTGTGGAATGCTTCAGTTTGGCTTGCAAGTGCCTTACTAGAGCTTTCAGGAAATTAGAGCTTTGGGAAACTGATTTACTTTATTGTTTAAGGATTACCCATAGCTGTGTGTTTTCCTTTGAATTGAGGGTTTCACTGAGATGAAAAAATAACCTTTTGGTAGGTCTAGGAGAATGTGTACTTTCCCGATCGGAGAAAAGTCTAGGTTGTGGCATTAATCTTAAAAAACATCCTGGTGTTAGACCTGACAAACACAGTGCCTGTTCTATGAGCACCTCCCAGGCGTCCCACCCCCTTTCAAAACTCAGCTGTAAATCCAAGAGTTAATGAGACAGTGCTCTGTTAAAGGTTTTGAACAAATAATAATGTCTTCACTCTGCTGTAAAACCATTTCAAAGGAAACATCAGATTTTAAAGGCTAATGATAGGTTTTTGAGCTAATGATAGAATAGATTCTGATTCATACTGCAAGAGATAAGCTTATTGGCTCTCCCAGATTCCGTCATCCCTCGACTGTACAGCCTCCTCATCAAAATAAACGCAGTGCCGTTCCCGTGCATTGCAGGTCTCAGGTAATTCACACACCGTACACCGCTGTGTTCATCACAGGCCTTGCATGAGTCAACTTCTTAAACTGCTTCTATGCCCAAGTGGATAAAAGTACGAAGAAAAGAAGAAAACCAAAAGGACCTGGGATGAGACTGTGAATGGCCTTCTTGCCATAGCAAAAACTTCTTAAAAAATAAATACTGCCGTCTTCCAACATTTTTGTACCACTGTAAAAATCTTAATTCCAGAACTACAGGGAAATGGGTTCTTTACATTTCCAAAAAAAAAAAAAGTTGTCATTTGTTTTCTTAGAGTTTCTCCAAAGCATGCTACCCATTTCGTGTCTGCCTGAATTTGAACATACCAGAATATGCATACCAGGGAGGAAAACCCATTGGTGTCCCCACTTAAAAACAAAATATGAAAAAATATACAGTTGACACTTGACAACACAGGGGTTAAAGGCACCGACCTCTGCAGCAGTCAAAACTCTGTGGTAACTTTTGAATCCCCCAAAACTTATAGCCTGCTGTTAACTGGAAGGGAGCCTTACCGATAGCATAAACAGTTCATGCATTTTGGATGCATTTTATATATTATATCCTTACAATAAAGTAAGCTAGAGAAAAATGTTAAGAAAGTCATTAAAGGACACATTTATAGTACTGTGTGTATTTACTGAAAACATCTACGTGTAAGTGGACCTGCGCTGTTCCAACTTGTGTTGTTGGAACAATACCGGATACTGCGGTCTCCTCCCACATCCCAGAGATCTGTGCGTTGGGCCAGTGCTGTCTAAATTGTCCACCGAGTGAGTGTGGGTGTGCGTGGCCCTGTGATGAAGGGGTGTCCTGCCCCGGGTTGCTGCCTGCCTTGTACCCAGAGCTGCCGGGAGATGCTGGGCCACCGAGACTCTGAACTGCAGTAAGTGGGATGGAAAATCATTCTCTCACTTGGTTTTGTTCACCTTTCTTAAATGTATGTATAGCTCACGTTTATTTCAGTGTTTAATATTAGAAGTGCTTTGGGTTTTTATTTAGAAGTTTGGTGATATATTTTTGACCAGAAATAGGGCCTAGGATCTTAACCCTTGTTTATATCAATTAACCAATGGGATATGTCTTTTGCCTAGAGTTGCAGCTTGCAAAAACCTATTGAGGATGTGTGGTGAGGACTTCCTGTGTTATAGTTTTCCTAAAGCACATTCCATGACTGAGGCGTTTGAAAGTTCTTCACTTTGAATGTGCACTTATTATTATTTCTAGTTCCGGCACCACTTGCTCTTTTTTTCCTGTGTTGTGACATGGATGGGTACATTAGAGATAATTTCCCAGCATGGGTCGGCTCCTCTTGGCCTTAATCGCCATTTCTAACCATTGTTGGAGCAGCTACAGTGAACATGTCAGAGTACAGAACATTTTATTAAGAGGCATACCCAGTGCCTAGCTTCCTATGGTGTTGTTTTATATGAATAATACAAAGTGTAGAGGTGAAATGAGTTGGAGTGTCCATGACTCAGCCTCTTTTTCCGGGGGTGACTCATTGCACATTTATGTATCCCTGACTTTGCGCCACATACCACATTAAGTGCTGGAGATTCAAACGTGGATGTGCCGGGTCACGGACCCAGAGCAGCCCACAGTCTGGGCAGGCAGAATACGGCATTCATTAAGAACAATACGGGCTTCCTCACGGCCAGGACTCCATTAATGTTATAGCTATTTGTGAAGGCAAAATGCGAATAAATATTTAACAATGTGGGCTGGCTACTCAACCTAGTTCTACGATTTGGAACATATACATAACATTTCTGATTCTATCTTGATATATTTTAGTCCAATTATGTCAGCACAATTTTCATTCCTTTTTATTTTAACTTTAAGTAAGATTTCACTCTTTTGCATATCACATGAAGTCATATGCTCCATGAATAGGTTCATTGCTTGATGAATGCCTTCCCCTCAGTGTCCTTTAGGAAACAGAAATTCACTATAGCAAAAAACAAAAAACAAAAAAATGCCTGTCACTATCTACTGTTGCTCAGCAACCTAAAGACTGGTCTTCTTCAGCCTTTCCTGTTTTTAAGAATGACACCTTCTTCCTGGGAGGAGACCTCAAACCCTCAGAATTCTCCCGGCGCCTTTCCTCTGTCCTGTGCCTTTCATAACCACCCAACCCCGAGCCCCACAGGTCGTACAGTGCTGTGGACTGAGTTGTGTTGAAGCCCTGAGCCAAGTGTGATTGTACTTAGTGATAGGCTTTTAGGAGGTAGTTCATATTAAATAAGGTCACCAATGCGGGGTCCCAGTTTGACGGTGACCATGTGAGGACACAGCGAGAATGTCTACAAGCCAGAAGCCAGGTGGAGAGGGCCCTTACTAGAACCAGGTCAAGCTGGTTCCCTGATCTCAGACTTTCAGCCTCCAGAACTGTGACAAAATACATGTCTACTGTTTATGTCACCCAGTCTCCAGTATTTAGTTATGGCAGCCGGGATGGACCGAGACACAGGCCCATGTGGTAGTCCAAGCATTCTCCTTCTTTGTACTGACCCCAGCTCTACCAGTCACACGGACTTCTGAAGGGAAGGTCTCTTCTGCTTTAATCTCTTCTCATCTCTGAACAGGCTACACAGTGCTGCCGATTAAATGTTCTAATTATGCAATTGTTGAATATAAAACCTTCAGTGGTTCACAGTAGTGCACAAAATTAAACATATTTAATGACATAACCTCCTTCACTTGTCATTCAAGTTCATTACTCCTTATACAGACCCAGCCTAGCCTTTCACCAAGTTACTGCTCTTGTCTGTTACTCTAGCCAGGTAGGGCTGCAGGAGCTTTTCCAAACATCCCCTGGGCTTTGCTTCTTTAGTTACTTTGTTTCTGCTGAGTTCATTGTCTGAGTTAGTCTCCTTCCCATTCCATCCGCACCCACCAATCAAAATCCTTTGCCTCTTTCAAGGTCCAGCTCAAATGCACCTTCTGTGAATCCTTATCTATATAATAGGATTTTGTGTTTTTCTTCTTTCATCTCTGGGAGCTTTTTACTGGCATTTCTTTGTGACAGCAGGCATTTACTGCTTTGTGTCATGTGTGTTCATAACCACCTCTGTCCCACTAAATTCTAAGTAAGCGCTTTGAGGACAAAGAACTTTGGATCCCTGACATATTAAACAATGCTATTAAAGAGACAACTTCCATGTATTTTAAAAATATAAAGATTTTAGAAAAAAAACAAGTTTATTTTAAAAAATAGAATTGACTTTTAACTTGGTATGCAGCTGCAGTATTTCCCACATCTGTATCTGTAAATTGAAACTGATGCCGTAACTTTTCTGTTACTCATGTGGTAACAGTTTCTGTAAATTGAGACTCGGGTGTCACTTTAAGGAGGGAGAAGCACAGGAAATGTGAACAGTGGCTTTTCAATTGACAGTTGACCTTGATAATCTAATAGCTAAAATATGTCTGATATTTTCAATTTTTATTTCTTGTGAGATGTAACCAGGCGTATGTAAGCTTGTTATAGGGTTTATAATTTCATCTGACCTTCACAATATGATTTATAATACGTAGGTATGAGATCATGTCTCATTGGAAAAAGAGAAAGAAAAAAGCTTTAGCAATTAACTCTCAAGATTGTTTTCTGACCGTTCCTTTTGTGTGTGTGTGTGTGTGCGCGTGCGCGTGTGTATGGTGCATAAAGAGACAGGATGGCCAGTGGTGCTTTTAAAATGCTGATAAGTTAAGCTGCCTGGGAGCAGATGCTGAATCCTATTGATAAGAATTTCATTTGAGTTATGCTGAGGGCATTGTTTAGCAAGATACTACACAAAAAGTCTTGACCTGTGTGTTTGAAATGGCAGCTGTTCACAGCAAGGACTGAGCCTCAGGGCTACATAAATCTCACTATTCTGTGCCTATTTGCTCAATAACTGGGTTGGGTGTGTGAGGGGGGAGTCCAGAGAGTTGTTTACAAAGCAGCTGCTCTTGGTGCTGCAAATGGAAGCACTCCCCTTTACTATGTGAAAAGCACATGAACAAAAACCCCAAGAGAACTTGAGTCCACCAGGTCAAAAACCAACACCTCTTCTCCCTCAGAACTTGATTTCCATGAAATATTTTTGATGCAAGTCAGGTGGGGCAAGGATGGGACTTTTTCCCCCCTAAATTCTCACCAAAGGGAATTTTCCACTATTTCTTTAAACTTGACCGAACACCAGAAAAATGCAACACTAAGCACCTTCATTTATGTGACAAATACTTATCGAGGCTCTTCTGGGAGGTCTCTGATGCTCTTCCCTTGCTGAGTCTATGGTCCAAAGCCAAGGTATGCATATCGAACACAGCATTGATATTTTCAATAAAGTTTGTATTTGACTTATGTTGAATTGAAAAAAACTAGAAGTTTTGGAGATGAGGCTAGGTTGGGGGTAGTGGTGGGGGCACGTTGGAATGTTTCCCCAGTCACGTTATGGAACGTAAAGCCTGACTTGTGAGAAACTCCACCAGTAATCATTTTGTTTGTACTGTGAATGTCTATATTGAAAGTGCATGTAGAAAAGATAAAATCCAATCACTTTAAAAGAATATTAAAGATATCAGGACATTGGTCTAGGTGAGGCCCCAAAACTCTGAACAAGAAGTGGCTGCAGTCACACGGTCAACTGAGATGCATAACTGCCCCCAAACAAACGTGCGTTCTGTGTGGTCTTCCCTGTGCAGCATCCTCATTCCACCCAGGTAATGAGGGCTCTGCCTCTTCTTAGGGACTGTGGGGTCTTCCCTGTGCTCCAGGTAATGAAGGTGCTGCCTCTTCTTAGGGACTGATCGATGATAATCAGCATGGTGAACAGGTACTGAGGTGAAGCAGAGTTTGCCACCCAAAAACATGCTTTATAGGGTATTGATTATTTTAAGCTGGTTGTTTTTAAGAAACAAAAGACTCAGCAATAACCTTTGGCCCTCCCTTTTACCTGCCTAAAGGAAGGAAGCTATTACCTTATTGTACAAACTAAGTGTGGCAGACAGGGAGAAAGCAAGCAAAGTCTGTTTGTTAGACTCCCCTCATTGTTCTGGGAGGTCCAGCAAGAATTTGTTTTTCAGGTGTGTGCTTTTATCATCTGCCTGTGAATTGCCAACTCTGCCTTTTGAAGTCCCACACTCCTACTCTCCTTAGCCCCAAATGGCATAGAGGCCTCAAGTGCCCAGGGTGTCCTTGGGCCCCGTATTCTTAGGGAGCCCCTGTATGTACATACCTAACACATTTGGTCATTTTCTCCTGTTAATCTGGCTCATGGCAATTTAGTTATGAGTCCAGCCAGAAGAATTTAGAAGGATAGATGGGAAATCATTTTTCAACCCCCACAATACATACATGCAGTGTGCCCATCACTGCTTTCTTGTCCTTCGTCCCCTAGAGTTCATGTGTGCTCTTTAACGCCCTCTTGCACACACAGAAGTGCACTTGCACACGCAGGTGTACATGCACACGTCAGCACACACACAGTCACTTGGCGTGATGAACCGCTGTCCTTCCCACTCTCCTAATGTTTTTTCTCTTATTTAGGAAAATATTTTTCTCTCTCCTTTACCTTCCCTTTCACTAGTTCTTTAAAACTAATCTCTCCTTCTTTTTCTTGTCTTTAAATTTGTTAAATAAAAATGAAACAAAATAAAACAAAACAAATAACTGTGCTTAATAGAGACTGTCCCCAACTTTTTCAGTTGATGCTGTTCTTGTAACTCGGTAATTTTTTTACTGCACCCCTCTGCCAGAAGAAGGACTTCAGAATTTCATTTCATTGGCGTAATAAGTATTTATGTCTTAACAACAACCTTTTGAAAAAATAATACCTACAAATCTAAAGAAAAATCCTTTCATTTTATACTTAGAATCCCATAATTCCTTAGTAATGGCTTATGTGGCCTGTTGGGTACTGCCCAGCCCACAGACCTGAGTCAGACTGGATACTGTCATCCTCATTTCTTACTTCATATTGGTTTTCATGTAGAGTTTGCTTTCATATCATAAGCTCCACTAAAAAGCCAATTTTGCAAAGTGTGGCATCATTGAAAGGAATGTGTCATGGCCTAATATTGAAACTGTGAACTGCTGTGAGCTGGTAATTTGTGTGGTGGTGGCATCAGCAACAGCTGATGGCTGTTGCTGTGTTTTCCATATATTGAAAGTATTTCAGCGTCCTGTGAATTTACTGTGGCATCCTGGTGTACTGTGGTACACAGTTTGGGAACTGTTGGCTTTATAGCCCCCCCACAAAAAAATTGTATCAAAGTAAAATAAAGTCAGATACTTGAACTGGCAGTAGACATACTAATGCCATTAATCTTGTAAGTCCCTCAAAATGTCCCCAAATACTTTTTTAATCTCTATAATTTTATCCACCTATCATTTCATTCTTTTATGATTAAGTTAACTTTTCTTAAGTATCTGCCTTAAGATTAAAAATCAAGAATTTCATTTCTAATCATTTGTTGTTTACTAGTACTCCATTTATATTTTAATAAAAATTATATGTATTGAAGGCGTACGACATGATGCTTTGATATACAGGTACATAGTAAAATGGTTAGTACAGTCGTGCTAATAACCTATCACCTCATTGGAATATATGGATATTATTTTAGACTAATCACTAATGATTACCTCTAAAGGTAACCATTAATTTACCTTAATTTAGCTTTTGGACTTAATCCAGGAGTCTAATAATGAACCATTTCTAGTAATGCCATGTGAAACATATTCTAACTTCCAGCTGGTTCATTCACAAACACATTTGTAGAAGCTACCTGAAGTTTTTTAAATTGGAGATTTAGCCAGAGATGCGCCCTGCAGTAAGTCAAGAGTCTCACTCCCTGTCACGTTAAAGTTGTTTTCTTTCCGAACTGTCCGAAAGGTGGCGGACTTTCGGCACCGCGGTTTGGGGTTGCTTTTGCGCGGGGATTACTGCCGTGGTTACTTCCCTGCGGCGCTGGGCCTCTCAGCTGACCGAGTGGTAAAGCTTAGGTCTAAGAAGCGGTGGGATGTTGGATAGGTTGCCTTTGAAGTTGTCTTTGGTGGTTTTTTCCTTGCCTGTGAACAGATTCTGAACTAAAAATCTACAGACTGTTTATGGATATTAACTCCGATGAAGGATCCAAATGCATCAGCTTTGTTATTTTTCATTAAACATCTTTCAAGAGAAATATTAGTACATTAAGTGCAGAATTTATTTTTAAGCAAAGTTTGGTTGACATTTTAGAGTACGTAAACAAGAGGATTGTTCTACTTTAAATAAATAAAAACTGCTGAAGATACAAATAGGGCCTAACTTGGTCTTCTAATATAGGCCTTTAAGTGAAATCTAGAAAATAATTTTAAGTGTAAAGTTCTGTAACTGCATAACACCCCCTTGCTGTAGATGACTGTTGTCAGCCAGTACATATTATGGTACAGGGGACCAAGTAACTTTATCTTCCTCCTGAGGAAAATAAAAAGCTGAATCATTCAACTGATTTATTTATGGGATGTTTTTCTGTTTATCTTTTCAGACTTTATTGATCTGATCCAAGGTATCCTGTGACTGCTGGCTGGAATTAAGGTTGGTGATGTGTTTATATTGATTATGAATAATAAACTGTGAAATAAAATAGAGGCACGGAGGGCCTTTGGACAGCTGGGTCAGAGTGGTTTTGCAGAGTGCTGTTGAAAGCTGAACTTAGTGAGAACTGGATACATTTCACACTTGGGTTACTAATGTGTTTTCCTGAGCTGGTTTCTTTTCTTTTGTTTTTCTTTTTTTTTTTGGTAGTACTGCAATCTCGTTGATTATTGATTTTTTATTTTACCGGTCTTACTAGCTGAATTTTGATTAAATGAAAAGATACAATTCAAATTCACTTATTTAATAACCACACATATCAAAAGAATGACTTCTTAGTAAGGCTAGCTCACATTTTAAAGAATGGCCACCTTTTTTAATCAGCAGGAAAACATTTTGAAAGTCCACAATTTGGTAGTCACATTTCCTGAGGATGGTAGAGTTGAAAAATTGCTTATTAACTGCAAATTTCAATTCATTAGCAGGGTGTTAAGATGTCATTCCTTTTGTCCTATTCTCCTGTTAATTGGTTTTGTGGGAGACCCTAAACCAGCTTAACTGAGTTAGTGTAGCAACAGCATCAGAGAGGGCACTCACACCAGTGGGCTTTGGGTTCCATATATCCTTTCCACTCTCTTCTCTGGAGTCTATATTCAGATTTTAAAAGAAAATCAACCCTGACTGAAAGGAGGACTTTGCTCCTAAATGAGCAAAGTGCCAGGTATTGCTAATAGTTTTGTGTATGCTTTTGATGAATAGTTTCACATAAAGGAAAGCGTTGCTTCTTCTTGTGTGCTTACATTAATCTGTGTCTAGCACATATGAGGCACGTGGTACATACACACCTTCCATGACCTCAGTTGTGCCCTTGCTCTTCTACCGAATACAAAACACACACATGCACACACACACCACTGTTTCTCTGTTTTGTACACAAACTGTGTTTCGCTATCCTTGAAATCTATATGGATTGTAGCACATATAACATATTGGAATCATGCCTATTGATAACAACTTAATAAGGAAAAGGGTAAAATGTTTAACACAAGTGATAGCTAAAAGTCTCCATTAGTAACCAGTTCTATTTTGTATTCATATAGTTTGGTGTTGAATTTATTGAAGACACTTAGCATGGCTTCCTTTTATATTCCTTCTTCAATGTATTATGTATAAACATGCACATATTTAGACATGGAACTTTTGTAAGACTTTTTGAATTTTTTGCTACTGTTTTTCCCAGCCAGCCCCTACTCATCTGTTAAGCAGAAGTTACAAATGGAATGACATCCTTGGCAAAGTATAAATCTTTGAGTCAGAAACATTTTCAATGCACAGAGTTAAGTTTGGGTCATTAATATTGCCTTTTAATTAAAAGTAAATTATATTTTGTCTCCTTTTTTTGATTTTTGCTTTATTGTTGGTATGGTCAACATGGCACCTTGAACTCTCATTTCATTTCGGCCACTTTTAAGAAAGAAAAGAACTAAAAAGAAATGTATAAAAAGAAAAAAATGATTTTGTTAAGTAAAAAAATGGCTGTAAAAGTAATACCAAAAACACTTTTTTTTGTGTCTGATCCTCTACCCATCTTCCTTATGGAGTGTTTCTTTTGTGGGAATTCGACCATAATTTAAGTAGTTTCCCTATACTCTGCTGAGTGATAATTATATCTTTATTAAAGAAAGATACTGTTAACAAACTAAGCAGGACATTGCACAATGAAGCAGACTTCCGTTTTTTAAAAAAAGAAGAAAGTGCTAATACTATTATATAATCAGGAGCAGGGAGAGAAGATACCCTTATGTCTTACTAGTAAGCTTCCGTGTTTTAAGCTTTCCAGAATCAAAACAAACAAGTCTTTGGCTGACTATATAGTTGACCTTCAGTACCACCTCAGGGAGAAGCCCCATTTTCCTTCTAACTCACTTCATGTTGCTTCACACATTTCTCAAGCATTTGTTCACACTTTTTTGTTACAATTATTACTGGGTATGTCTTATCTCCCCTAGCAGCTCATAGCAACTGGGGTCTTCACCCTTGTTCCTCCTGGTAGGGCCTGGAAGTGGACATCCAGGAAATGCTTATTGTGTGAATAATAAAGATTAGCAACAACAATGAACAATTTTACTACATATCTGTAAACTAAATATATAGTTAAATATATTTGTATACAAGGTCTGTCCAGAAAGTATCCATCCATGTGATATGAAAACTAGAGACATTTATTGAAGAAGATAGAAGATATAGGACACACTGTACATAGAACAGTGACACCTCAGTCTGCTTCAAAGTAGACACCTTGGGACCTCACACAGTTCTCCCAATCGCCATCAGCTGTCCCATCATATTTTTCCTGAATCTCATCAATGGTTTGAAATCTCTTTCCCTTCAAAGGTGATTTTAGTTTTGGGGAAAGCCAGAAGTCATATGGCACCAAATCTGGGCTGTATGGGTGCTGAGTCACCTGAATGATTTGATATCTCACCAAAAAACTCTGCCTGAGATGTGATGCATGAGCAGGCACGTTGTTGTGATGAAGCTGCCAATTACCAGTTGTCCATAGCTGGGGCCTTCTGAATCATCAAAATAGTTTTTGCAGAAGAATGTTCAAGCTTAATGCAAAATTCGATGTAGATTCATTGCTCTACTCGCTCAGTTGTTTTGAATGTGATGGCCACACAGTGCACATGCTCACTCCCTGGCATCTACCACCCCCACTGACTAGTACAGTGAAGTTGTCATTGTTCACGCATGTGCATTCCAGTCCACTCTCCTTGGCTGCCAGGTTACATTGATGTCACACAAACTGTTCTCGTTACATTAACAATGGTTGGACTTCTTTCTGGATAGACCTTGTATATGTATGTGTATGTTGTAACAATTATTAACCACTGTATTTCCTCCCCTGGTGACAGGCAAAGTTGAGCAAAAAAGGATGAACAAATCACCCAAAAGACATTTGAAGCAGTAGTAATAATCACTAGGTGTAATTGGAGGATTTAAAATATAAAAGTATAAGAATAGTGATTGTTTTGTTAAACTACTTTATTTCTACATTTAGCATAATGTAATAGTCATATACTAATGAATGAAAACATATCTACAATTGTAATTATTAGATTTGTGTGTGACAAAGTGACTTTGAGATTCTGGAAAGATTTGTAGAATACCTAATTATTTGTTTACCACTTTAAGGAGAGATACAAAGCTGCTAGAATCACATTTCAAACTGGAAAGACCAGTTAGTCCCAGGAAAATTTGCTGTCTCTTGTGCAGCTTTCTGAAATCTGAATCATCATAAATACTTATTTTCTCCTTTTTATAAAAATCAGTCTTCTCCCATTACAGACATTACAATAACAAAATACGATCGCGCCATAAGCTGGAATGGGAGATGTGGGGAGGAGGCAGAAGGTGGGGGTGGGAGGCAAATGGCAAACTCATGATTACTTCTCAGTCTTCTCATCCGGCCCAATGGAATCCCTCAGGAATGTATGTTTTCAGAATTGCTCTTTATTTTGACAGAGTCTTGACCTATTGAGGAAATTGGCTCATTGATGCCATGCCACAGAGGACAAATAGTACAACACAACCCAGCAGAAATATCTTAAATAACAAATAATGGATCTGTTTTTTCCATGCGAGAAAAAAATATTACAGCTGATTCTTTTTTTCTTAACTAAATGTTTGTAGTATCAAGTGGCTACAAAAGACAACTGCTCGGATATGTTTTCCATACAAACACCATGCTTATGAAATTTATCCTGTGGATTTAGTTCACTGACCAGCTAATTTAATTCTTTTCCTGAATTCACCGGAAAGATTGCCATGCCAAGGAAGAGCACAGAGGATCTTCTTGTAGACAGTTTACATCACTGAGGAACACCATGACTTTCTCTGGGGCCTGTAGCTCATTAGGGCAGTTTAGAGGACATAAAAACATAAGTGCATTTTATTCTAAGTAAGAAGTCCATTCATTTAGAAATCCTTTATTTCTTTATAGCCTACTTATTGCCAAGTGAGAACTTTGTATTATTAAAAGCGGATATGCTTTCTTGTTTCTCAGCTTCTCTACGTGAAGTTTCATCAGTTACTCATCTAAACATAGAAAATCACCAATTGCTTAACAGAGAAAGGAATGTAACATATAATTACATGTATGTTAGATACATAGATGTGCATGCTGATGTGGGATAGCTCTGCCAGCGAACCATACAAAGTCTTTTCTCTGGGGCATACTCGACAGGCCATTCCTGTTAAAGGAGGTAAAATCATTTCCTTTTGTGAACTAATTCCTTTCAGTTATTTAGCAATATTAGAAATGTTAGTTGAAAAACCACTTGTCATAACAAACCGAAGTGAATTTGGCTTCCTTCCATATTATTCAATGTCTTATGACCATCAGCTTATGTTACTGTAGAGTCTTTGCTGTGTTTACCTTACTTTCCACTGTTTTAAATCTAATTAGTGAAGGGCTAAATAAAAAACACTTAATCTATTATACATGCATCTATATCTATATTTATCTCCTCTCCTCTCTCTCTAATAAAGGTTATAATTAAAAAATAGAGCAAGTACACTAATTTTAAAATATAAATAGATATTTGGAACTTAAAAACTATCATTCTCATTTTATGACTAGAGAAATGTAGTTACTGAACCAGACACAATTGTTACAACAGACTATTCTTTCGTGAAATGTAATAGTTCTTAAAAATATAGAAAAGTCTTTTTTGGGATAAAAATAAGTAGAAAAACACACATTCACCCAAATGTAATTACTTACTTATAATACGTGGGTATATACCATTCTGTGATAGCTTCATTTATAAGTATTAATCCTCAGAGTGATCAATAAGTATGAACTGGATATCTTTTGCTTAAAGATGTTTGATCTACAGAGTGGAAATTACTTTTTCAGTCTTGGCCGTAAGTCTATTGCCATATATCAGTGCCTTGCCAGAGTAGCTAGCTCTCTAGGTTCAAGACTAGGGTACAAGAATGAACTAGCCCACTTTTTAAAAAACAACTACATTGCCATTTAAGGGGTCTTAAGCCAGCTATAAGAAATGTCAGCCCTATAAAAGAGAATAAATTGAACAACAGAGATAGAACACGTAGATGTCTCTATGGGGGAACTGAGGGCTTCATTTCTGAAACCATTTGGGAAAGTAAAATTACAAAGATTTCCTCCTATAACTGTGGCTTTTTTCCAAGGTTTTTTTTTTTAATTTTAAAAAAACTTTAAATAAGTCTGGACATATGGAAAAATGGGTCAATGAGCAGGATGTTTAATTGATAACCAGCTTTATAGATGCAAACACTTTTAAACTTCACTGGGACTCTTCATTATCTCTTAGGGACTCAGAGACCTAACACAGGCCCTTGGGAGGGACCTTTGTACTTAGTTTAACCTTGGGGTTTCCTACCTGTTTACTACTTGGAAGTAAAGATGTAAAGTTTTTACTAGTAGCAGAAAGTGGGAAGCATATACAAAAAGCCATGTAAGGCTGGGTAGAATTAATGACCCAAGAGAAATTATATATTCAGGCTAGTCTATTATATAGATAGCATGCAATCAATCAATCAATCACCTTTTCTTCTGTTTCATAAAAGTATGCGCAACATAAAAACCATGTATTATATATTTATAACTACTTAAGTTACCTTAAAATGTCTTATGGTACTTCAGTAATTGTGCATGAGCTATAAATATAAATGTCCGAGAAAATTTACATAGTTTTTATTCTCTTCTACCAATCATCATTCCACCTCCCCCGTTATAGGACTTGCTGTGTTCCTTTTACATTGTAGGGACTGAATAAATATTTGTTAATTTTCTAATTATCCAATATGTGGGCAGTTTTAGTAAGGAAGATGAGACCTAGTGGCAAAAGTTGTTTTAACTTCATGTTTAGAAAACACAGAAGCTCTTATTCACTACATATATATGAAGAAGATGCAAAAGTCAATTATTCATTGATGAACAAGGCACAAAAAACTTTTAGGAATATAATGTATTTTGTCACCATAATGTATGATAAAATGCCAATGGGAGATGTAAAAATCGTTTGAAATGTGACTTGATTTGGTTTTGCTTTTAGAAAGTTTTCTCAGGTAAATGGTTTGTCTTTGAATTAAACAGAGTGTCTTCACTTCTACTTCATGGTTTGCTCAGAGATATTTTTACCAGTTCATTATTTATCTCAGAAAAGATATACTTATACTTACTATCATCTTGATACTTACTTCATTATTTCATCGTTTGACACTGCCGTAAATGGTGTCCACTCAGGCAACAATGTACCATTTTGTGGGACTCAGGAGTCCTTAGGGCAGGTGGCCCCCAGGGAAGTCCGCCACTTCACAGGGTGGGAGGGCAGTGAGAGATGGGGGTGAGGAAAAAGTGTGTCCGAGGCAGAGAAAAAGTTGTGTAAAAAAAATCTAGTCACAGATAAATGCCTGATAGCCAAAGAAATAAATTTGGAAAATTTTTCAGAAGGAAAGGAAAAATAAAAAGTAAAACAGCCCAGATGATAACCGTTTTGTGCCTGGTCTAGACTTTTGGGAGCCAGGGTGTTTTATTCAGCATCATAATTCAATAGGAATTTATAAAGGATTGTATTTGTCAATCATGGGTGCTAAATCTGTACCCTCATACTGAAGTCTTTGTATATGTGAAGAAAGCCTACTCCAGAAGCTGCAGTTGCAAGGGAACAGAGCAGTTACTAATAGATCAAGTACTGAGCAGGCACTTATAGTTCATTTAAGTGCTAGGTTCTGTGGCTTTTTCAGAAGTATGAAGAATGGTTTCTTTGTTCTCTGAGCTAGAAGTTAAGTTGAGGAAAGGGGAAACTAATGCATATAAACAGTAACTAATATATGGTAATATAATCAAATACTAAATATAGACAGAGTTTCTAGAGAGATCCAGAGAAGTTATCATTCACTGTTGTTTACAAGGACCTTATATTTAAAAAAGGAATTTCAGCAGCGCTTAAAGGTGGATTTCTTGAAAGGGGCCTATGGAAGCCAAGGCACAGGGAAGGGCCTGAGGACTGGGAAGGCAGGGAAGCTGAAACGAGGTGCAGGGCAGGTTCGGACCTGGGTTCTGCCCCTTCCCTCTCTTCTCCTGTCTCAGTCTTCCATATCCTTCTTTCCACAAATATTTGTTGAGCTTCTTTCATGTGTATCTATTTTTTTAAACTGCGAGCAAAAATCCAATGCATCATGAGATTTTTCATGCTCTTCTTGCACACAAAGAATAGCTACGTAGAGAGAGATTCATGTGGGTGTCTGTTCCGAGAGCTTCTATCAAATTATGTTTTTCTGTTAGGTTTTGTGAAAAGAAAAAACATCAATATCTTGACATGTGGAACTAAATGTTCCAACTGACATTCATGCTGTCTGAATTTATTTTATTTTGGTATGAATTTATTTTGTTTTGGTACTAATAAGTACCATATCTCTTTATTAAACTTCACATGGGACATTTGGAATTTTCACCGTTTAAATTGTCTGTTATATTATCTCAAAGGGATGCACTAAGAGGAAAAATGTTAATTGGGATTGAAATTGTTGGGGAAATATAATTAGAAACAAAAACTCGAAACCCAGAAATACTCTCCACAAAGATAGTAGAGAGAGAAAATACTTATGTTATTGGATAAGCATTAACTAGAATGGGATGCTTATTGCAAGCCATCCCCCTGAGAGGTTGCAAAGACCAAAAGCAATTTACCCTTTTATACAGCCAAGGAGATACACCCTGGTACATACATGCTGTCAAGATAAATGACTAGTCCTCATGAAGACTAAATTTGCCTGGCAGTTGGGATGACCTAAGCTAATTGCCTTTCTCTGGAAGAGAGGCAAACCTGTCTTTCATCTTATGACAGGAAGTTGTTCTATGGCTTGGAGCAAGGAACCCAGGAAGTTCGACTCTTACTTCTCCCACAGGGATGGGGAGATAGAGAGCTAGCTCCCCCTATGTTTGCACTTGAAAAAGAAGGCTCTAGGCCCTTGAGGGAATATTCTGGAGTGTGAGAGTAACCCCAGGCTTAAAATTAACCATTAGAAAGATTTACACACATTTGGAAAGGGCAGTGAAAGAAATACTAAAGAAAAAAGGAGAGGAGCAAAGTTTGTAACCTTATTTTCAAAGGGAAAAATTAAGCTTCTTACTTTCAATCTGTAGTTATTTGCTTTTACAATGAATAATATCATTGCTTTGTAAGAAAAGTAGTCAATATATGGTTTCAGGTCTCCAAATATACTGCTGTCTATTCTAAAAGAAACAAAAAAAAGGCTTTAAAAAATATCACTCCTCTCACACATTCACAGCCACCGGATTGCTGGTTAAATTAGCAGGGTAGTACTGCTCAGATTTGGCTTTTGTCATGGAAGGTGAGCTTTTGCAGAGAGCAGAATGAACTATATAAACACAACATAAATTACTTTTTTCGGTGATGTCAAATTGGACATTCTCAGCTTTCCAGTGCATTTAAGTACACTCCTCAACTGAAGAACCTAGGTGCTCATTCAAATGCTAATGTTTGGCCATCTGCTTTTCTTTTCAAAGCAGGACAAGCTGGAGGTCACATGACCCTAATTACTCTAATTATGAGCTTTCTGGGAGTCAGTGCTTAGGTCGTACCCAGAGTGAGCATCTGCTGATGACAAGTAGGAGATTACTGAAGCCAAGCTTCCCTGTGAGACAGCCAATGCTTCATTTCTTGATATGTGTATAAAGGGGTTGAGAACAGGCCTCCCCAAAATGGTGATGGGGGCTCATGAGAAATTTTTACCTCTGCTTTAAAGAATTTAAATTAGGGCCCTTGCCTATAATAAAAGTTATCACCAGAAATAACTTGTTACGGTCTATCTATAGGATAGGGCAGGCTTCTAATTACTGAACATCTGCTTTTCTTACTCTTCCTGCAAATGACCTTCCTTCCTCTTCTTTGAAACCCCACAAGACCATTCCTATCCTTAGCCTTGTCCTTTTCCTTTTCCTTTTTCTTGTCCTCATCCTTAGCACAGAATGCCATCTATATCTCATTTTCCCTTTCTGTGTCAAAACCTTTCCTATATGTGGGATCTCTGACGCTGTCCCATATGCGGGGTTCCTGTACATACATTTGTAATTAAATGTGGTTATTTTTGCATGTTAACTCTGTTTCATGGTGATTTGATTATGAGACCCACCAGCAAAACCTATAAGGGTAGAGAAAAGTTTCTGCTTCCCCAGTACACATATACAGACCTAAAACCCGTATGTTCTAATAAAAGCATTCTATTCCCCACACAGGTTTTTTCCCCTAAAATTTCTCTGTAGAATTTAGTGGGAACAGTTTGAAATTAACGTTTGTGTGTGTGTGTGTGTGTGTGTGTGTGTGTGTGTGTGAATAAAGTTAGCATTCTAAAGAAGGATATGGAGAAAATTCTAATAATGACTAATAATGGAGCAGCAGCCTTCACCTGCTCTAATTTTAGTTCTCTGTGCAAAGAGAAAAGAATGTCACACGGGCTCAGTCTTTCCAGCAGAAGTGTTACTTCATATTGCTTTGTTTTGTTTTGTTTTATTAATTAGGAGGTGAAGGCCTATCTTCTAATTATAAGGTTGCGTACTTCAGGGAAAACTCTTCTGACTACATAAGGCCTTCAGAGACATCCTATAACAAGGCAAATTATTTCCCCCTTCATAAGGCCATTCATTTCTCAAGAGCTTATAGCTTCCTAGGGTAGATCTTATCTCATTCCCCATTGCTTATACTTTTCAGTCTATACAGGACTCACAGTTCCAAATTTCATGAATATTATTAGATTTATTGTTAACCTGGCCCATACCATGCAGTAACCATTAAGCAAAACTTTCTCATGCTAAATTGCATGCTGGGCTATATGACAGTATCTTGTCGATACCATCTGATTAAATTAATGTTGATTACTGATTAAAGATAATAGCATTGTATCTTCTTTTGAAAATCCCTAATTATGCCAGCCTGCCTCCAAAGTCAAGTTTAGAGCTTCTTAATAATTTCCTATTTCAGTACTGAGGCAAGCTAAGCTTATTTCCATTCTGTGTAAAATGACACCTAGTAGATTATTTATTAATTAAACAAATGTTTTTGTGAGCACCACAGTGTGCCCACAAGTGTGTTAGAAGGGGACACGACAGGCATGGTCTAGTCTAGCTTCCTCTTAGGTGGTAACTCAGACAACCCTTGAAGTACATCCGTGAACTTCACACCACATTTATTCTCCACACCTAACTACAGTGTGGAGTTTGCCAAGTGATTTGTCCTCAGCTACTGACAATTCAACAATGCATCAGCTGATGGCTTTTAAAGCCATTTTGTGGCAGCACCTGTCCAGACCCTCTCCTCTCCGGCCCCTGTTTTCTTTGCTAGCAAAGGACACAACTTATTCTTTAGGTGTCTGATCGCATCATATCCTTTTCCTCCCACTTCACCTGTCTGTTTTAATGCTTCGCCTTCTTTCTTACAAACATATTAATCTTTTAAAAACACCCCTGCTTTCCCTGTAATGATTGATTCTGTCTGTCCTTCTAACTGTTCAGAGAAAGAACAGTAAAGAGGCTTTGACGTATTAGAACTCTGTTGTCTGGCACTGTGCCTCACAAAGATAATGTCAGAAACACATTCATGGCCTACCTGACCTCATAATTCTGGAAATTGGAATTTTGAGATCAAGAATTTAAGGTTCACTTGTTCCATTCTATACCATATTTTAAAGAAGCTTCACATGCTAAATTCAATAGTTATTATTTTTTTCTTTATTCAATAGTTACTGTTTTCATGAGTACCAGAGTCCTCATGATATTATTTTTTCAACAAATGATAGATTGAATGTTTGTTAATGTAGTTCAGTTCAGCTGTATAACAGTTCACATCAGTAAAATCATCAATCACACACAAAAATATTTTGACAGTTCATATGTTTAGAGTTTTTGTTCAGGAAATATTATCTTTATAAATATAAGTCAAATATGTATATTTTTTCTGCTTAGCTTTAGAGAAGTAACAAAACGCTGTGTAAGCTACTCCTCATGCTACAGCAACCACACAGCTCATTTCAGCCCCATTTCTGCCAGTTTTGGTCGAAATGATGGGGCTCCATTTATTTCACCATCGGTTCAGATGAGAACCCATTGGATCTCATCTGTGAGATGAGAGACCGTATCAAGAATAGAGTATAACATAGACTCTAAGAGCTAATCAGAGCAGGAAGGCTCTGCAGGTCCGAATCAAAGCAGATGTGAGGAGCATCGTAAACACGGCCAGGGCAAAAATGATGGCATCTGTTACAAAACAGCGTTTTGAACTGTGCGGGCAGAGGAACGAGCGTGAGCTGCAAGAAGTGAGCAGGATGAATGGTGCTAAATCGTGTCATTGAAGTAGGCTGATGAATCTTCAGTCTCAGACTGAGAAAAATGTTTCCCTTATATGATGTTCCAAGAAATGTTTATGACAAATACTTTCCCAAATAACTTGAGAATGCTATGAATAGAATCAATATTTTAAGATTTGGAGTCACTGATTAAGGGCTCAAATCAATATATAAAATAAGTTTCAAAATTATTCATATGTGAAGAGGCTTGCAGTTATAGGTCTCTTCCAATGAGAGGGGCGTGGTCTAACACCTCGATCTAGGAAATTGTTATTAGACTCGTTAATTAAGGCCTTTTTAAAAGGGTTTTTTTGTTTTTGCCTATTTACCTTTGGTCAAATCTTAAAGCTTCCTCATTTAGGGAAAGTTTAGTGGATGCCCCTTCTTCAGAAATAAATGTGTTTCATTCTAACATTTTACGGATGGGAAACACAGACCAATAAACTAAAGGGACACCGACTCAATGCAGCCACTGTGGTGGGTGATGAAATGGGTAGTCATGACTCTTGTGAATTTACAGTTGTCTTTTCCTGTTTGTCTCTGGTTGCCTGAATCTGGCTTCAGATACGACATAGTGCATACTTGGGTAAAGCCTGGTAAGGCACAAATTAAATGTCGATATTTGTATTCACCTTAAATTAGTTAGTATCTGCAAGTAGTTCTTTAGCCTCATGTCTTGCCCCCTCCCCTCTCCCTCTCTGTTTTGTTTTTGCTTTTTTTCCCCTGTTGGATGCCTGCTCAGACAGCAGTTTCTCAGGGAAGCCTTCCCTCCATTGGGCCACATGTCTCAGCTCTGCCCTCCCATAACTACCCAACTCTGGTCTACCATGGCATTTACTTCATCTGCATTCCTAAATCAACATTCGTTTTCCTTATTAATTAGGTGCTAAGTTCCTTGAAGGCAGAGACCATATATGCCTTCTCATTACTGTCTTTCTGGAACCTTGCATCTTTCTTGATAGAATTTTTGTGCTCATTAAGGGTTGCTTACTCTCCCTGTCACTCCTGTTGCTGGTGTTGGGTTGCTGTTTTGATCATTCCCAGTGCCCTGTGTGATGCTCTTTGTTGCTGTCCTGAGCATCCCCTCCTAACCACTCTGCCTGGGCCACCAGCTGCCTGGGCCCTCTGCCTGCTGAAGGCTGAACCTACAAGCTGGGTCTCCCTTCCCGCCTCTCCTGACCTGCAGCTGTCTCTTGTTCTTCCCCACTGGAGCCCTATTATTACAGCAGTCTGACATACTGCTACGTATGTGCCCTGAAGGAACTTGGTAAATGAGAAGAAACCTCTTCAAACTGCATGAGAAGCAGCCGCAGACCTGTTTAGCTCTATTTGGCTTTTTATTATTCCATTTCCTTTTGCCAGATGGTCTGAACCAAGGATGGAACTGTCCTAGATTCCCAGATTCGCCTTCTACAGATTCAGTGTTAAGCACTTCGTGGTGTTTATATTTTAAGCATAACTTTTATAAACCTCTATTTTGAAGAGCCATGACTAACTATGGATGCACATAAAAGGAAAGTTAACGGAAATGAAAAGTCCCCTTCAAATCTGTTTTTGAAGGCGTCTCATAATTAGGAAAACAGACGCCGCGCTGCTGCCTTCCCCAAAGACTTGTCTTAGTGTCCTCCTCTCATTCGCTGAACATTCAGAATTCAGTGGCGCTTGTTAAAAAAAAATACAGGGAAACAGCTTAACGTTATCAAAAGCCTCCATAATGTGGTGTGAGTAAATGTTGTTTCACAGCTTATTTTTGTATTCTGGAAAGGTTGGCATGGAAACCATGAGGGCATTTTAGATGCTGGAGACATAAAGGTTTTCATTTTGAAAGTCATATTCCTTATTTCTACTTAGAATCAATTTTAAGACTTATTTCTGTCTGATTTTAGGAATATGATCTTTTTCATAAGCAGAAGCAGCTCTTTAGTCTAATTTTGTAGAATAAATATATATTTTACTAGAAAATGATGAGGAGGTAGGCAGGGTCGGGGATAACCATCAAACGTTAAACAATTTAATTCACTGGATACAAATGTAGGCTCTGGTTCCAGCACTTGCAAGCTATGACAGTTGCTATATTGGTAGCCTCAAAAAGTGAGATAAAAATTGATATAGTAGTAATCTAAGGTAGTAAATGAGGTGACATATATAATGTACTTAGCAGAGTCTCGTATAGAGCACACATTCATCACCATTCATTCTTGTGTTTGCGAAACACAAGGAGACTGGGGGAAAGAAACATTTCACAAAACACCTGGTTGCAGAAACATTTTACCGGCTGTCCTCATCTGAATCCTTCTGTCTCATGCCCGAATACTGTGAAATGGTGGTTTTAAAAGTCTTAAGACCTTCACTAATTTAAATGTGGATAAGGTTTTGTGGGTTGAAACAAGGGTGTGAACGAGTTCCGTATCATTTTTTCCCCAATTCATTACCTGTTGTGGTGTTCTGTTACTGACTGGAGCTCTTCTTGCCTTGTGATAATTACTGACCATCAGTGTCCCTTGGGGCCCAGAGACCTGGGTTCAATTTTTGCCTCTTCTACTAAGCAGCTGTGTGACCTTGAATAAGGATTTTCAACTTTGGAAACAAAGAGTTGGAACCTTTCAACAGAGGTTTTCTTATATATAAATTAAGTAGTGGCCAGTCCTATGGTTTCTAATGAATGTGTATTTTAGTTTTTAAATGCTATGATTGTGTCAGTTCTGGGTGTGAGGATGGGGTCTGAGTTTCTGGGTACCATTTTTCTTTCCACAGCCCACTAAATTAAAATATCATATTGAGAATTACATGAAGATTATTTTCCATTCTGTACAGCCCTCGATCTTCCCAGAGGTTGTCAAGCTTTTAATGACTTCTAAGTAAATTAGCTACTAATTTCTATAACTTAGAATCTCAGAATATTTGGCAAGTTTGAAGACACTCGTTTTCCAAAAACCCCTAGCAAATAAAAGCTGATTATTGCTAAGTCTATTTTTAAAAATACAAGGATCAGTTTTCCATATTCTTATTTAATGTGGCATTTCTTAAGCACAAGACAGCCAAAGAACGATTGGTATATTTGATACTAAAATAACCAAATGATATGAGTGTGTTATGATGAGAGAGCAACACAAAGGAGAAACTTTAACATTATAAAATCTGCCAGTGTGTGGATGACAATTAATTCATGGAAGGCTCATCTGTAGGCAATGACTTGCTGAGCTGAAGGGGTTCTGTCAAAGCAAGTTCTCTCCTGAATGGACTGACCCTTGGAGTGACTTGGGTTAGAGACAAAGATAAGTATGCCTCTGGTAAGGGTATCAATGGCATAATTATACAGATCTCACACTTCAAAACTTCATGGATTGAGTGCCGACCTGTGAACCAAACAGCTGCCACTTCGATTCCCAGTCAGGGCACATGCCTGGGTTGCAGGCCAGCTCCCCAGTGGGGGGCAAGTCAGAGGCAACCACACATTGATGTTTCTCTCCCTCTCTTTCTTCCTCCCTTCCCCCCTCTCTAAAGATAAATAAATAAAATCTTTAGGAAAAAAACCTTCAATTCTTATAGCTAAAGTTTCACTAGGCTACTAGAAGAATCTCGATTAATTTTGGAAATTCCACTAACTTTTCAAAAACCAGACATTCACATAAAATTCTGTATAATTCAAGACTAATATGTCATTTTGTTCAAACTCTTAGTTTCTAGATTAATTTCATTTTTTTTCCTCCTGAAGAAAGTCTGGGAAAAAAATCTTCACTATAGTAACTGATTAGTTCCATTTCCTGCAGTATTTCTTTTCTTGTGGTTGCTGGTTTCCAGCCAATTCTATTTTTGTATTTATATTCCCCATTACATTTTTTTTTCTGAGTAGAAGGATTTTTGTGTTTTTCATTTTGTCAAAATGGAACTTTTCTCATGTCAGGTCCTTATTTCGATGTTTTCAAAGCTTAAAATGCAGGGCAGAAAATATACATGTACATAATTAAGCATATCATGAACTTTTAAAAAAGATCTGATAATGTAAAAAGTCTTTCCAGCCATCAGTGGATTGGGAATGCCCAACCACTTTTTCTTGAGACCTGTGCTTTCGAGTGTAGCAGTCAGCTCGATGCAGCTGTGTTTTAAGAGAGAAAACTGAAAGTCTAGGAAGTGACTTCATGAGAATGCAGAAAACTAAGAGATAAAATAATAATAACATACAAAGACAAATAGCATATTTCACTGTGTGAGAGCCAGATAATTCTGAAAGTGGAGGAAAATGCAATTCAAAAAATATGCAAATGAATGTCCACATATGAATACATAAGAGAGGTACAGGAGTGGGTGTTGGAGACATTTTTCAGTCTTTTTTGTTTTTTCCTGGTTGTTTTCGTGTGTGTGTTTAGAGCATTCTGTAGTTATTTGGATGGGATGCATAAACATTCGCAGTTCGGAATGTAAGCATTTATAACTTAAAAAAAGGCAAAGACTTTCCCTGGGAGCAAATTCTTCTCTTTTTCTGTCTCTATACTGTATGTTGAAGAACAGCCAAGAAGATACTAGGATTTCTAGAGTTTACCTTTTAATTGAACCATCTGTGCTAGGTGCTTTCAGAAACGGCTGACCTGAGTCCTAGTCTCTGCCATCCTGAAAGTGAGGGAAGGAAGTGTAGCTACAGTAAGAACTCTAACCAAATCAAAGAGTGTTCGGTTTTCTGATCATGGTCATTGTGTGTTGGAAAGACTTCATTTCAGACCTGAAATGTGGAACATGCTAAACTGTTTCCTAAGTCTGATCCTCCACAGCACGTCCATGTGTGGGTTGTCCTCTGGAATCTGTAAAGCTGACTGACCATAAAACCAACAAAACTTCCTCTTCTTACCCAGACCTACTTAAACTGATCTGTGACTACGTGAATGCATTGGACCTCTAGGCAGGAGGGCTCTCACGAATTCTACACCCTCACTATCTGGAGTTCTTTATACTAATCCTGGCATCAGGGGGATAAATAATTACTAAAGTTACGGGTTGGAATTGTCTCAATTTCTTGCGGCAGCTCTTATGTCTGATATCTGGTAGGCACCCTTCCCACATTACCCTGTGTGTAAAATGAACACTTAACTCCAACCAACCCTGCCCATTTTCTTTTTTCTCCCTAGCACTTATAGATATGTCTGATGTGTTTTATATTTATGTGTGTAATTATTTATTGTTTATTGCCCCTAACTAGTATGCTCATGTGAGCAGGAACATTTTCTATTTGATCACTGTTGAGTCACCAACCTCCAGTCCAGTTTTTGGTGCATAGCAGGTGCTAATTGACTATTGGTTGAGTGCATGAATCTAGTTGCCGTCTTTATGCCTCCACTGATATTCACCGGTCCTTGGTCTTTCCCCATCACACACATACACTCTGCCACTCTTCTCTTTCTCTCCACTTCCCACAATTCTGATCCTTAATAGTAACTTTCTTTACTACAGTGAAGTTACCTACTTGAATAAGGAACCACTTCTGCAACATCTTTCTCACTTGCTTAATGTGACACCATCTGTGGCCAGCCATGCCCTCCTAGAGATGAAAGTTGAACTCCCTCTTTGATTTCCTTTTGGTCTTCCTCGATGTGGGACAGTGGTGCTCAAAGTGTATTCCCAAGGCCAGCTGCATCAGTATCACCTGGGAACTCATTAGAATTGTAAATGTCCGGGCCCTGCCTAGACCTACTGAATCAGAAACGTGGGCGCAGCCCAACAGCCCTTTCTCGAACCCTGTAAATGATTTTGGTGCTAACATCTGAGAATCACTGATAGGACACAGATTTCATTCATGACTTTGTTTTTAACTTTTCATAAACCCTGTAATTTCTCTGGATTTATTTCTTCAGGGGCTCATTACACTAAATTTTCTATCTAGGTTAATACAGGGGTTTAAGATGTATTTACTAAACTGTGGGATGGTGGACAGACTCTGTGAAATTATGTGCCCTTGCAGAATTTTGTAGTGTAGGAGCCATCTTATTTATTTATTTATTTATTTACTTATTCATTTATTCATTCAGAAAATAGTCAAAGTCAAGATTCTGGAACACTCGACTATAATTCCCAATCTCTTTTTGTGTGTCTGCTTCCTCCATCCTCCGCCCTCCCACCTTCTCCCTGCTTCCATGGCCTATGTAAATTCAACTCCGTTCTGCGGGAGGTGGCCCATAGTTCTTCAGGGAAAATACTCAAAGTGACTAATTGGGTCTAAGCCTAAAAAATAAAGCACTTTAGAACAAGAACTGTTACATACATAAAAATTCTCCCCCTGGAAACTCTGTTTTAGAAAAAGAGAGAAATAATTGCCAATTAAAATTTTTTATGTACTAAATTTGTTTTAATTTATAAAATAATGATACATTATTACATTTGTTTATTAAGGCCAGTTCTATCCCGTATGGAAAGAAATTTCTGACACCACAGTTCACTCTTCATTTGATTATAATTTGGTTAACATACCGGCAGTTCAGTTCTTTGCAGGCTTGGCTCCCAGCCCCCGGCCCTTTCACTATGGCTAAAAGAACACCAGGATCAGGCCTCCGCCTCCAAAAAGGAACTGGCAAGGTGGCTGCACCCGTGTTGTCTCAGGACCTACAGATACATGTACATAGTTTTCCTCAGTCATTTAAACAAATCACTTTTCAAAGCAGAACCACATCTGCGGCCTCTCTTTCTGGGGAAGACTAATTAATTATGGTCCCTAAAGAATCTGTATGTCTGAACTAAGAATAAGGAGGTGCTGTTTGTCCTTCAGAATGGAGCATCACAGCTAGGAAGGTGGTGATGGGGGCGAAGCAGCAGCAGGTGTCCAGGATGGAGAGAAGATTGAAGTCTCCTTGCCTGCAATTTTGCAGCAACAAGGACATTGCATTTTGAAGGAAAATAAACAAGTTTGGAAAGACTTGTTATCAAGACTGTATTTAATTAACAGGGTATTCCATCCAAACAGACTTGTAGTCAGTTGACTACACCGAATAAGTAAACTTTCCAGCAATTGCGTGAGTGCTCTATAAAGGGGTGGTAAAGAGCCCAGGGGAGGAGGGGCATTGCCTGGTGTGAGGGAGAAACAGCACACATCTCCTGTGAAAATCATGGACACTACTGTTAAGTCCATTAAAATAACTCTTCAAGAGAAAAATATGAGTCTGATACTCAGGAATGTTATTTATTAGTGTATCCAATTTTATAATGGTGAAGGGCCCCTGACAATCCCTTTTTAATCGTTCTAAAAGTACATTTCCTTTTGAAATAAGTAGGAGGCAAGCAGATTCATCAGTTTCTAAAGGATATTAGCAACATGAAAAAAATGATCCAGGAGGAAGCAATACATAGTTTGAGCAAAAATATACGTCACTAAGTACCTGTAAGCCATTTATTTTTCATTTTAACCAGAAACTTTAATTGTACTCCTATCTATATTAGACCAGTTACTCACTTGACTGGTAAAGGTACCTGTTAGGATTACATATGGCCTGACTTTTTACTTTTCTGTTAGTGACCATAGGAGGGAAACAAACCTAATAATTTTATGAGTGTCGAGAACATAGTTTTTCTTAGGTGCATTTAATTTTGCCTAGATCCAGGGGGCATGACAAAGAACCCCTGAAATAACAGGAACTGAAGCCAGCGCAAGTTTGGCATCGTGTTCCATCATCGTCAAGGGACCCAGCGGCCCTCTAATATTTTTGCCTTGTCATCATTAACATGCAGCTTCCATCTTGTATGCAAGACCGCTGCGTCAGCCTCCACTGTCTCCGCGCACAGGCATGCTGGAGATCAGGAAGGGAGAAGAGCAGGGGATGGGTGTGGGTTCACCCTGCGCGCGTATTACCTCCTCATCAAACACACATCTCAGTGCCACTGACCAGTGTTTATTTGGTCACACTTTGCTATCGAGGTGAAATGTGGGCTTTATTCAGAATTAAGATGCGCCCAGCTAACATTTGAGGATTCTTTTGCTGAACTGGAGGAAGAGAATGGATAATGGAGGATAATTTGTAGCCTCTGCCATACTAGAATTAGAACTATTTATTTTTTTAATCAAGGGAAGAAGTACAGATTATTAGGGTTGTGAAAAATATTCACTGATCAGTTGCATGATTATAGATAGGACAAATATAGACAGGAAATTAAGTATCTCTTGTAAATTGATAATTTGTGATTTTAAAGTTGCCTATTATTTATGAAGCTGAGTATTTTTCTCAGCTTGAATTAAATCATAAGTCCTAGTAATTTGTATTGATAAGAAGAAAAACATAAAATTTCAGGCAGCATGCTAGGTTTCTGATCTATATTATCATTTTTTCTTAATAACCATCTAGTATTACACAGTTTAAGAATCTGCTTTCTAGAAGAATCGGTTAACTTGCTCAAGATCACATAGATAAGAATAAATGGAGATGGATTTTAACTCGTGTCTGTATGGTTACACAATATTTGTTTCCCCATGTTTTTCTGTATGCTAGTAGCTTCTCATTGTCCCTGGCACTGTATTTGATTTGTTCCAGCTCTCTTTAGATCTTCCTTCTTAAGGCCTTTACCTATAGCTACAGATTGAATGAACCAAATAGTGAATTCACTATTTTTGCTGATTCTGTGAAAAATTCCTTTCATTTGTAGACTACCTAAAGTCATTTAATCACTTAACTATGTTTGATTTCTGATCAAAGGCAAGTAATGGCTAAATTTTGAGAATGAATTAGGTGACATAATTAGTGGAAAATTCCAAATGGATTTTTTCCTTTATAAGAAAACAAAAGAGAGAAAGAAACAAGTTAATAGAAAAGAAAAGACAATGTACGTCTCTTGGTTTCCAAATTCTTAATGCACCTGAGTCTTCTCATGTTGTAGGCTTATTTTGTATGTATTCTATGGCCCAAAACATCTGCTCTTCCTCTTTCAATTTTATTTTTCATCATTCAGTAGTGCATTTAAAGCCACTTAATTTAAGAAAGTATGTTTAGTGCCATTTAGTGGTTAATACACTTGGATGTTAATAGTAAAGAAAATGCAGACACTCCGTTTATGAGCCTGAAACAGACTTTCATGAAATAAGTTTTAAAATAATTAAATATATATGCTTGCCACATTTATGCATATTAGCCTTCAGAATACTAAGACAGAAATTAAATAAAGTTTTCCTTCGGTACTCTTAAAATGTTTATTGGTTGACGAATGTGACTTACTTGTCCTTATGCTTTAAAATGGTTTTTTAAAATTTAAGTTATCTTAACTAAATTCTGAAACTTGAGTAATTAAGTTTGCAATATATGAATTGTTGGTTTCAACTATCTTTACAGACAATTCCTTGTTATGGTTTTAATGCTAAATTTGAGTTTCATTATTAAGGTATGAAAAGTTTTGGGCATTAACCAAATCAGGGAACTCTTATCAACCAATCTTAAAGAAGGATCTTAATGAGGAAAAGTGACGTTAAACAATGACATTCCTTCTAAAATGCACATGTTGGTTGTTTCCTTCCTTTAAGTAGTTGGAAAATAGGAGCCTTTGGTATGACTTCGACCCTCTTCAGTTCTAGGGTTTGCTTATTTCGTATGGGCCCTTCATTATCATCATCTTCATCATCATGGCTCATTTCTTTTTTACTGAGTGCTGAGCCCTTACCTTATGTTATTGTGCTGAACCCTTATAATAATTCTAGGAACTAGGTAGTATTGTTTCCCCATTTTAAAGATGATATAACTGAGGTTTAGTAACATTGAACAATTTCCCTGTGGTCTCAAGGCTGACCGCTGAGCGGGCCTCATTTAAGCTGAGAGCATCTGAAATCCACAGCCCGCCCTCTAAACCATGCCACGATGCCTGTACACACCCACTCACAGATCCTTAAATCTGATTCTGGCCAGTCTGGGTGGCTCTGTTTGAGTGCTTTATCACTAAATCTTCTATCTCCAAGTTCAGCGGGCCCCCTGGAATTTTGAATCACAAAATGAATGACATTTTCTGTCTTCATGCCAAGGTGGACATGGACTAGGTCTAAAGGCTCTTTGCATTTGGTGTTTTTGCTTGATTGGTAAATTGTTTTAGTTGACCAATAAATTGGATGAAATTTTCACCAATGAAGTGAGTAATATCTTCAAATCTCTGGTGAACTCAGGAAGAAGCTGCAGGCTGCCCGCCTCTCACCCTTCCCCACACACCACTTTCCTTTCCTGACGTACTCTCGGCCCTTCAAGGGCTCCAGGCTGCATTTTGTGCTTAATGCCCCTTTTACAACTTCAAAACCAAGTCTTAAAACTGAGTGCAACTCTGCCTTCGCCTTATTCTTCCCTGTTTCCCCCCACCTCCCTGGTCAAGATATATTTTTAAATCTGTTTGTTCTGTTTTCACTGTGGAAATTTTAGACAGTACAGAACAGTATAAAGAAACAGAAATAAACATAGAGCCCATAACTCTACCCTCCAGATGCTACAGTAGACATTTTGGCAAATTTCCCTCAAGCTTCCTTTGTCTGAAAAATTTCTAAGGCATGAGGAATTATTTCATTAATAGGACACAGTCTTTTACAACAAAGGCCCAATTGTCAAGGCTTCGTTCTAGTTGAGATCAGACAAAAGTTTCTGGTGGTTCTGGGCTGTCAGTGAGGACCGAAGTTGGTTTATGTTTTGGAAATCAGTGTAATGCTACCCTCCAGGGGAGGACAAGAGAGGATGGGGGTGAGACCAGGTGAAGGTAGCTGGTGCAGGTAAGCGAGTTCTTCTTAGGAATTCTATTCATACAAGGGTAGGGGAAGTAGGGACCTGGTCCAGCTGTTGGGAATGGGAGCTGAGTGCTGGCAGAAGGAACCAGGGGATCCCAAGAGACTTGAGCTGCAAAGGGCTAGCTAACTGCCTGGCTGCCCGGTTGCCCCAAGGGGCCATGCAAAACACCAAGATAACCTACCAGAATGTGTTCGACCTCCACCTTGAAGCAAGGCCAGCTTGATTATTTCTGAGCTCTGCAAGTAACTCATGTTCGACCTTTTGTTGGTTTGCCATCAATAACTGTTAACATTTCTTGAGTATGTGTCCAGCACTGGCTAATCTATTTCCTGGTGTTGTCTCATTCAGCCCCTACAACAAGTCAGCGACTGTTAGGATCTCCATTTTACTGATAAGGAGTAGGAGGCCTGGAGAAGTTGAGGGCTTTGCCTAAGGCCACTTGGATAAATAGAGGAACAGGAATTCCAGCCCACGGATTGTCTGACACCAGGGTTCTCACTCTTCAATTACCACCTGGTCTGTGGTTTAGTCTTTTGTCTGGGGCTTATGGTGGGATTCTAACCTTCTGGAATCCACTGTGGTGTGTTTGTGTGTGTGTGGAAGGAGGTGTTTTCTGGAGATCCTCAAATCAATGCACAAAGGTAACATTGTTTAGCCTTACAAAGTTACTTTATAGAAATCTGATCTATAAATGTGTCAAATATTAAAATGATCTCCTGACTTGAAAGTATTCTGGGCTCTTGAGCCTGCCAACTTTTTTTTTTGAGCTGGATCTCAACTTTATTCAGTTAGAATATAGGATTATATAACAAGATTCCCTTTCTTAATTGCCACAAGTTCTAAAAAGTTGCAACTCCATATTTAATGAATGACAGCATTGAAATAGCAAGTGTTAAAGCTCATCTGTAGTGACATGAAGTGTCCATGTGGTCACAAGGTCATATACCCTGCCTTGCATTTTGTTGAATAAAATACGTGCATATTCTGTTAAACGGAATACTAGCATTTTATTTCTTAACAGCTTTTGGAGGGATATAATCCACATACCATTCACTACTCATTTTAAGTATACGATTCACTGGTTTTTAATTTATTCACAGGTATATGAAACCATCACCACAGTCAACTTCAGAACATTTTTATCACATCATAAAGAAATCCCAAACTCTTTAGCTATCATCTCCCCAACCCACCCTCATCATCAGACCTAAGCAACCGTTAATCGACTTTCTGTCGCTATAGATTTTCCTATTCTAGATTTTTGTAGGAATGGAATCGTATACTAGGTGGATTTTTGTGACTGACTTCTCGCTTAACATAATATTTTCTAAGTTCTTCCAGGTGGTAACATGGACCTATTGTTCTTTGTGTTATATTTTTTCTAAGGGATCTCACCCTCGATGCCAGTAAAATGTGACTCCCTGTTTGTCCTTGAAAAATTTAATGGATACGCATAACATTTCCACGGAGCGTTTATTGTCCTAAGTTTTGCAGGGTTGTAGATAGGTACTTCAGTTCTCGCCAAGCTTCAACAGCGCTCTGGACACTTTCAGAGATGCCCGTGTCCTCTTGGCTCCTTTCCACCATCAGAAGTGCCTGTTTCAGGCACGCATGCTCGGGTCAGTGCAGTCTTCCCTGGACTTTTGTAAAGTATATTTTCTTGCAAAGGAAACTAATCAGTGGCTTGGAATTAGAGTAAAAAGAAAGTGTGAAGCAAATAATGAGAAAGCAGAGTGGTCAGTGCACTTTGGGGAGGTTTATGATTTTATACCCCATTAATAAAATTGCAAAGCAGAGTAGAACTGTTGATAAAGGATGTATTATCTTTTTATTGCTTTTTGGGTTTTCTCAGTTAAACCATTGTACAGTTGTATGTGTGTCATATGTATTACTATGTTATATGTATAGCTTTGCAGGTGTTCCCGGTTATACCAAATTAACAAAATTAATTGATTAAAACAATACAGAAGCTAATATAATTTAATTTTTACTTATTCTTTGTTCCTCATTGTCTTTTCTCTGTAAACTGATGTATAATAGTAACTGAACTGGGATAAATGTCGTAAATCTTTGTTCCTATTCATTCATTGTCCATTTGTATAGCTAGAATAAATTTTATCAACCTCCCCCAGAAAATTAGCTTTTTGAAAACTTTTTAACTGAAAGAAGTATAGATTAAAATAAAATAAATTACAATAAGTGGACATTTTAATTATGTTTTTTATTTGAACACTGTCTCAGATTGACACATCTGAACTTTGGAAGTATTCTCCTAAACATTTGCCAATCACCTGACCTGTGCCATAAACTGGACTAGGTGGTTTCAAGTATATCTCAATTATTTATGACATATGCAAATATAAAATACACTGGCAAAATTATTTTCACATTTTCATAGTTGTTGTTCCAACTGTTTATTCCCTGTTAAAACTTTGAATGGATATGTCATTATGCTTCATTTTGAGTTTGAGCTGACATCAGGAAAACCAGGTAGTTGAAAACAGAGATTTTCCTGGCAAATTCAGAGTTTGATATAAAGTTATAGAGCTGATCATGGACTCAGATACAAGAAAATACTGATAATAGAAGCTCATATTGGGAAAGTATTAGATCTGTCCATTAATACCAACTAATTGAGTGCTTCTGCCCTAGCTATCAATAAGCTTTTGCAGGCTGATTATTTAGAATGGATTCAGAGTTTCTAGAATAGACAACATATAACTGAAAGCTTTGACTGAGCCATAAGGTGGTTTTGATTGCAATATATTTGGGTTCAGAGTAGTAATTCTGGGGATTATTTCATACTTTCTGTGCTTCAAAATGGTTGACCTTCTCTTCTGTAATAGCTCTGGAATCATATTTTGATATCTTTTCAAAGAATGTTTGACATTGTTAAGGCAGTCAGTAGTATTAATTATATTAACTTAAAAATTGCATTCCTCAAGCACATTTTTATAAGGAAAATGTTTACCTGTTACAATATGAAGCTAATTTAGTGTCACTCTGTGGTGTGAACTTAGTTTCTTTTTAATCTAAAGAATTTTTAAAATATGGTAATATTTTTCATAAACCTGCGAAAAGTCTGAACAGCTAACTGCCTGTCCAGGATGGAATTTTTGCCTTCACCCTTTGTTTCCATTTCATTCTATTAGGATGCCCCCACCTCGTGTTCGCATCGAGTATGTTTATTAACTGTGTGCAGATCCTCGGAGGGCAACTTGCAACAGTGGGGAGCTGTGCATTGTAGGATCTTCCCTTATAAGTGATCAGACGATACTGACCCAAGAGTAAATAGTGAATACTACAAATTAGTACTCCCATACTATTACCCTACCGACCACACTCGAGCAAGCGTTACTTCTGCCGCTTGAGTCTGCACAGCTGTGTGATCAGCAGGTCAGTTAACACATGATTTAACTAAAAATTTAAGTCTTTATTCCAGAATATCATCAATTACCAAAATTATATTGCTTTCTGCATTAAACAACAGGATCACACAGGAAAGATATTTTAATGTTTTGTCAAAAAAACCAGTTGTACAGGTATGGTCTTGAATTAAAAATTAATTAAGCTACTAAAATATATTCAATTCTTACAAAAGGAAATGACAGATTTTTTTCATGAGTAACTTAATAACAACAATGGTACTCTTTGTTAGCTGTGCTAACACATCTATTTAAGAGTTAGTTAACTTCCTTCTTATGAAGCAAACGTTAGGGACTCAACAGTAGATTTTATTAAATCGTTCTGATCTGTGCTGGGAAAGAAATACTTGTTTTCTCAGCATCTCAGTTTCATAATGAGTTTTTATTAACTGCGTAGGCAGAGGGAGGTACTGCAGAAATGTAATATATGTTTTAATTCAAAGTATACGAGGCATTCACATTCCTCTTTTCCAGTGTGTACTGCATTGCCCCGAAACAGTTTGGTACCAGTTCCATTTCTTCCCACAGTCACAGGCAGAGAAAAGGACGGGTACTGTTCTGCCCTTTGCTTTGACTCACCGATTAGTCTATTTTTGTATTGAATTGTGCTTTATTTCAACCGCTTCAAAAGCAAACCAAACATTACATACACTTTATTATTATAATGTTGCTGAAAAGAATGTGAGAACTTCTCGGCATGTGAACCAATGATATAAAATAACAAAAAATGTCAAAGTCATGGTAGGAAATTCACTAACACCTCTTTTAACAGTAACGTCTGTCACTACAAAGGTCATGCGTGCAAAATATCAGCCTACTCCACTGCCTTCCTTTAAAAATCATAAATTGTATTAACCACTTGAAAATCCAACAGAGCACTATTCACAGTCACCAATCCAAAAGGTCAAAGTCCCCTTGGCAAAGATTGGCCAACAGGTTTGTGTTGATGACCTGTGTTCATGATGAAAATATTCTGTACTGATGCTCAAGTGGGGTGGACCAAATTGAATCCACCAACTGTGACCTTGAGCGAGTTTCTTGATCTGGTAAGCCAGATGCTCCCATATGCTGTGTGTTTGGCATACGTGCCAAACATTAAGTATGGTCGATATCATCGTTTCAGTGCTTTTGATGACTCTCTGAGCAGCAGAAGGGAAAGGAAATTAAGCTCATATTGGTCAGTAATGCAGCTTTCTGATAAAATGTGTTGAAGGCTCAATCTGAGGCAGGTGAAGGAAACGAGTGATATATTTGACTATCACTGAGGGAGTCTTCTCTGTTTTAATATCACCCCGAGGTTATTTCAGACCTTAAAAAAAGGACTTATTTTAATTACACACCAATTAAGAAATAATAATGGAATGACTGCTCATCACTCGATACCGTGCTAGACAGTGATGAGGGCTCTGTGGTACAGGCGCATGAACAATGTCATTGCCCTCAAAGCCCTTGAAATATAAGGGGACAAAGCTAATATACGTACAGAAACAGTGTACAGTGTGCACACGGGCCTGTCATTGCTTCTACCGTGCATTGTCCAGAAAAATCACACAATGCAATTTTTATGAAGGTTAGATGAGAGTTTTTGCTTTATTTAGCCATTTTATCTAAATATGGTCTCAGTACAGAAACAACCAGAATTTTTTTCTTAATTATGCTTCTAGTTACTTTGTTAATTTACTCCTGAGACTCTGCAATTAAAAATTAATTCAATTATAGTGAAAATTTTTTGACATTTCTTTTAAGGATTCACTGTTTAAATAAACCTGGGTATGCATTACTTTTCAGATGTACAATTAATTGTGCGTGGAGGATCCCAGTTTATATTAGATAAGTCAGCCTTCACCTAATCCTCGTTTTAATTCAAAATGGGTGAGAGATTATTCAAATAAAGATTTTTTGTAATTTAAGAAACTTAGAGTAGAGGGTACAGTAAACAGAAATGTGTGCTTTACAAAAGTTACGAAGTCTTACTTACTCATTATAACTACCATTTGTTGATTGACATCTCTGGGCAGAAACTGTGTACTTTTATATACATATTGTCATTTCTTCTTCTCTACAGTTCTGCAAGGCAGGTCTTACAGTTTTCCCACGAGGTAGTTGAGGCCCAGACATTAAACAACTTGACCAAGAGCATACAATTTATACCTCATTAAACCAAGATTCCTACCCACATTTGTGTAATTTCAATGCTTGAGGTATTTTCACTTCACCCTTCTTTAATACAGTTCACTTTATTTACTCTTTTACTTAAAAATAAACCTGGAATTCACAATGTAGGGTAGGTTGGTTTGCATGGATTATTTTGCAAGAGATTAATTTGATATTTTATACATATATTTTGAGATAAAATATCAGTATCTGTAAATCGTAGGCATAAAATGCATTCAATAATAAATTAATAAATTGAAGATGCAATGTAATACATTTATTGTCATTTAACGAACTAAAAACTGTAAGTCCTATTTGGTGGTAGGTATAAATATACTTGCACACACTGATTATGCAAGGAAGGACAGTATTCACAAATACCCTTGGATCACGGCTCTTCCCATCCTTAACTACCACTGCCTCAGTCTAACACGGTGGGTACAACTGCACTTGGAAAACATTTAAAGCTATTTTGCATCTGTTTGTATATTTAGGATTGTTCCAGGTTGCTTTACATGGCACATATATTTTAAAGATTTTAAGAGTTGTGTAGAATAGTACTTTTTTTCCCTCAATAAATTTCTCTGTAGAAAACAGAGCATTGATAGTTTTTAAACTGCATGAAAATGTGGCATCAGGTTTTATTTTGTGATTGTTTAAGAATAGTAATTGTGTGATAAATATATGAGACCTCTCTAAGAGCCTTCAGTCTGTATCCTTTTTTTATTCTTTCTTTTTTTATTTTTTGGTGTCTTCTGCCCCAACAATATCAAGACAATGTTCAAAACTGAAAATAACAAAATGGCATTGGGGGGGTGTTGATGGCAGTGGGGAAAGAAGAGGGACAGTTTTTCACCTTGACTTTGGAAGACAGGACTACATATGGGATGATTTTAGTTATAGAAGCCCGAGGACTTTAAAATAACTGTTGTTATTTTATATCTTTTGGAGCCGCTTCCTTCTTTCTTCTTCTATTGATGTCCCATATCACTGTGTAGGCCAGCATAGAGGGGACATAACCTTGAACAGCTCACTCACCCCTGGAGCCTCAGCTCTTCTTCTATTAAATGGGTTTTCTTTTTGAGAATTAAGAGAGATAATTCTTGTGAACACATACATATTATCTATTATTTTTTTGAGAAAACATTGCATTACTGGGGACAGGCAGAGGAGTGAAATCACAATCATACACTGCTTACCCTTAGATTCTGCATCCAATTTTTAAAAAATGTACTAACCCAATAATGTGATTTGAGTCTGTATGTGGTCAGCATTACAAACCACCCATGTTTTTGTGGAGATTGGAGCAGGTGTTATGTGTACATTCAAATACAATTACAGCCTGTACTTCATTATTCAGGACTTGAATACTCATTGTCTAGATCACATCAATCTTTATGAAACTGGAATATTCTTCTTCTGGCCATTTCACTGCTCATGAAACTACCAGAACTTGAGCAGTGAAAAGGGAAGCAGATAAAATAGAATCCAAACGATTTTTTGCCACTTTTTAGAGAAAACCCCTGCTGTTAATTTTTTAGGGAATTTAAGCTATGGAATGATGGTATGAGTTTTCCTTTCTGGGTGGGTGGGGGGAATCTGGCAGTGACTGGATTATTTTACACATTTAAATCAGGTTATTTATACTCTACCAATTACTGAAGGTAGTTGTGAATTTCCTGCAATGTGCTAAACCTTAATTTACACTTTGCCATCTGTCTATGTCTTAGGGATTCAGTAGATTCTGCCTATAGTATCCTCTTTAGATGAAATCCACATTTGGAAAGGCTTCCACTTTTGTGAATTCACCTAACATGCACTGCAGGGTCTCTAAATCAGACACAAATCCTAGTAAAGTCCAAGGAAAATCATTTTTAATGCCACTTTGGGCTTTTTATTTTTATAGCGTAGAGCTTGAAATAAATATTAATCAGCTGACCTGGAACAACAATATTGTGGTAACAATGCAGCTGGCAGTATTGTAACGTTATTAGCCAAGTGACATGACTGGTATCCCATTAACCTGAGGGTTTGTCTTCTATTTAAATTGATCATGGCATTTCTCCTATAAGACTAAGAGACTATTTTAAAAAATCAAATTAAAACTTATCTTCTGGCTTGTTTATAGCAAACAGATTCCAACATTTTTATTTTTATATTTTTTATAATTTAAACTCCTAATATTTTCTTTTAAAAAAGGTGAAGTTCAAGAACTTGTGACATTAAAACTAAATAGTTATGTTTTATAAATTTTGGGTTGAATGTGAGGAAGGGAACAGTACTTAATTAAATCCACTTATAACACCAAATGCTATTTAACAAGTTTACTTTATAGTCACGGTCATTTACGTGTTTATAGGTATTTGTATATATGCATATATACTTGTACATATATCTTTATATGTATATTTATACATGTAGGTACACAGTGTACAAAGTGGGGCAGAAGTAGCTTTACAGTTCATATGGAAAACAATACAATAATTAATAAACACTACAAGAATAAACTGTGTTTCACAGACAACTGTAAACCTACATTTGCCCCACCCTATCTATATACAGTATGTATACACTGGCATACATATATTCCATTACACAATGAAATATATCTCTGTGTGTCTGTCTTTATATATGTGTATGCATCTATTTGTATGTGACACTATATGTTACATCTAAAAGTCAAATGATTATGTAATTATGTATTATCAATGTTGTCATAAGCAAAAATATGCTTGATCTAGAGTCATACAAAGCCAGTTTTCAGTTGGGTCTGACCCTCACAGCTTATATAATTTCTCCATCTCCTTGAGCCCCCATTGCCTCACCCATATTTAATGCCGAACACACCGAGGCACATCATAATTACATTAGCCAAGGCAAAAATGAAGGACAGAATCCTAGAAGCAGCAAGAGATAAGGGGACAGTAACCTACAAAGGAGTTCCCATCAGACTGTCAGCTGATTTCTCCAAAGAGACCTTGCAGGCAAGAAGGGGCTGGAAAGAAGTATTCCAAGTCATGAAA
>CM052541.1:18952739-19122064 GCA_028533065.1 Trachops cirrhosus | reverse complement strand
GGGGGGAATGTGGGTGGGAGAGGGTGTTCAGGGTGGAGGGGAATGAAGGGGGATAATAGGACAACTGTAATGGCATAATCAATAAAATATATTAAAAAAAAAGAAGAAGAGCCATGGAAAGGAAGTGAGACAACGTGCAGTGTGTCAGGCACCGATCCTGCGACTCTTGGGCTTTCCGGTTTAGCTGACCCCTGAGCAATGAAGAAATACAGCATTAGTTTGAGTCTCAAAAGGACATACTTTGTTAAAAATGAGGTAAAGAATATGATATTCTTGGCTTTCAAATCCATGTGATTAACCCACATTAGAAGCCATTTTCTATGACATTATTAAGTAACAATTTTCCAGATAATGCCGATTTTAGAAGTAAAACCGAGTTTCAGAAGTAACTGAAACTCCCCCTTTTATTTTTCACTGGTCTGCTCTTTGAGTAAGAGAGAAAGATGAACTAAAATGTGAACTTAGGGAGGGCAGTAGTCCCGGAGCCTTCCTTGTAAAATACTCATGTTGACTGGTATGGGGATCATGTGAAGAAATACGCTTCCAGAAGCAGGACCCATGCATGAGCAGAGGCAGCTCTGGAGCAACAGCTTAGAGTGATGGCAACTCTACTTTTCCCCCTCCCAGTCTTCCCACAGAGCTATCCCCCCTCAAAAAGCATTCATTTGGATTAAAACGATATGTTTGCTTTATCAATGTAAAAGTGCCCAGACCACCTCCTTCACCCAGTTCTTAAGTTCCTCACACGTTGTCATTTTGTAGCCATCACCACTTTCAAGGTAGGCGAGCTCCAAGTAATCAGCCATTCAAGGTGCAGCAATGATTGAAAAACAATAGTGTGTTTTAAATCTCGAACGTTCTGAAGAAGAAATAAGTGATGTTGGTAACAAAAATGGCTGTATTTTACATTAACATTGGAGGCTCTGTAGTCACATCGCCTGGGTTCAGATTCCTGCTGTACCACTTGTTTGCTGTGCGTCTTGGACAATGTTCTTTAACCTCTCTTTGCCTGAGTTCCTTTTGTCAACCGGGGAAAATAAAACCACCAACTTCATAGTAGTTATAAGAATGGTGTAAAGATTAAATGAAAAATTCATGTAAAACACTTAGCGCAGTGAAGTTAGGATTAGTTGTTGCTGCGACTTCCATTAGTTTTATTAGATGTGGTGTTGTGTTGCATAGAACCAAACTCACGAATGTGCTTGAAGGCTAGAATTCTTTAACATTTTTAATGCTACAATATAGTTGGTCTTTTTACCAAAACCATATTTTGCAATAGTCTTTAAATGGAGAAAGGAAGGAAGGAAGAACTTTTCCCATTTTTCCCACTCAAACAGTTAAGCTTTATATAGTGCTTTTTTCAATAAAGCACCAGAAATACATTGACTGCTGTTTATTATCTGGACACAATGTCCCAATTGCTTCAGTTCATCTAGATATGTAAATTATTCAACATTCCAAACTAAATCAGACTCAGCATCCAAACATCAGTAGAAAAATATTTCCTGAGTAGCTTACCCAAATAAATATAGATTACAGCAATACAAAATTCTAAGGTAGCCCTGTAAGGAACAAATCACTTAGGTAGAGAAAGTAATGAGGAGGTCCACAAACTTCATATTTTTATCTAGGTATGATTGATTTGTACTCAGAGGGACGAATAGGATGACAGCTTGCTTTGCATTTTTAAATTTGTCCTCTTCCTGCTGGTACTCACCAGACCTTTTATCATACATATATTATCATATATATATTGCTAAACAAATAGTAGAGCTTATTCTTTTGGCTGGATCCATATATAACTTTATAAATCATTTTGGCATATTTGGATAGAAGTTTTTCCAGATGTCATAGGAATGACATATATACAAAATGTCAGAAATATCAGTCAAAATACAATCAATTGTTCAGCGATACTATTAGCTGTTTAGTGTATATACATCATTTTATATCTTTCTGTATTTTTAGAATGCTTAGTTTGTTTTTCAATCATACTCTGCCTCATGGTTTCAATATGGCTGCTACACCTGCAAAGATAATACCTGTGTTCCCGGCAATAAAAAAGGAATGGCAAAGGCTTTCTCCTCCCCAAAATTTGTGTTTTGACTTAGGATGAAAGGCTCCCCCCAAGAGATTTCCCCTTATATTTTGTTAGCTAGAACTGGACCACTTCTCCAACCCAAACCAATCCCTGGCTAAGGAAAGAGGCTGGGGAGTGTCTGCTGCACTTTTCTTTGACCAGCAAGAAAACCAGAGTCAATCCCCCAGAACAGATTTGCATGAGTTTCACAGTGAGCTTCAGAGAAAAGGGACAGGCAGAAGGATGTAGCTGCAAAACTGGTTAGCTCTGGAGGCTTCCACCTTCTATTAATCAGCCAAGTGTTCATTGGAATCCTCTCTGGCACTGCATTATTATTTTTGAAAGTCAAATTTAATTGTCTTTATGGGATAATTAGAAATATATAGTATATTGATAAATCACCATACTGAATGTCTGGAGAAAATACTTTTTAAAGAGATATTTCTATCTCTTAGACCTTTAGAGGAACTGATATAGATTTAAATCTTTCGGAAAATTTTTCAAAGTATATTGTTTTCTTCTCTGCAGCTACCATATATTCTGCTGTCTGCTATTTTCATGGTAACAATCACAAGTCGGATGCTCTTTTTAGCTATAATAGGACAATGCTGAATAGGCCAGCTGAGAGCTATTTTACAAGAAAATTTAGCAATCGCTTTGTGGTAATGGATATTGGTTTGTGGCGCATCCGTTCAGTTTCTGCCTTGTTGAACGCTTTAAAAGCAGCCTCAATGGTTTTAGCTTCTCTCTCTGACCTTCTGGGAACAGGTTTTATGCCTCTTTACAACTGGTAGTGAGCAAAGCCAAGCTAATCTTAATGGCATATTTTGCCTGTTGACATTATGTAAAGAAGGCTACCGGGACACTTTTTAATAACTTTTAATTTTATGCTACTTCAAATGCCAGAAAAGGTGCTGGTTTATTTTAACACAAAGCTCCAACATAATCTGTTTGTAGACTTTCCCAGATTTTTTTTAAAAGAAGCTTTTGATGGTTTAGAGAAAGGAAGCAAACAGCCAGTTAATTCAGTTAGTGTAAAATTTAGTGGAAACTGTAGTGGTGAATTAGTCAACTTTGTACTTTATATTAGTGACATTTAAAATGTGATTGCTGTTGGAATTAGATACTTAATAAAATGCCATCTTTAAAAACGGCATCTACCGTCTCCCTCTCCTCCTCTGAGACTCTCAAACCATATTCCAAACATTAAAGCTGTTCCCAAACTCTATTTGATGGAGAAAAGGAATATGAGAGAGTCCATATGTTTATGATTGAAGAAATAAAATATGTCCTACTTTATAAAGTAATATCTACTCTAAATGTCATAAGGGCTGTGTCAAAATTGTGTTATTAGGTCTAGTTAGAAAAGTTAATTTAAAGATCAAAGAAAGCAGAAGTTTGTTGCATATTTTTTCACACAAAAATATTTTTCTCTGATTCCAATTTCTACACTTGACATTTTCTCCAAACCTTAAACAATACTTCTGAAATATTGGTGGTAAATATGAAACAGATTCCTGAATAGTATTTCTTAATTTCCAAGCCAGAGTTAATCAGATATAGCTAGAACCTTTAGGAAATGTTGGAAGAGGGAATTTTTAAATAATTAATAAGTAATCAAGATTAGTTACCGCAGTTAACTAAAGGCTATAACAGTTGTAATGTTCCAAAGGTTTTGTCATGGGTAAAATAATTCTGAAAACACTTCTTGTCACAGTTCTCATAATGTACTTCTGCTTGATTTCATTCTGAGAAGAGTTAGTTTCTGAGAAACTAAAGTTTCATTCTGATAGTACACTTCCTTGTCAGTCTCTGTCGTGGATTAGTTATTTTTACCAGTTTAACCTATCATTTGTCATTTAATTGCTTTTAAATGTAGCCTACATAAAATATTATCACTTACAATATTCTTTTATATAGCATTATTTATTCTGGAAAGCCAGAAGTATTCACTTGATAAGGTAAATTTCATAATTATTCCAAGTGTTTTAGTCTTAAATGTGCTTATCCTATCCTTGCATAGAGCCCAAAGAGCTCTGAGTACCTGTTAATTTTAGAAAACATTTTGATAATTTATTATATGCAGAGTTAATGTAGGCAAAATGCATATGCTATTTACTTTCAGGATTTTGTTTTCCATGTTAAGTAAGAATTTCCATTTTAAAGACTGGCAGCCTAGTAAAGAGAGCCTGAGCAAATTTGCATGCACTGAAAGGCTGTCTCTGTGGAAGTCATAAATGATTTGCTTTCTAGGAAAACCGGAGCATGGTGAGGCCTATTAAGAAAGAAAGGGGACTAACTTTATTGGGAGGGTAGGATGTGCTGTTACTTTGTACACATCAAATTATTTATTTCACATAATGATCTTGTGAATTAGGGATTTGTTAAGTCTAGGCTACTTAATTTCCCCAGGGCTTTACAACAAGCAAATTACAGAACTCAGTTTTAAACTTGACTCATTTCAAAGCCACACACCACTCAGTATACCACCATACTGCCAGTAAGATTGAATGGCTCAAAATGAACATACTCGCTTTTGGATAAAATGAGTTACTTGTTATAGAATCATGGCACATGAAGCAAAAAGTTGCATAAGTGTTTATTAGGAGCATATATTCTAAAATGTTTTCTCCACCGTGAAACCAGCTAGGAACTTTTATAAATAAAATATCTGTAACAAAATCACATTTCCTTATAGACAGACTGAGCTGTTTTTCCTGTTTCTAACTCACTGTGAAGTTGTCAAGCCCTAACCTGTTATGAGCAATGTCTCCCAGGCCATTTGGAAACTTCGCTTATAATGACTTCCCGAAGCCATTCCATCTACTTCTATTTTTAAACATTGGGATTTAGGGGCAGACTTAGCACAGTGCCAGGAACATAATGCATTTAAATAATATTGAATTTATGCTCTTAATAACATCAGAGTGTAGAAAGTGAAGTAAGCAGTCCAAGACTTGAACCCATTTTTTTGCAGTTCTGTGTCACCACCATCATTTTTTCCTTATATAATCTCTTCTTTTAAAAGTCCTAGGGGTGTGACTAAAACCTGCTTTTAAAATACTTACCTTTAAAATTAGCTAAAATTAAAATTAACTAGGAGTTTTGAGACTCTAACACCTTGAGAGAGTGGAGTTGTCACAAAACAAAGTTAAAACATACTGAAAAACACCCCAAAAACCCAAAACACCTAGGTGCACGTTTGTTTTTAAGAGGTAGCATGATACAGTGAGGAGAGACCAGTACTGGGAATCAAGTAACATGGGTCCTGGTGTTGTCTTCTCCAGAAGCCAGGTGTTTGAGTTCGTGAAAGTGTGTGTGGGAATAAAACGACCCCTGGACCCGACACCTGTACAAGGTTCTCATGAAGAGTGTATGAGAAAGCATGCAGGAAAACGCTTGGCAAACAATGTGTTGATGTCCTGGTGTGAGTGAGTGCTCTGTCGCTGTCACTAATGCCACCCCTCAATAGCAGTGCTAACAGTCACTGGAACAGCCACTTGGTTGAAATCCGACAAGGCAGTCCAAATAATGTTTCCTGTTTTTATGCCTCTACCACTCTTATTTTTGGACAGTTCCTATCACCTTTAATTGATTTGTCCTCATCCTTAAGTGAGGTGTTTGTGAATGTTATCGCTGCCTAAAGACATGTAAAAATCATGTCAAAATAGGAAGAATCTCTAATATTCTAGAGTTAGTTATGTGCTAGCTCTCAAGGGAGGGAGGCAATGCAGACAAAAAACAGCCCTGGTTGGTAGTTAGCCAGATTTCTGTGTGAAATAAATATGTCCCCTGTGGACAATTTCAAGCTGCTATCAAGATGTCACTGACCACAGCGTTGGCAAGAGATGCACATGACTGGCTCTTGGGGGCAGGTAGGAGCCGGGTCCAACACACACACCACGGGTCTGGGATCAGATGGGCGTGTGCAAGGTGACAGCTCCAAGGTGTTCCACCCACTTCACAGTGGAACTTAATGACTGCAAAGGGTGGCTGTACCTTAGGTGACAATCTTTCGGCTCTTTGACTTACACCTCAATACATATTTCTAGTCTAAGGGAGCATTTATACTCAGTCTTCGGGTCTTTAAATCTGAACTGTCCCCACAAGACCCTTCCTTGGCAGGCAGGTTGTCTCCACAAGGAATCTTCTGCTCTTACTCTGTTGCCTCCAGATTAAGGCCACCACTCTGACCACAAGTGTCCTACATTCTAGCTATGTGCACCCCGCTTCCCTCCACTGTCCCTCTCCCCGACGGTGCAAGATCCAGACAGGCGTAACCATGGTACCACCATGAGTTAGTATGAATGCTGCCACTCCGCTACTGGGCAGCAGCGTGGAGAAGAAAAGTCTGAAAGCTTATTTTATGGCCACATTTAGATTATTTTTAATAGCAGGTAAACTAAGGCCATAGGATTTAAATATTTAAGTGAGCAATAACTGATAATTATGTGTGTGTGTGTGTGTGTATGCATGGATAGATAGATCTCCCAGAAACTTATTTAATGTTTGCTTGAGATGTCGTATAGCAAAATTGGGACTGTGTATTCTGGGTGGCCCTGGTAAACTTCATGGACACACTGAATGACCAAGGGGGCCAATGTGCACACACACACACACACACACACACAAACATTTATTTACTCACCCATTTACTTATTCTTGGCCTTGTTTCAGAAAGGATTTAAAGGGTGGGAAAGAATTTAAGGTTAGCCACTGAATGCACAAGTACGATTCCACAGTCCTGCTTCACAGGGCTTCTGACTAAACACCTAGAACACTACAGGTGATTGGTACAGAAGACTGAAAAAGAGTAGTCATGATTACCCTTTATTTTATGAACTTATGTCTGGTTGTTTTGCTTGATTGTGTGTTACTTCATAGGATTCCATCACAGAGGTTCATTTGACAGAAAATGTCTGATAAATATGGACTTATTTTCCTTTAATAGATGCATATATTCTCAAAAAGCTAAGATACTAGCAAACATCCATTCAGTTCAGCTATTTATTTATTTCTAATTCTTCAGGTAGAAACTGTTGTGGGGGAGAGGGTTAATGGAGTATCACTCAGAGTGAGGCAGTTTTACATCATGGAAAATTCTGGGAGGATGGAAAGACCTGAATGGGCTGCATTACTGAGGTTAGGGCTATTGCTGGGCTGCAGGTAAGGTAAATCAGCACTGAGAACACGAGGAACTACACACAATGTTCTAATTTACTGATAACCAAGACTCTCATCTACAAATTCTCACTACGAACGCGTAAAACAGAAACTCAGCTTTGTTGCTTCCCTTCCATCCCGGGTTTCTTTCCTTTATTCTTTCATTCAGCATTTGTGAAGCCGTTAGTGTTCCAGCCATAGTGCTCCCCAGAAGTACTTTCATCTAAGATTTGTACTATGATTCAACCACATTATGAGTTAAATTGATTTCTGTGGGCTAGTGAGGAAACCCAAGTAACACTTAGCATTTTTCATTTTTCATAAGCTGGGGAATGCCGATCTTCCCTTCCCAATCTTCACTCAAGAGCAAAATTAACAATCGAGTCACAGTCTCCACTTCGGCAGTTTGTGACACGCATCAGTTGTAAGTAGGCAGGGTTAAGCGGTTGTCTTCTAAACGTTCTGTGAATGGAGGTAGTTCTGGGAAAGCTAGATTTTCTGCTTGAGAAGAAATTGGAAAGAGAAAGTGGTTTTAAAGAATTTTTTCTTTTGGGCATTCGTGGTTCTATTATGTATTGTTTTCTTGGGCAAGTTACTTAACTTTCTGTGCTTCAGTTTCAATGTCTGTGAAATGGAGATAATGATAGCAGCCTCCTTCTAACTTTGTAAGTATTATGGGAGCCTTGTGCAGTGCTGAGCACACTGACTGGCACATAGTAAGCACAGAAATTCTGCCCTCTACTGCTTAGAGAGAAACAGAAACCAAAAAGTGGTGCCAGATCTCAGCCTGATCTGTAGTCCATACACAGACACACACACACACGTAAACAAATGCACACATGCATGCCAATGTAATCTGATTTAAAACAGGAAAACAGGGGAAGAAATAGTCAAAACGGAAATAAATATTTTGGCTGGAAATAGCCTTGCATACAACTACCACAGCCTATGTACAGCTCACATCAATATATCCTACAAATGTTGTAATGTGCTTCCTAAAAATTATTAAAGGTGAATGCAATATCAGAAATGCCTCTTATGCTGAGATTTTTTTAAAAATTATTAAGCAACACAAAGAAGGATATAAGCATACTGCTCATCCTTTTCCTAAGGGGATTCAGAGTTAGTTGCTGTCCATGTAGGTTAAAATTATGGATTACTCAAATCAGTGGAGGCTGTTAGGCACCGTGACTGAGGCCTTCCAGAGGAGAAAATGAGTATCTTTGGCATCTTCTAGTTTAACAAAAGATATTTTCCTATCTTTTGAACTATTAAAAAAATTTAATATCCTTAACTTGATGAAGACTGTCAGCAAAAGCACACAGCTCACATCTCAAGTAAAGGTGAGGACCCTGAAGCTTTCCCACCAAGGTCAGGCACAAGGCAAGGACGCCCCACCTCATCACTTCCTTTCTAAGTGGTACTGGACGTTCTAACTAGTGCAGCAAGAAAAGAAAGGAAACAAGCAGAAAGAGGCATATGGATTGAGAAGAAAGAAATAAAACTGTCTTTGCTTGCAGATTTTATGATTATTTATGTAGAAGTTTCAAAAGAATTGACAGAAAACTGACTGGACCAGTAGCGTGGCAGTAAGATAAAAAGTTATGTGCAAAAGTCAACTGGCTCTCTATATACTAGCAATGAATAAGTAGAGTTTGGAATTAAAATGTAAAGTATTTGCATTAACATTCAAAAAATGAAACAGGTATAAAACTAACAAAATGTGTACAAGATCTATACAAGGAAACTGCAAATGCAGGTGAACGAAATTGAAGGACTCCATAAATGGGGAGTGCTTATTGGAAGACTTAGTATTGTCAAGGTGTCAGTTCTTCCCAACTTGATCTATAGATTCAATACATTGCAATCCAAATCTCAGCAAGTTATTTTGCGGATATTGACAAACTGATTCTAAAGCTCATGTGGAGTGGCAGAAGACTCAGAGTAGCCAACACAGTACTAAGCTCTGCAAAATACAGTGTCGAGAGAATGAGACAGGTCAGGGGCTGGAGAACATATTTTCAAAAGACTGTTGATAAAGGACTGTTATCCAAAACATAAAAAAAAACTCTTAAGTCAAAAATAAGAAAATAAACAATCTGATTTAAAAAAAATGGGCCTGAGATTTTAACAGACACCTCTCCAAAAATATATATATACAGATGATCCCTACCATGTGTGATTGGGAGAATACAAATTATAACAACAATGATATCTCACCGCGCACTTATCAGAAGGGCCAGAATCTGGAACACTGACAACACGATCCCGGCAAGGAAGTGTAGCAGCAGGAGCCCTGATCACTGCCGGTGGGCGCGTGGAACGGTGCAGCCATTTGGAAGGCCGTTTGGAAGTTTTTCACAGAACTAAACACACCCTTACTCAGCAATCCAGCAATCACTCAACTTGGCATTTACCCAAAGAAGTTGAAAATCTCCATTCAAAGCCATGCACGTGGACGGTTATAGCAGCTTTATTCATAATTATAAGAATTGGAAGGAACAAAGACGTCCTTCAGGAGGTGAATGGATAAATGAACTGTGGTTCACCCAGTCAATGGAATATTATTGAGTGGCAAAAAGAAATGTGGTGTTAAGCCATGAAAAGGCATGAGGAGGTTTCAACTTAAATGCATGTTACTAAATGAAAGACCTCATACTATATGACTCTGAAGAGATGACAGTCTTGAAAAGGCAAAACTATGGAGACAGTAAAAAAATCAGTGATTTTGAGGAGTCAGGGGTGGGGAGGCATGAAGGAGGAATGAATAGATGGAGCTCAGAGGAAATACTCTGTATGATGCTGTAATGATGGATACATGTCATTATACATTTGTTTAAACCCATAGAATGTCCAACAGAAAAAGTTGAACCCTAATGTAAACTGCAGATGTTAAATGATTGTGATGTACCAACAAAGTTTCATCAATTGTAACAAGCGTACCAGTCAAGCGGGGGATGTGGATAACAAAGGCTATGCGTGTGGGGGGCAGGGGGTGCATAGAAACTTTCAGTACCTTCCTCTCAATTTTGCTGCAGATCTAAAACTGCTCTAAAAAATAAAGTCAGTTAGTTTTTTGACATAGTTAAGAAGTACATGACTACCAGTAGGGTTTAAGAAATCTGTGATTTCGCATTCCCTGTTAATTCAAAATCCATTCAATAAAAGACTGTTGAGGTTCATCTGAATTTGTGAGTCCTAATTCTAATCATAAGGTCAAACAACAGACCGAGGGCATCCTCTCGGTCACTCACACAGTGGGACCATGTTGCCTGCATGAAGAAGACCGCAACTGCTGTCCAGAATGCCACTCTCGTGGCCAAGAGATGCCTGTGCTAGTCACAAGAGAAGACTTTTCGCCCAGTTCTTCACAGCTAGCATGCAGGTAGATAGCAGGAAAAGAATTCTTTTCTTTCTGTTGGAACTGCTGTGTTCCATTGTGCTTATGGAATATAATCCTCTGTGAGGGCTGTTGTCCAGTACAATTACTGTCCAGCTCCAGTCTCAGAAAGAACTGGAAGGCTCATCTCATCTTCTTCCACGTGGGTTTGTAAGAACCAGAAGCGGTCTATAAAACGAGTTCCTGGGCCACGCACCTTGAGACAGACTCAATCCAAAGTAGCCTGGGGGCTGAGAACGAGCCAGACAGTCTTCAGCTTGGATTAGGAACCCTTTCCTTGGGAAGCTAAAGAGAAGAGGTTGGAGTGCTGCAGAGGTGATGGCCCCGGCGCAGTGTGGGAGGGTGGAAGAAGCTCCGAACACAGTCTCAGGAGCCTGGAGTTAGAATCCCAGCAATCCCCCTCCATGCTCTCAAAGCTCCCTATGAGAAACTCGATTGCGGAGCTGACCACATCGATTGCCAAACGAGTTTTATATTCCTTTCCCCACCATTTTATTGTGAGCCCTTTCCCCCCAAACTTAATTTTGAGTAATTTTACAGCTACAAAGAATTTGAAAAAATAGACAATGGATGTCTATGTATACTTCATTAGATTCACTAGTTAACATGGGGCCATGTTGATGTTCAGATACTCTGTCACTGTGTATTATCTGTATATTCATGTTTCTTTTCAACCATTTGAAAGTAAGTTACAGACATCATGATACGTCCTCTTTAAATACTTTATCTTGTTTCCCGTAAAGACTCAGACATTCTCATAACCACATTGTCTTTATCAGAGCCAAGAGATTTAACTTAATAATGCCATCTAATGTACAACCCACATTCAAATTTCCCCAATTGTCCACAAATGTTCCTGATTGCTGTATTTTTTTTTAAATCCAAGAGCCAGTCAAGGGTGCCATGTTTCTGGAGTGCTCTTTAATCCTGCGGAGAGTCCTTACACTTTTTCTTTTCTCCCATAACATTAATGCTTGGCAGTTTCAGGCCAGATGTCTTGTAGAATATTCCACATGATATTTTTTTGTTTTCTTCCTTGTGATTAGGTTGAGAGTCTATATTTTTTTTGGTGGGGGGAATAGGGAACATGGGGACTTCCTAGCAATTAATTGTTAAAAACACCTTTCTCCCTCTATAAGGAAGAAGGAACTTGTGATACTTTGAAGCCATGAGAATATCCTGTTTCCTCATAACCTTTTGCCCAATAGTTTTAGCATGCATTCATAAGCAAGAATTATGCATTCATAATGTGTGCTTGTTATACAGGGTCCAGAAGAAATAGCGCCTGCTTGAGTGTGGGTGGTAATGTAATAATATGGGTGTAATCATTTATAGTTTTAATTTGAACATTTCACTTAAAATGCCATATGGTGTGCTTGAGTGTGATATTGTTATGTTACAGAATTATGTGCTTATGATTTTGTAATTAAGAAGGGGTGTTATTTGTGTGAGACCCTGTATGTGGCAGGAGAGGGAATGGATATTTGAAAAATTTGTCGTTCTTTCTACTCCTATTAACTAGCATTCTTCTGTAAAGAAGGCATTTCCACCACTCCCTTCCTTCTCTAGGTTTCTCTCTCTCTTCTACCTTCCATCCTCCCTCACCATCCCACCCCATTGGAGTATCACTATTGGCTCATGGATTTTGTTTTATTCAATATCTTGCAAACTAGTGCCATCATTATTATATCTGATGCCAAAATTATCTCAAATTTGGCCACTGGTAACCCCTCTGTGATAGTGGTGGTGTCCTTTTGGCAAATCCTATTCATCCTTCAGCATTTCCCTGCTTTCCGGTGCAACAAAATTCCAGGGACTCTGTACCTGCCCTGTTTAACACCTGGGGTCACCCACTTTCTTCCAAGAAGTTTTTAGTGATAAATGTTACTTAGAAACCAAGACTGGGTTCTCATTGCTTCCAGGACAAAATAAACTATACTGTCATTGTTACTAGTGCCATCAAATAAGCATTCAGCTGACTGGGAGCTATGCTAGAGAGCAGCACCACTATGAGTCTCTCTGTGTTTAGCGAGTGAGTGGAAGACACAGGACTTGTGTGAGGAGGAGGGGGAAAATCAGCTATCTTTGTCACAGAAATATGAATCCTTGTCTTACGGCTCTGAGACGATAAATAATATGCAAGAAAAGACCGTGGACTGTATTCTCACTGTTTCCCAAAGTTGCTTACTATTTAATATTTCAGATAGGAAAGAATAAAGTATTTTATTTTGTTAATCAATTGTAATCTTTTTTAAAAGGAAACATTTGCCTGAAAAATGATGAAATGTGTGTGTTCTTTTCTGTTTTTACCTTTTTTACATTTATTAAGTAGGTGCTGAATGAACAGTATAACTAAGAATTCTGGGATTTTAAAAAAATGTAAATATATACTTCTTTTATTTTCCCTGGTGGAGGAGTTAATTGAAGGAGATAATGTGGTGGCATTTTTGAGTTTCTTTGTGGGCAAATGAACTGTGGGTTTTGCTTCCTGTGACTTTATTACAAATAAAGAGCATAGCTACTTGACTATAATTTAATCTTTGAGATTCACGCTAGAAATGCCATTTAATTTAATTTCAAGGCTCTCCTGCTTGTGCTGCATCTCTTTATACTCTCAAATTAAAACTTTTAAATAACATTCCCCTATGAGACCATAGATTGTGATAAATTGGACAGAGGATAACGATCAGTAAACAGGTGATGCTTAGCATCTCATTAATTCCTGGGAAGGAAAGCCCAGATGTCCAGGACACAGCAATTTTTTATCCTTTTGTCTTTGCAAGGACTGACTACGGAGGCAAAGGATGGACTAAGGCAGGCACTCTCACAGAGACCCAGGGGTGTCCCAAGCCCTCTTTGCACAGGAGTGTAGAGTAACCTGGGGAGGAACAAAGGACATGTGATTGTATGCTCTGTGTTGAAATGTCCTTTATTTCTCTGTTTATGGTTTTGCATAAAAGCCAGACGAAGGGATGTGGAATGCCTGTGTGTTTGTTGGGCAGGCTGGGCTAAGTAAGTAGGGCGATTGATTAATTGGGTGGGGTAGTGCTCTGTTTGGACTGTTTCATAAATTCCTCGTTTGCCAAAACGGAGAAGAATAGGCTACTCCTATCAAGAATTCAAAAATATATACAGAGACACTTCGGCTCTTGGAGAAACCCATACCAGATTGTCTGGTTCATAAAGCCTCTTCAGCTTATTAAGTTTGTCCTTGGGGAAGTTACCTAACCTCTCTGTCTCAACTTGCCCACCGATAAAATGGAAGTAATAAAAGTACCTTCTTTCTCAGGTGCTGCTTGATGTGTGAGGTGCTTACACATAAAATAATATAGTGTAAACAAATACTAAGCACATGACAATCTTAGCTCTTATTATTATTTACATATTCCTAAGTAGAAATATTAAGAAAATAATACCACTTCTTCTCAATATTTGAAAAGTTTTAAATAATTCAGTCAATAAATGGACTAAAAACACTCAGTCTTTAAACTAATTTTCTAACTTTTTTATTGGTTTCCTTAACTTGTTTTCTTAGAGGTATAATATTTTAAAAGGCTGTGTGCTTCTCTTAGTCCCCAGATCCACCAACTCACTACAAGATGCACTGATGAGGTACCTACTATGGCCAGCGCTCTTCTAGATGCTGGGATTCAAAATACAATGCAGTATTTGTCCTCGAGTGGCTCACTCTGGCAGGGCAGACCTTTGTATACACAATGAAATGTCATTTGGTTTGATAATTACCATTGCAAAGTACAATGAAGGTGTAAACTGGGGAAAATTAAGGAATTCCTTATACTTTGGAGTTGTGAAGAATGAGCAGATGCTCCCCCAAAGTAACAGAGCTACAATGAACTTTCCAAAATGAAAATATGAAACATCTTTGCTGAGTAACTAGAAATGTTTTTAAGAAAGTATGCTTTAATGTCAACGCAATCATCAACAAATTATGTGATTCCGAAGATTGCATTTTGAAATTTATCATAATATCCAAGGCTTGAAGTACCACTAATTTATTGATCTCCCCTGGGCATCTTGTCACTTAAAGGAATGTAACATCACACTTTTCCGCTTCCAGCTAGTGCACATGAGTCTCAAAGATATCTGTGCAGTGGAGAGGTGTCCAAGGTAAAAAAAGAGTTGATGCAAACACATCTGCATGAAGCACCAAGAACTGACACCAGTTCCTCAGAAGACCAACAGGGACTCCACATTGGCCAAGATGCCCAAACACAGAGATCTTTAATTCTTGGCTCCTTTGCTAGCCTTAAAGTAGAAGGCAGTTTTTAAAAGTTTAGGACAGATTTCTTTTTTAAAAAAAATAGAATTTTTAATGCTCGTTTGCATGCATCTCAGAAATTAAAAGGCTAAGAAATAAGTTGCCAAAATTGTCTTTAGACATGCCATTGCCCACCCCCAGGTGTCAATTATTCATACAGTGTGATTACTGACGCTACTCCAGTCAGAATTTCCAGCGGGGACTGGGATGCTGAACATTAACCTCTGAAAGGCCTTCAGCCACCTCCCTGCTGCAGGAACAGTTCAGATGACATACAGAATACATATTGTAAAAGTACGAGTAGTAGAATGTGTAGTATCTTTTTTAGAATGTAGTTTTAAAAATATACCTGCAGCCATATTAATGGAGGTCATATGCAGTGGTTTAATCCACCTGTATCCTGGTTCCCTCTTCATAATGTGAGGATAATAATAGTGAACCTCACAGAGTGGCTGTGCAGGGTAAATGAGTTAATATAAATGAATGCTCAAAAAAAAAGTATCTAGTCCTTAGTAAGTTCCTGATAAAAGTTTCTGTTTATTATTTAGAGGGCCATGGAAATAATCCTTTGGGGCCATCTGAATCGCGTTTAGGATTAAAGACGCCTCCCCACCCCACTGACCTCCTCCTCCCATCGTAGAATAGTTCTTCTCTAGCTCTTGGTGGAATTCCTCAGCCTCTTCACTCAAGCTAAATCACCCTGGAAGTTACTTTGCAGTGAAAAGAGTAAACTTGATTCTGTGGCTTCCAGTTCACAAGCATCGAGTACAGAACTAGTACTAGGTCACAGAAATATGTCAGGAATGGTAGAGACAACTTTCTAATTTTATGATCAGTATTTGTAGATTGTATTTAAAGTATATGTCATAAATACAGTCTTGGAGTCCTGTTTGCCTCTTTGCATGGCTCTGAACAGTTAATGTGAAATGAAAGGTCAGTTAATCTGAAAATGTCCTTGATTAGAGCAAATTTTTTTTTCTGGATGGTACCTGTTACTACTGATTGTAGCTAATGAGGAAGGGGGGAATAGGAAAGAAACAAATGAGCAGCAGAAAAATAAAAGGGAACAAAAACAAGTCATGTTTTCTAAAAGTAAATTTCTAATTTTAATATAATCTTTAATCATAAAGACATTGTAGTAATTCACTATACTTGCTCCTGCCACAAATTCATATTCACACATACTTTGATCCCCTTACCCCCCTTTTTTGGAACCCCTGTTGGTTTTACTGGCATAAGAAATGAGTACCTTCCCATTTGGTGAGGGAACAACTTAGTCCGGTTTTTAAATCCTCTGCAGTCGTTTTTTCAACGTGTACTCCATGAACCAGTGGCGCCAGAATTACCTGAGGTGCTTAATAAATGCACAGCGGCCTGGTGGGCCCCTCTGGACTTCTGAATTGAATCACACAGAGGTGAAGCCTAGCCTTTTGGCACAGCTTGGTGGAGTCTATTCGGAATGGTAGGAGCCACAGCCCTGGCTCCACTTCCCAGTCTTTGCCCTAGAGGTGCTCCTGGGGCTGGGATGGCAGCGTGTTGATTCATATCTTTTCTGGGCCTCATTTCATAATCTTTTGTTGTTGTTGTTGGTGGTGGTGGTGGTGATGGTGGTGGTAATGATGGTGATGATAGCATTCTAAACCACAGGTGTAAAGAATTGAGTTCTTCATAATCTTTTGAGGGAGGCATGATCATCAGAATATGAAAGTCCCTCTTTTTGCTTCACATTATTTTAATTCTTTCTTTTATCTCTGACCTCCATGTCCATTTCCAAACCCCATGTATCCTCTTTGTAATATGCTTGATGTGTGTCTCTCCTTGGGGGAGATGCCGTTCTGTTCACGCCGTTTCCATTTCATGCATTTGTATGTTGACTTAGTTGAAAGCTCCTAACAGCTGTGCAGGACTCCAGGTCTCCGTCTGCCGCCTTTGCCTTGTCCGTGCCCCTCGCCGTGGACACCTCGGTTGTCTTCAGCTCCCACTCACATAAACAATAACTTCAGTCACCCCGTGGAGTTCCACCACTTAACCTGTTAGTTTACTTGTAATCAGGGCACAAGAATACACTCATGTTTTCCTTCATGTTATTAAATCCAGACTTTAAAAGTTATTTTTCATTGGTGGTATCTTAATAAGAAGGTTGGGTAGTATGTATTGGGAGAAATTGCACACACATTTACAAGTGTCTTTAAATTACATTGTAGAATGAGTTATATCTGGATTTCCTTTAATCAGCTATTTTAAGCTGTGACTTACAATTCTTAAAAATATCAGCCATAGGGTACATCCTAATCTCCAATTTTTTTCTCACATTGGTCATACAATTTGGTGATCTTTCTCCCTGAGTCCTTTAGCTCTTTGTTTACTAACACTAAGTTACTTAGAACGTGTGACAAGAAGTCACAAATCCATCTTTACTGGTAAAAATATGTGTCCTATGCTAGTGGTTAAAAAGAAAATTATTCTGGGCCAGGATATTTTGTGTAAGTCAACAAGCATTTCACCTAAGGAAGACTGCAGCCGGTCAGTCAATAGGAATGAAATACCCTTTGTCTGTTTTTCACTCTCCCTCCCTCAGAAGCTGCTGACTGTTCACCTCCAGGCCATAGGCATACTGAGGTTGACATTCTCTCTTTCCAAGATAATCCTCATGATAGGATGCACTTAATCTATGCTGTTGATGGGACTGAACTGAACTGAGCTGATTTGCATATCATCAATAAATGTAAGTCCTGAGTAGAGGGCCAGCCATCCAAATTAAAATACTCCCTGTCAAGGACTTGCTGTGTCCAGCAAATTCTGCAGTAATGCTGATTGCAGGTGGTTGGTGAATATTGATGCTGTTCAAGGTTTATAAGGCCTCATTGGAGGGCACGTGAAACTTAAGATTTCTTTAGAACAATGTCTCTGTTTAAAACTCCTCTTGTTCAGACCCAGCTGGGCATTCAGTAATGCCAGCCACTGAAGATCTTTCAAGTGCCTCAGCCCTCCTCACCTGTCAGATTGGCTCACTGGTTTATAAATGAAAGCCTGTTTGCTCCCAAAGCTCTTGATCCTCCAACTCCCCTCTGTCCTCCCGTTTTCTTACTTTTCCTTCTGATTTGAGTGTCTTAAACCTCCTAACACATGCCATCAGTTTTCATTTGCTGCTATTCTTCAGGTGATGCACAAATAGCTCGGGGCCAATTTTAATGCCTGTATCCTTTTTTATACCTTCATTCCTTACCTCCCATTTAAAAAAAGTTCTGCTCTGTTGTAAAATAAATTTCTCTTTTATTGCACTTGGCTTTTAACAGAATGTCCTGACTGCCAGTTTCTCAAGGTTTCTTTTTGTGCATTCTTCCTGCATTTAACACAAACGTTCCTTCCTCGTTTTATCATTAGATAATCAATCATACATTTTTGAGCACCTCCAAATTAAAATAAGGAATTATAAGAAATTTATAGGCTGCTCTCGCCATCTAGAAAAACCTGTCATTTAGGTACCTTCCGCTAGTTTCTAATATGGCATCTGTGTGCTCACAGGCCTTTCAGCAGTAGGTATCTCTAAGCTTAGAATTTTACTCCCTTTCTTTGTTTCTTTAACTCTACTGTGTTCAAAATAAATAGATACCATGTACGAGGACCATAGTAACCACATATTTTTCTCCTAATTTCCAATTACATTTTTCTAAGTCAATATCCACAAAACTACTGAACATTATTTATTGTGCACTAATGCAAAAAGAGTCTACCAAATATTATAGAAAGAGAAACTGGTATAAAACACATGCAGTTTCCAATCTACTGACATAAAACCAAAGACCTTTGTAGAGGAAAGTCTGTCTATATGATTTCTTAAACGTTTTCCTGTTTCCCTGACCATGCTTTCCATGATGGTGCAGTAAAAAGGAAAAGGAAGGGCAGGAAAGAGACAAGCAAAGCATGGACAATGGTGTTACCAAACCAAAGTGGGGGTTCAGCTGCCTGCTGCCACCAATAGGCAAATTCCAGAGGCAGAGTTTGGCGAGAAAGGAAATAAGTCTTTATTTAAATGCTGCACAAATTCAGGAGAATGGCAGGCTCTTGTCTCAAAAGCCCACCCCCTCTGGAAACTCAGAGGAAAGCCCAGCCATCCTCAGCCAGACCGAAACCAAAGGCAGCATCCAGAGTTCCCTCTCCCATTCCAAGTACTGTCCCATGAGAGCCACAGGCAGCCACTGAGTCGGTCATCCAGCCAGGCCTCAGGCTCTGTCCTCAGAACCTGCATGTGGGGCCGGCGCCAACATTGGCCACATGGCTTCCAGGGCCAGAAGGTCCCACAAATACAAACATACTGGCCAGTATCTTCATGAGGCGGACAAGAGAGAGTATCCCTTCCTTCCCCTGGATTTATATTAGTTTCTTGGACTAAATAGTTTAAGGAAATATAGTTTAATATAAGTTTAAGGAAAGCACTTGGGCTGGACCAGATGCTTTCCTTAAACTTCCACATGCTCAGGAGGGTCCAGCCTCCAACCAATCCCTCCTTTTCCTCAGGCTAGATGATAGTTTTCTTCCAAACAGCTCCTCCCCCCGCCACCATCTTTATCTCTGTGAAGCATGTGCCTGCCTTCCCCTAGTCCCACCCCCAAAAAGATGCCAGAAGGGGGTAGGCGGCCGTTCTCCCCTACTTTATTGTCTCACTAGCTTTGCATGCTCAGTGTAGTGCTTCCTCCTGATGTCATCTTCCTCGGGGGGCGGTGTCTGCCACCAGGCTATCAGTATTGATGGGACAGGAAGATAATAAAAAGCACACCAGGAATGTGGCAGTCTAAGAAGAGTTAGTGGTCTTAGAGATGTGGAAATTTCTCTCCCAGACAGCTTCATTGGCCCAGATGCTTACAATGGCTACTCCTGGCAAAGAACATATTTTCACAATCCATCTGAAGTATGAGTCACAGTAGATAGACAATGTCTAGAAAAAATTTTGAGTTATTTTTCCAAATATTATATAAAACACTATTATTTCTTTGATTACATGTTGGTATTAGAAACAAAAAAGGAAAAGAGCCACAAAACTATGAAAAATTACATAAATATAGTGCAACTTTAAGCATTGCCACACAGAGTCCTTCCCACATGAGCTCTTTTGGATAATTTGATGGTGCCGTTGAGAAACAATATTCACATAGACATTAACCATGTGTAATATTTCCTATTAATTTAAAAACCAATATGTCTTTTATCTAGAGTTTTGTAGCTTAGAAATCTGATGATGATAGGGTGAAACATGAAAGTGCTCTCCATCACGGCTCACCTTTCTTCTCACACAAGGGACTTCACATCCATCATCTGTCTTCAGTTCCTATCAGCACGAGGGTTTAGGACTTCAGTGCGCATTCAGATGTACCACTGAATGTTTGCTGAACACTCAAAGTGTGTTAGAGTTTGGACAAACTGTTTTCTTTGCAATATCTGTAAATAAATATCTGACTAGCTAATTAATTCCCTCCCCTCATCTTTGATGCTCCCCTGGCACAAGGTTTAGAGGAACTGGCACAATAGGGAGTAAGAAACGTCATACGTGATTGTGAGTGGCTATTTTACATAGGGTGTACCTTCCCCAAACAGCAGAGAAAAGAAGTGTGGCTGTCACAGATTTTTGATATGTGCATTTCAGCCATTCACAAAACAAATGACTTTAACGTGTATATTTTTAGAAAGTTTTCCACACTTGATATTGCAGTCATTGAGCCGTTGCAGCAGACATTTTATGATATGAATTAGAAATATTACATTGAAAGAAAATGCTGTGGGACTGCAGAATTTCAACCTTTTCAGGATACCCGGGTCATGTTAAGGTCAAAACAACCTTATTCGAATGGAATGGCACCAGGCGCCCTCTCAAGCACTGCTGGCCCTCCCGTTCTGTGGATTTGCAGAGTACCAAAGCAATGAACAAAGGTGGAGAATATTGGGATCATCTTCTAAGCTTGGGAAGCAGTAGACAAAATAACAGCATTTTTCCAAAAGAAATCAGAAATTTAAATCTGATGTCATGCAAACATAGCATTTGATTTTGTGCCATTATCTAGTCTTTCATTACGTTGTAGTGTTCCAATGTGTGGCGATGTTCTATAAAACGAAGGCTCGTTTTCTGTGTCCAGGAAGATCAGCCAAGAAATTCGTGACTCCTGAAGGTGATTCTGCTCGACTGACTAGTAAATGAAAATTTTATTGAGTGAGAATTCCTCAACTCCAATTCTCTTAGTTTTCCAGTAGGATTTGTCCATTTCTCTTGTAAATATGCTTTCCTCATAGACTGGTTATATCTTCAGTAGTCAAAGAAAGCAATTTGTATTACTTTTAGTTGTAACATACAAGTTGTAAGGATTCATAAACATGTAAGAAAAATTGCTAGAAGAATTTTTGTAAAGACAACAAATAATTAAGCCCATAGATAACTATTTTTGAAAGTCTTATGACAGGGGGAAATGTCTCAAATGGCTATAAATGTGCCAAAAGTAAAAAGCTTAAAACCTGTATATTTTGATAGTCAACCAAGACTCAAACTAAATGAAATACTTGATACCAAGTGTTTTGTCCAGTGATTTCTGAAATTGAATTTACTCAATGGTTTGAGCTCAGAATTCAGAATTTTATAAAGAGGGAATTCATGCTTTTTGTATGAATTTCAGTATTATAATTTCAATTATTCATTCATGCATGTGAGATTTTAGTGAATATTTATTGCATACCAACCCTAATTCTAGGTACCTAGAATATATTAGTGAACAAAACAGTTTTTCCTTCCTGGAATGTAAAAGTGAATGGGGAAAGACAAACAATAAAAAATAACCATAATAAATAAGCAGATTATATGGTGTATTAGAAAACAATAATTGTGTAAAATAGGATAAAGGAGATTAGGGGTGGGAACTACAGATTGCAATATTAAATAGGATGCTCAAGTTAAACCTCATGGAGTAGATAAGAGTTGAAGAAAGATTTGATGTTGGGAATGGAGTTATTTAGAAGAAAAGTGTCCTATATCTAGATTCAAACTATAAATAAATGTAAGTTAATTTAAACCAAACTTACATAATATGATATTGACATCATGTTTTCTGATGTAACCTAAGATTCCCCATGAAATTTGGTTATTTCCAACTTGATACAATAAAACGAAGGTAGTGATTTACTGTGTGAGACAGGCGTTTACTATTATAATCTATACTTCTAAGACATAGGTTCATTTCAACAGATGTTTAAAAAGCATACACAATAAACACAAATTGTCAAACCACAAAGTTCTTTAAAAGCACATGAGCACATACCTCACCACTCTGACTGTGTTCTCTGCTGAGAACAGACAGCTAGATAGTAAGCGAAACAGCAGTGCTTTCCTCCACTACAGGAACGCTTGTGTGCACACTATACGTCATTTAAACATAAGCTGGTGGACTCGGAAGTAATTCTGAGAGTAAAGCTCTTATTTCTAGTGCTATCTCTTTTATGCACACCTAGAATAATAAGTAGTCTGTTTAAAGAACCTGTCCAAGAAAAATGGAAAAATTCTTAATTCTATGTTTCAATTTACCACCTCTTCTGATACCTGAGACGTGTTCGGCTGAATTACACACTAATTACCTCAAAAGTCCAGGGATTGGATTTCTGCTCCACCACCTCTCAGCTGTGTGTTCTCGGCCATAACTAAACCTAATCGTGACTCTTTTCGCAACTGTCCGATGGCGGTTCCTAACTCTCAGAGTCGTTGCATAAAATACTGTGTTCAAAGAGGTTGCCACATTGTAGGTATTGAAGGATTTATATTAAATAATTTTTATGCTTTTTAAATTTCTCAAGACTAAAAATAAATAACTGAGTATAAACTACAGACCAGTCAGAGGCCATACATAGTATCAGGCATCATGGTATCGTGGTGATTCTAGGAAGGGAAAGAGCTTTGTGACCTTGTGCACTGGGGGAGTTCTAGAAGTCGTTATAGAAGAGGGTGGAACTTTAAATGGACCCAAAGAGAGTGTAAGATTCGGATTGGAAGAACAGAAGCAGATGATTGCTGAAATAAGCTGATGATCATGGTGGGCGTCAAAGGTTAAGGGGTCTGTGTGAAAAGAACAGTATTGGAGGCGCCTTGATGCCCATTCTTCCACGGCCCAGGAAGCGCAGCTAGAGACAGGTGCTCTCACTCGTTAATGTATTCTAAAGAGACATATCTTACTTCACAGTCACCTATTTATTAAAAACCCACGTAAAATGTTTTCTCCTCTCTAAGGAAAAGATCTCCTTACAACTTGTTTGTTTGGCACTTTCTTGACCATCATGTGGCCTTCATTTTTGCAGCCATGGTTACATGGCACATTTGTGAAGTGTATGTTCATACCAGAACTCTTTGGAATAATTTTCACTGCAGATCCAAAATTTTGTTTTGAATAAAAAGTTTCTAAACCAATGGCACCATATTTTATTATTATTATTATTATTATTGAGCTGTAACATACCTTAATAAAGTACACACATGTTAATTATCTCCTCTACATCACTGCCACCCATGTCACGAAGATATTTTACTTCTTCCTAGTCAGCACACCCTCCAGCTGAATCCCGTAGAGGTCAACATTCCCAGGACTTCTCTCTGAATATGTTTCATCTGTTCTGGAGCTTCACATATATGGGATAATACAGTGTGCATTCCTTTGCTTCTTTCACTCCTTGTTATGCCTGTGAGAGTCACCTATGTAGTTGCATGTAACAGTAATTCTTTTTCATTCAGGCTTTGTTTTTCTGTGTAGTAATCTGTTATATGACTATACCACAATCCATTCTGTTGATGAGCATTTGAATGGATTCCAATCTTAGGCAACTATGAATAAAGCTATTAGGAACAGTTTGTAAATGTGTTTGGGTGGACATGCACTCAGTTCTCTTGGGTGTATATCTAGAAGTGGAATTGCTGGTTCATAGGGTACACATACATTTAGCTTTACTAGATATTGCCAAACAGTTTTCAAAGGCGTTCATACCAATTTACACTTCCAGCAGCAATGTATGAGAGTTTCATTTGTTCTACAATTATAGTTTTCTTTTTTTCAACATCTGGATAGCTTTTCTCATTGTAAAATGAGATTCAAGAATAATGAGATTATGACTTGATGAATTAAAGTAGCAATTATTTTTCATAATTGCAGTTCAATGACACTGTTTTTAAAAAGAACTTTTTAAAAGGAAGTTTGGTTTGGTTTACCTTGGTGAAAGTATGTGAGCAGAATAGAACTTTGGGCTACTGTCATCATATTCTAAGCCTGGATTGTTCATGGCATACAAAACCTAAATATGGCTGGCCTGGGTGCTAGCTATTTCACTAAACTGCAGTCAAACTGTATTTTGAGAACTGACAGAAAGAAAAATCTCTCTTCCTCGCCCTCTCTCTCCATTTACATCAGCTTTTTGGCTTCACCTTGATAAGTGAAATAAAAACACTGATGAAATAAAGAAAAACAAGAGTGTATCATTTTTAAAAATACCCCTGCAAAACTTCCAGTGAAATATGAATCTTGCTGAGGTTCAAAATGATACATAATCCAAAAATAATTTGAAATATATTTTGTCCTTATATTTGGATAAGATTGTAACTGATATTTAGAGACAATCACCACACTAAGATTTAAAATGAAATTTTGAAGCCAAACTCTGAGAATGACTCAGAAGGACTAAAGCATGATTCAAGAGCTGTTGGAAAGTGGTCCAGTTATCTTGTCTTACTCCTCATCCTACTTGCTTAGAATACATCCATTCTTCCCACTCCAGGCCAAGTTAAGTCAGACTCACAGTGAGGATGTCAAAGATGATGTCAAAGATGACCACAGGTGGTCCCTATATCAGTATGCTCTTTGCTCTTTTATAAGGATACTTATTTCTGAATCATTCCTCATCTAAGTTCCATGGAGATACTGAGTATTTTGGCTGAAATTTTTATCACTGTGTTATATGTGTAAAAGCCAGTTAAAATAGATATAAAGTAAGGCAAATAATTATGGGGTTTGGGGCCTGGGCAATACCAATCTATTTTCAAACTTTAAATTAGTAAACAGTGCAGCTCAGTAGCACAGGAAACCTAATAAAAGTAAATGAAATATAAAGTACACAATAAGCTATGAATGTAGTCTGGCTTCTGCAATCACGTCAAGAGAAGTTTGGGGCAGGAGTCAAGTGATTCCAGGAATTTGGGGGGGTGAATCTTTGTCCTTTGATAATAAATTTGTTCATTATCTGCTTTCAAAATTCTTCATATGAGTTTTTCCATTTTTTTATTTTTTATAATGAATAATTTAGCTTTGTTGATGGTGTGTGGTTAATTTTGTACTTTGCTATGAAAAACAAAACCACATGAGTAATTCACATACATTTATTATCTGGGTGATTTTCTTTTAACTCCTGGCCAGTTATTATTTGTCCCAGTAATCAGGAAACCTCTAGAACATATTTCTATCATTGATGATATTACGTTGAATTCATTTTCACATACAAATTTAAAATAAATGAGATTTAGAGACCTATTACTGAATTTCTGAGGAATTTGAGAAATAATTCTAAGAGATTTTTAGATCTTAAATGAATCATAGAGAGTTATGGCCTTAAAAAAATCAATACCTTTTGGAGCCATGCTTCTAATAATCCGTAATATTCTGGAAGGAGCCATCAGTTGAATTTGAAACTTGTCACAGTTTAAGTAGTGGCCATTAAAGACTTGCCCTGCCAGGAGACTGGGGCATTTACGTATCCCTTTCCGCTCAGTTCTACGTCCTTTATAGCTTCCTCAGGTATTGGCTAAACCGTGTGAAATTACCATTTTGTAGGTAAAAGGTAATAGAACTTCAACATCCTACAGTCGGACCAATGCAGGGTGGGGCAAAAGTAGGTTCACAGTTGTTTGTATGGAAAATGATACAATAATTAATAAATAACAACACCAGAATAAGCTTTGTGTTCTGCATACTGTAAACCCACTTTTGCCCCACCCTGTGTATAAAACAAGGAAATCAAGATAGAATACAAAGACTTTTCTTGTGCTTAAATGTTCCAATTCATCGACTGATGTCATTTTCACATTCTTTCCTTTGAAAAATCTTGTTGAGTGCCCGTATTTCCCAGGTACTGTTTTAGGTGCTTTGGATACACAAGTGTCCCCATCATAGAGAGATGGCTTCCTTTGTGGAACTAGCAGAGTGAGGCATGTACACATAATCAATAAAACATGGTGTGATAGAAAGTGGTAAGTGCTCTGGGGAAAGGGAACACGTAGCAGGGGTGCCGGGCTGGGGAAGGGACGCGGCTGTAGTTTTCATGGTGGTAGCCAGGAAAGTGCTGGGTGGGAAGGTGATAGGTAACCAGAGGCCTCCTGGAGGTAAGGAGATACATCTCCATCATTTATTCCTGAAGAGCTTGAAGAGTGATCTGCAGACACAGAGACCGATACATTTAGGGAATGAATACAAGCTCTTTCAGAAGAGCCACCAGAGTTAGCTAACTGAATTTGGGGACATAGTTAAATCAGATTCTTATAGATCAGGATGTGAAAAGAAGCAGATATAACCAGGGGGCAGAGACACAGTGCCTCAGCAAAGTGAGGAAAGAAGTGTGAAGTTGATTTCTGTTTACTTCCATGTTTCCTCCACTCTAACTGAAGTTCCTGAGGAAGAAATTTGGTTTCCTTTTATCCCAATTCCTAAAACCTATCAAGCATTTGAAATATATGTCAGTGTGTCATCAAAATTGGGAAAATGAGCTGATGAATGCTGCTCATCCAATGTCTAGAACCTTGTAAAAAAGAGGAAGGGTAAGAAGAAACTACAGTGTAGGCTCTAGGATAAATATGAATAATTTTTAAAAATCATGCAAGTGTCTCAATTATGTGACATCTTATATTCTTAGGATATATCATCCTCAAAGGCAGGAATTATATTTTACCTATTGTGCGTATTTTACAACAGACATGTTCAAGTAATGATTCATCACTATCGAATGGGAAAAAGAAGAAAAATATACCAACACATTGTCATTGAATGGACCAAGTATCCCAAATGTTAAATGGCTCTCAAAGAGTATTAAATATTTATGGAAGCTGTGCTCTTTTTTTTAGACTGACCAGAACTAGTATTGTGCTTTATGAGATCTGAATAAAATGTGATTCATGTTTTAAGAAATGACAGTCACATGCATCATTTATTTTGTGCTTAGAAGTGATCAACAGATGACACTATATTAAAACAAACCATTGGTTTTGAAAAATAACCTTACTGTTTAAAAATCACTTAAGAAAAACAGACATTTCACTGAATGATCTGTTTAAAGGTACACTTTTTGGAGGAGAGGAGTATCCTAAACGGCATGTAGATTCACTGAAACCTGAAATCTTGTGTAATTGTTACCTAGAATAATCATATCTGTTAAAAATATAGCTTGTTTCTCTGATAGCTGGGGGCAGAATAGCAGTGGTGGTAGCAACCGTGTGCTGGACATCCGAAGGGGCAAGGAGGCCTGACCTGTAGCTGGGTCGTAAGAACTGAATATCAAAAAAACACTTTAGAAAGGAAACAAAAACAGTAAATCATCAAGGTCAAAATCCTAGTCACAATTTTTTATTGAGGAACTCAGGAAGATTTTAACAAATATTGCACCCCCCAGTGGTTGTTTTTGAGTGATTTAAAAAAATTTTTTTTACCTGGACTTTCTAATATTCTGGCTTCATTATTTTGGGTAATCCTAAAAAAGTTAACATTATTTATAACTAGGAGGAACCTTGGGAGGCCAACACAATTCAGTTGACTCATTTCTTTTTTTTTAATTTTATTAAATTAACTGGGGTGGCATAGATTATTAAAATGATGTCGTTTGCAAGTGTGCGATTCTATGATGCATCGTCATCTGTGAATCGCTCTGTGTGTGCCCACCCAAGGGCAAGTCTCCTGTTCATCACTGTATATTTGCTCCCTGTTACTCTTTCTACCTCCTCCCCACTCCCCTTTCCCCTGAGATAACCACCAAACAGTTGTCTGTGTCTATGAGTTTTTGTTTGTTTGTTGATTTCAGTTTTGTATTCCACACATGAGTAAAATCATATGGTTCCTTGACTTTTTCCATCTGCCTTACTTCACTTAGCATGATATTCTCCAGATTCATCCATGTTGTTGCAAATAGCAGTATGTCATCTTTTCTGTTGCAATTGCCCAATTTCATGCTTACAGAAAGAATGGTGTCCGGGACGATAGAATGCCTACTATATGGTCACTGAGTTCAGGTTCAACAAGATAGGCTCACAGAAGGGCAGTCATGCTTGATTCATCTGATTACCAGACTGAAAATTAAAGAAAAGCAGTGACATAATCACCCCACATTCTTCATCCCTCCAGGACATTACATCACAGATATTAAGCAAATCTGGTTCTCAGAATGATTACAAAGCACTTGGAGAAGAAGATCTGCTTTAGCAAATAAAAGGAAGATGACAAAAATCAAAGACAAAGAATGCTTCTAGAATCTGTTTTGATTGCAAATGGAGTGGGAGAGAGCATGGAAAGAAATCACTCGGTGATAGAATGAAAGTAGGGGACCTGCGTCAGGAAACTGGGATGGTGTCTCTGCTGGATTTCCACTCAGCTCTGTGGCCTTGGTCCGATTCCCTGGGCCTTGCCCTTCTCACCTGTGAAACGAAGGGCGTGGAACAAGCTGCGTGGCGTTCATGAATTCAGTATATGGACAGAGACACGGAGTGGCAGGCTCCATTTTCTATGAAAGAAGAGTAATTTGAATATTTATGAAAGCGAAATTAGCTAATGATCAAAAAATGGAGAAGAAAGGTGGCTAATGGAGAATGCAGATTTGTTCTAATACATTTAAAATGTAATATAAATCTGAGACAGTTCTTTCCAGGAGAAGAATGAAGCATATCAAAGATCTCTAAATTGACTCCACTGTAATCTTTTTTTTTTTATCATCACCTTATTTTTCTCCATACTTTCTGTTTCTGGTAACCATGGTGATGCAACCTCCCAGCAACCTTTTTCACAGCCGGCCCTTTTGGTACACACTGAATTTGCTTCTATTCACTGACGCAGGGAGCTAACAATGCTGCACAAATTAATTAATGTATTAACATTTTCCCCATTCCTTCTGATCGGGAAATAAATGCAGAGATTTATTCCACATTTAACCTCCCTACGTAAGGGGCACTGTAAAACAGGGATATTCAATGGTTAATTTCAGTTGCTGACATAAAGGGGATACTGATCATGCCAGAGATTCAATGCCCTGCCTTGGCCCTCAGGGACTGCAAAGTCCCAGGACTGAAGCTGGTCGCCGCCTTCTTTTGCTTGTGTGTACGAACAGAATAAAATTGCCCACAGAAATGACAGATCAACCTTGGTTTTCTAATCCTCTGTTTTTTGCTGCATTCTCCCTTGAAAGGAAGACATTTCCAAGTGCGTAATTATCACAATTAAAAGGGGACTGATTTTTTTCATAAGAAAATATATGTAAGTATATGCATTTGTCTAATGAGCATGGTTACTTATTTTGGAATATAAATAAGCAAATGCAATACTCATTTTTTAAAATATTGTAATTATCTGCCACTGACAAAACATTAAAGAATCTCTGTTGTCATTGATGCAGATAATAAAAATTCCCAGGACCTGTCATTTAGTCACATCCAGTTTGTGGAACCTAACTTATTTGTAATCCTATATGCCGGAAAACAGCCTCTCTGCTTAAGCAGTCTGTGTATGTGTGTGTCTGGCATTAGCACAAAGGAGACCAGATGATGCTTATAGACTCGGCTCCTGGGGACACACTTGGATGGAGGCAATTAAAATGCCCGTCAGGCATTTGGTACCAGAAGCCCCTACGGCAAACCACTGAATCATAAGCCAGGGCTGCACCTTATTGTCAGTGAATGATGGCGGAGCTGGGTGGCTTGTCATCATTCTCGAAAATTCTGAGGCTAGCGAGCTCTCTCTCCCTCTCCCACTCGCCTTATTTTCCTTTTCGCCACTGCGGGGACTTCTTCTAATTTGCAGCTCCCCTTTCCCTGATACACACAGGCGGGAGCTGGGGGCTTGCAGACTGCAGTCTGTCAGGAGCTAGAGAGCCAGAGCTGGAGCCAGCCTGTGGAGATAATGCTCCCGGAGAAGGATTCCGCAGCAGTCCTTAAAGGCTAGACTCAGGTGGTGTCGCGGCATAAGCACTGGTAATGGTTCGGGGTTTTTTAATTTTGATTGTGTTTTATTTTTAATCTGTTTCCCAAGGGATCTGCTTTATGTGGTCTCAGAGTGAAATGCTTTAGAACTCTTTAATGGGCTTCCTAAAAATCCAAGTACTGCGTTGTTTGCACCACAGATCTCAAGACGTAGACTTATTGTCTGGATGTAAAGAACGCATTTGCTTACTGGTGAGTTACAATTTTCAATATTTAGTTGACAAATCTATACATGTATTTTTTCCTTTTGTTTTGTTTCGGTAGATTCTTCAGTTTGTTGTCTCTAACCGAGGAAACATTGATTGGGAACCACTCATTCAGAACATTAAAAGGTACCACATGTTTTGTTTGGATATTTAAATGAAGGAAAATCAAGGAGGGATTTGGATGTTTTTATTTGAAGTAATCTCTCTGTGGCTGGTCTTTTATCCTTCAGCCTGCATTGGTCATTGTCTATAGAATGTGTGCTTTCCTAGGCAGAGAGTGCCATTATCCAAGGCTGTTTTGATTAGATATCTAAAGAATTGTGTCTTTTGCCTGTGTTGCAAGTTAGTAACAAATATTACTATATCTGACTTATTGTTGGATTTTTTCATAACAGCTAAAGAATGTACAAAATTCTCTATGTTAATAACAAATTTGATAATTTGAATTTAAGGGACATAAACTAAGTATTGATTTTATCTGAGGAAATCCTGCTAAAAAAGTGATGTTTTTTTAAGTGGCTAAATGAAATGGCTTGCCCTTCCCAGGTAGAATGGGTGCTGGAGAAGAAAGCCCCAGAATGACTCAGTATTGTTGGGTTTTGCGAATAAAAGCTAGTAACTTCTTCACGGATGCTTTGGCAACAGATATATTTAAAGGCAGAGATATCAGTTATTAAAGGAACTGATTTTACATGTGCTTTATTTTGCATTGACAGCATGAGAAAGTAATCCTTCATCTTGCCATGAAAGCAGTTTAAGCCATTGAACCCAGGCCTTATGCTTTATGGGAAAAAATATGAATTTTCAAATTCAGCATCAGGATGTATATTGATTGGAGATGGCAAGTATGGGTGTTACCTTTTTCTTTAATTCTTTAAGGTTATCTTTGACTTTAATGTATACTCCTGTCAATGAAACCTTCATTTGTAATTTGGCTTTAAAAAAATGGAAGACATTTTCTGAATTGCTGAGAAGAAGATCGATAACGTCATTTAAGCCTTTCCTTGGCATTCACAGAGTATTTCCTCTCAAGACTATCTGTCCAAAATATTTTACGCAGTAAGGTTAGTTTTTTTTTACTATACTTAAAAAAATGGCTAATGTTCAGCTACTGATCCTGCAATATCAGAAGTGAGTTTACATCTGTGAGCTTGAATATTTGCAGCAGTTGAGAGACTGATGCATTGCCCTTGTTCAGTTTTCTCTGCAATGTGTAATTATGAGAACCTTAATTTATTCATTCCACAAACACTTAGTAAAAGCCTTGCTTCTGTGGGTGGTTATTGTGGGAGAGGGGGGAGGGGCAGATGTCACTGTCACCACCCTTCCAAAGTGTGGGCAGCATCATATACTCTTTTTTGCACAAGAAAATGAATTCATTAAAATAAAGCACTGTGCTCTAAAAGAAAAGAAATTGCATTATTTCAGATATTGAACAAAATCTAATAGACTCATCTGTTCGATTCCTTTCATATATTCGGAGATCCATGAAGTATATTGCACTGTTTCCTCAGAAATTATTCCGTGAGATCATGTATGAAACCTCCAAGCAGGACTTGCTGTTTCCCCTGAATATTGTAAAGCCCTTAGGGCCATATTCATTTTAGCTTTCACTCACAGTAAGTGAAAATATTTTATGTTTGGTTAAACACCCCCCTCTTTTCTCTTTTCCCATCTAACAAAATCCATACAGTATATATTTCTTATGAGAATCTGTATCCAAATCTTCAGAGTCACTAGCGAATCATTACATTAAGTTTGAGTTCTGGGGTATTTAGATGAATTGGAAAAGGATGAAGTTATAATTTATCCACCAAAATTAGAGTCTTCACTATATTCAGTAAGAACTGAAACTAGAGAAGTGGCATATTACCTCACCAAGAGCTTCTTGGTCCCTAAGTTTGCTAACACCACTTAAAATTTCATCTAGGTGTGTGTTGACAGATTTTGTGTAATAAACCAGAGTTTATTCATATAGATTGTCACGTTGTCAAATCAGAATAAAATTTGATTACTGGACTCTTAAGAGAGTCAGGGATCTGGATGGTGGTTTTCTAACCAACAACATGTGTCTTGGCATTAGTTTTGGCACTAAATTCTTTTATTGACTTTTCACTTGTAACCTAAAACACATAGCATAATGTTTTGAGCATGGTAGTTCAATTAGTATTTATTGAATTATTTGATGGATAAATAAATTTGATGGGAAAATCTGCATTCCCCCCATTACTTTTTTGTTCTTGTTTTTCATGAGATTACGTACCATGAGACACGTTTAGCACATTTTTTTAGTTACCTAAAATGTTCATTATAAATCTCTAATTTATCATAATAAATTAGATAATACCAGGTAGAAAAGCAGGCAAACCATGTGTAAAAATTTCTCCAGGCGCTATGGAAAAGAATTGTTCTGGTTTTAGGTTAAGATGGAAAGAATTTTTGCAATGTCCTTTCACTTTCATCAGCTGGGGAAAGAGGCCAAACTGCAGCATGAGTTTTGCTTTCTGGACACTTACTGAATATCCCAGGCTCGACATTGTTTACTGCTCCTCATGGCTTCGGCCAAGACTTTGCTGCAGCAGAGGGGAGGAGGCCGTTGCTCTCCCTCTCTTTCTAAATGTACCACTAGCAGTGATGTCATAGTCTTCTCAAACACTGTCATGCTCATTATGGACTACTTCAGTATGACATCATTTTATGCATATATATATTATATATATAAGGAATCTATAAAGAAACTTCTAGAATCATAATAGCTTTAGAGAAATCTATTCTTTCTTGTTGTCATTTATCGTTATTAATAAAACTATGATTTTTGTTGACAATGTGCCAGATAATATTCTAAGCCCTTAGTGCATGTCACGGAGTCTCATTTTAACTCGCGCTATAATCCTGGGAAGTGAGCATGGTGTCCATTTTACAAATGAATGAACTGAGACTCCAGGTGAGCAGTCACATACAAGACAGGCCCAGAGTCCTTCATATTAATCACAGTGCACAGCATTTGTTTTTAGTAAGTTTTGAGCTTGTAGTCATGGTTTTAATGTTTCATGTATGTGCATGATATATATGTTGCTGCAATAAGGTTAAAATGGTATGCTTGTAGATTCTTTTTTTATATACATAATGAAGAGGTAAACATATCTTCAAATACTTCACTATAATATTCAAGCTCTAGTAGACTTTATATTTTTAATGTATATTTTCTATTTGACCTGAGGACTGTTCTTCTTTAAGGAGTAACGTCAGATAAATGAGGAAGTTTGAAAATGAATTAATAAAGCATCTCCTATGTCATTACAATGAATTTACATTACTGAACTGTGTAATCTATGTAAGAAAATTAGAGAATTCAGGTGCTAGATAGCATAATGGATGCCTTATCTTGCAGTTTTTTTCTGTGATTTAAATAATGACAAAGGAAGTTTCAAATGGCTAAAATAATAAACAAGCAAGGACTATCATGTACAGTGAGAAAATACCACATTCAAACTTAAGTAAAACTTACCCAGAAAAATCATTGAGGGTACTACTAACAATTATAGAAATATGTATTAAGATGCTCTACTTGCAAAGAAATATATACAACAAAACACTTTTGGAGCTCAGTGCTCAGTATAGAAGAATAAGAGGAAGTAGCACCAATGCTCATTGGTACTGTGAGAGACACATGAATAATTTCTTAAGGGACTTCATTGCATGGCAGGATTACTAACAATTGAGAAGGGACTCAACAGGAAATACATCATGGAGGGTGAGTCCTTTGAGATAGAACTTAGGGATGAATGGAAGTATTCAAGGGAGAGATAATGCATGGAGGAGCTCCAAGAAGAATAAACATTAGCAAAGGAACCAAAGGAAGTGAACATGCTTGGAAAGTGTAGACTGATCTCATTTGTATTCTAGAGTGCAGGACAGAAGGGGATTCTTAGACGATAAGGATGGAAAGGTACGTGAATACTATTAGGTGGCACCATATGAAATGGATAATATTCTGTTCTATTTTATTCAGTTCAACCTAATACACTGGCAGTGGACCTTAAATGCCAAGTTGAGGAGGTTTTTTTTCAGTGTTAATGGGAAGCTATCGAGTGTATATTGAATAAAAGACCATTATGACCCTAACTGCATGTTCAGATGACTTTTTTTATAGCCGTATGAGATAAATTAGAGTTGAGCGTGAGAGCATGTTGAAGAAAGCATCACTTTGAAATAATTCAGAAAAAAATGAAGGCTCGAAGCGACTGTTGATTGTGGGCATGCAATGAGAGGTCATGACAGTGAGGGATGTTTCTTCAGCTTGAACTGATACACAGAGAATAGCCAGACCTTGACTGGTAGGAGGAACAAAAAGCAGAAGGACTCAGAGGTGACTCTGATGTTTGGATTTGGGAAGTGGAAATGGGAAGGGAGAGAGGTAGCTAGAAGCTACTTGAGGAAAGAAGCCCTCTTCTATTTGCACTGTTTCCCTGGTCCCTAGCAGACTGCCTCCTAGGTAGTAGCTCGCCAGTAAATGCCGGCTGACTGAGTGGGACCCAGCCCACGCCCTGTTCCTGCCCTCATGGGACTTTCCTTCTACAGGGGGAATAATCAGTGGGCACACAAGCTAAATTGAAAGATTACTCAGCAGCTGTGCAGAGAGTGGATGATAAGGGGTAAGAATAGATGCTAGGAGATAAGCTTTTCAAACTTTACAGCAGAGAGGAATCAACTGAGATCTTACTAACAAGCAGAGTCAGAGTCAGTAGGTCTCAGGACAGGCCTGAGATTCTCTAACAAGCTCCCAGGCAATGTTGCCACGGCTGGTCTATGGACCTCGCTTTGATTAGAGGTTGAAAGGTGAATGTCCAGAGAAGAAAAATTAGAAATGATTAGAGAAGTTGTTATGAGCAGGTCAAATGTGAGCCCTTCTCTTCCTGCAGCTGTTAGGCACTACATACTTCTCAGCCTCTTTCATGGTGAGAGAGAGAATTGTTTCTCTTGTGAGTTATTTTGATTCCAGCCTGTTGTTTTATGAAAGATCCATTAAACCAGCCCAAAGGAGCTACTGACATTTTATTCGTCCTGCCAGTGCTCAGTGCTTATTATGACATATAATGAATCCTTGTGGCTCAGGTTTGGGGATGCAATTGCACATAATTCTCTGCCAGTTTCTTCACTCCAGTTCTGTTCCCCGCTTCGTGATTTCTTTGGACTTCCTTGAACTCCTCTCTGCCTGGATGTTCAGCATGGTGCTGGCCCACTAAATTCTCTGCTCCTCTAGCTCTTGACATCTCTCGTGTTGCTCTGTGGTTAGTAGTGAAGCTTCTGGGTCTCCACATGCCATCCTCTGGTCTCTCACATCTAAGTACAAGCTTTGGGGGGTCTCTGCTGAGAGCCACAGGGAAGTTTGAGGATAGTCTCTGATTTAAGGCATGCATTTTTTCCAACAAAATCATTTCGTTTTGGACGACTGCTCTGGTTGATGATGGCACCTGCTTTCTTCCGAAGGAAGGATGTACATGTTTATTGGCTGTTAGAGCATTCACGGAGGCAACGTGCTCACAAAAGCCCTGACAGGTTCTGTCTGGAGGGGTGTAGTTTTTCCGCCCCCACTGCTAGGCTCTGCCTCTCAATGCTGCTTTGTAGCTACAGGAACTTGGGAACATTTACCTGTTTGCTTCCTCCCACACCACACTTTGCAGCTGTGAAAGAAGGAAATAACAAATTCGATAAATACGGCCTACTCATCCATCCAGCAGAACAGCTTAAGTGCATATGAAATGTCTGTGATGTCCTCATACTTATTCATGTTTATCCTTTGTTTAAAGGGCTGGCGCTATCTCTAGGTCTGGATCGCTGGATCTTGTCACTTGTTTTGTGATTTGGTGTTTATTTAAACAGCCAAGTAGGCATGAGCAGGGTCATTAGGAACGTTAAATTAAAAATTCCAGTGAAATATCCAGTTTATATGAACAGGAGTCGGTTTAAATTGATAACCACACTTCTTCAAGGAGAACATTTAGAACATACCCGTGAGGAGAGAAATCATGTCCCAGGCATCTGAGTTACTCCCTTTGTTGTCTGCATAGAACATGCCCTTGATGCATCTGCCAAACGGAAGCTGAGAAAAGGAGTGTCGTGTGTGAGTGTGTAACTCTAGTCTTCCTGTAATGGATAGTGCTAGTCTTCTTTGCATCGTCGAACTGTAATTGGGAAAATTTCCAGAATTTGCATACCATGCCTGTGCCCTGATGCCCTTTAACTGTGTTCGATAGTTAAGAGTCTCAGAGTAGCACAGGATAATTTCTGGTCTTTCTGACACAAATCCTCCCTGTCTCTCAAAAAAAAAAGTCTAAATCAATCCTTCGTGTGTGTGTGGATTTCATTTGAGTCTGCCTTGGATGGTTTGAATTAACCTTTCTTCAGATTCTCTCCTGGTGTTAATGACTCTGGATTATGACCATTTAAAGCAACCGGAAGTACCTTGATCCACATCTGGCAATTGTTAAAACAAAGCTACCCTATTTAACACATTAAAACCCAAATATATTTCTTCACATTGTGTAAGAACTGAGGAAATGATTTTTTACAGAAAGATCTTATATTTTATTTTCAAGGTTAACAATGTTTATGTTTAGTTTTCTTTAAAAATATTTTCTTGCTTCTTATATGATTTTCTTGTGACAAGATTTCATAGTTAGGTATACAGGATAAGACACAACACCGTGGCAGTAAAGATTCTTTTCACACTTTGCCTGAGAGCAACTGGATAGCATGATTTGAACATATTGCAGTGAATTTGTGATATTATAGAATCTCAAAAAAAACCATAACTAGGCTGTCTATACTTTAAACAGTGGGGACATAAAGCCTTAAAATCACTGACTTTATAAGATTACATTGGTAGTTAAGATCTAACAATGAAAAAATTTTGAAAATCTTCCTTAGAACTTATGGGCCTATGTACCTCATATAACTCTGGTCAGAATGCTGTACTTTTTCTCTACAAGATGGTGGATAGCCCAATACATCAAAGGGAAATTATACATGTAATATATAGCTTAATATGTGCATGCATTTTTAGTTCTGCATTGTATATTATATTCACAGAAAGAACCAGGATGTGGACTTGAGATTATAAAATTATTGGAATAATGCAACCAATTATGTTGCATTTAGACTTTAAGAAAGAAACATTCTGTACCACTTTTTAAGTTTTAGGAAGCATTTTCTAATACATGACATCCCAAACCTCAAAACAATCTCTGGTGTGGGAATGGCAGATCTTGTTATATTTATTACAGATGAGAAAACTAAAGTTAGAGGACTGCAAATGGCCTACCCAACTCTCCTCACTAGCAAATGGCAAACGTGGGGCTCCTATCCTTCTTCTGACTCCACAGCCTTTTACTTTCAACTTCAAAGCAGATAAATGAGTATACTGTCTTAAATCTACACAATTTATAATGCACTTGATTGCTAAGTTAAAGAACCCATTCCAAGGTAGCCATGACCTTCACTAAATGGATTACCCTGCTCTCCCAAAAGACTCCAGCATTTAGAGCCTAAAACAGTGTGGCATGGAGCTCAGTAAATACTAATGAAAATAACAGTTACTACTGAAATGGTTCTAAACTTTTCAATATGCAAAGGAGATAGGCTAAATGTAGCATAGAAAATGTAATCTTACTGACCTAAAAGCATTTGATGGAGGGTAGATTAATAATGAGCATCCATTGTTTAGTTCTAAGTTTCACAGAATTTTAGGCAAGTGGTAAATAATTCAGCAAGAGCCTGAGATAGCTAAGAAAGTCATTATAGTTTCAGAAAATCAGATTTGTGGAGAAACATCTTTAAAAGCAGGCATTGTGATTTGCATGTTAGAATAAGAGCTCATAAAGAACTTTGAGGGGGAAGCTGTGAATCCCAGTTCTGATCACAGATGTGGATGGAAAGGTAGCATGCATAAAGAAGGTGACAACCTCAGAGGCTATTGAGTAGGGTTAGGGTTGAGGTCAGGTGTCTTGAGGCAGACACTCACAGGGGTGGGTCCGCCGAGGACATGCTCACTTTGGTGGTCCATCTGTTCCCCAAATTCTCCTATCCACCACCCTCATCCAGGCTCTCATTGTAACATGTCAGGGTCACGTAAATGCTTTTATCTGGTTGCTCTGCCCTGAACACCATCATCTCATTGGTCTCCCAGGCAGACAGTAGTAGCACTTTTCTCTGCAGTTTCTCTTTTTTCCTTTCAGTGGTTCTCATTTGCTCTCTTGAGATGTACTGGCCAATAAATATGGTTGTTCCTGGCTCTATGCAACTATTTAAATTTAAATTATTTTAAAAAATAATAATCTTTCATTTCCTTGGTCATACTAGTCACATTTTAAGTGCTCCATAGCCATATTATTTTCTTAGAACATTATATACTATAGGGCATTGTATATTATAGTACCTTTCCATAATCACAGTGTTTTATTGGAGAGTGCCATTCCAGAGCATAACCAGACCCCTCACCCAAATATTCAAGGACTGCACAGACCTCTCACCCCTCGCTAACCTTTGGCACACACCATCCACTCCATAGACTTCTCTCCTTTTCTTCTTCATCATCATTGCTACAATTAACATTAAAATAATAAGAGCTCTTATTTATTTAATGCATATTATGTGCCAAGTACATAAGTTTTCTCACGTGATTGTTTAAAAAGAAATAGGGGAAGGAGGAGGAGGAGGAGGATAAGACCTTGCAAAATAGTTTACCCCCATTTTACAGAAGAGGAGACGAGATTTAGTGATGTTAACTGTATTTCTCAAAGATGAAGAACTTATACTTCGTGGCGCTCAGAGTAAAACCCAGGTCCATCTGGCCCCAAAGCTAAGTCCTATACCAGTTCTTCTTAACCAGGGCCAACTCGCCCCCTCTGCCAGCGGTTATTTGGAAATGTCTGGAGACATTTTCAATTATCGTAACTGGGCAAGAGCTACTAAATTCTAATAAGTAGAGACCAGGGATGCTGCTAAGTATCCTACAGTGGGCAGTCCCCTGCAGCAAAGAATTATCTGGCCCAAAATGTCAATAGTGGCAAAGTTTTGGTTTGTTTTCTGTCTCATCCCACAAGAACGTAAAGTCTAAAAGTATGGAAACTTAGGTTTGTCTGCTGCCTTTGGTATTTCTCTAGTGCCTTGAAAACTTGTTACCATAGAGTAGGCATGCAATGTATATTTTAGAATGAATGGTGAGTTTATTACTTTTTAATTAAATTAATGCCTGCATATGGCAAAAGATAAATCAAGCCAAATGGACCAAAATAAAAATCTTTCACCCTAAACCCATCTCCAGTCTCACATCCCCCTGAAAACTATTTCAATAATTCCTGTCCTCTAAGAGATCTTTTGATTACCATTTTGATTGCATACAGTAGTTCAGTTTCTTAACTTTGAACATTGTCTATTGACTTCCTACAATAAAAATGAGGAATTTTACACACTAACATTGCCTCTCCCTTTCTGTCTTCATTTTTAGTTTGTTTTTTACAGTTCATTCAAATAACATTTGATTTTAAGCATCCAGTGTTATTGATAAAAAGTATGATATCAGTCAGATTCTTCTGTGAATAACCTTGATTTTTTTTCCTTCTAGTAGACTTTAGGATTTTGTGAAATTTCAAAAGGATGTGTCTCGATAAAAGTCTTTTCTCATTTATCCCATTTGGTAATCTGATCATTTTAAATTATATCTTTTTAACTCAGGGAAACTTTTCTCTGTTTTTCTTTGATTTTTCTTGCTATCCCTGCCTCTGTTCTATATTTAGGGGATTCCCGTCAGTAAATGTTGGACTTCCTGGTTTGAATGTCATGTCTCCTTTTTCACATGTTTTTTAAATCCCCCTTTCACTTTTTCTACATTTTAGGGGTTTTTGTCTTCTTCCTCTTCTCAGCTGAATTATTTGCCTGTAGCCCTGCTGATTCTATTATTTCAATTTAGTGGATTACTTATTTGAGAAATCATATATTGATTTCTAGGAATTCTTATTCTATGGCTGGTAGTTTTCCATAATTTTATTTTTCAGAAGGAAGTATATTTTTGATGTATGCAATATTCTTTCTAAGTTCCCTCAGTTCTCTCCTGTTCCCAAGATTATCTCTGTTTCCCCCAAGAATTTTTTTTTCTTGTTCAACTCCTGGTTTTCTTCAGATTGATTTGGAGGGTGTTTTCTTTGTTTATTCTGATGAATGAAGAACTAGGCTGAGGAGCCTAGGTAGCTGTTGTTGCAAGTTTCCCCTGTGGCCGTGCAGGTCTGCGTGCCCCTCGCTGTGCCTGGCAGGTCTGGGTAATCAGGAAGCAGGCATCCCAGAGGAGCAAGGGGGTGGAGCCAACAAGGGGAGCAGGCCAGGGTCAACACAATGCCCCAATATGTTTTCATTCTGCATCCATTCATCTGTGCCGGACCAGGTTCCAAAACCAATCACCTGCTTTCATTAAAGATTAGTTCTTGTTTCCACACTTAAAGGCAAAAGCTTCTCCTGTCAGCAAAAAATACAGTAGGGAGGGAGAGAAAGAAGGGTCCCAACTGTTCTATGTTCTCAATGAACTGGTGATACTGGTTCTCCACTCCCCTTGGACTCTGACTGAAGACTCTGAACTTGAAGTTTCTCCAGGTTTCCTTAAAAAACTTGCTATTCGTCGAAGTGCTCCTACCGGCAGTTTCCTTCCTCTTTTTTTCTCTTTCTGTCTCAGCCCATGTGCATTCTGCCTTTTAGAATAGCTTCAATATTTTTATTAGGTACGTTCTTTTTCAATATTTAAAAAATCATTTTAATACTGATTTGGAGGAAGAAGTATGTGTAACTGCTCCATCAATGACCATATTTCATTTTCTTCACTGTGATTTTTTATAACATCAGTATATGTTTGCACTGCACTCTTTTACACTGATTATATTGTTCTACCTCTACTATTTACTAGCTAGCTGGAAAAATTACTTCTCTTTCCTAGGCCTTTTTTCCTTGTAAAATAAAGATGATAACTGGTTTTTAGTGTTGAGGTGAACATGTGAATGCATGTTGTAAGCTCAAAAACAGAATGTAAATATAAACTGTCTTTGTACCTAAGGGTAGAGTAACAAATGCAAAGACCTGGAGATGAGCCTTAGTTACGGGAAAACTACTTCCCTGCTCAACAGGACCGCAAGGTAACCCTAAGCAGAGACTGCAGAAACTATATGCAATGTAAAACCCAGAAATCATGCACTGGTAGCAATACTAAAGTAGGCGGACCAAGTACATAGTGAATACACAACATCAGAATTAAATAAATGAATATGTATTGATTTAACTGATAGGACAGAATATGTGACCTAATGTTGTGTAACCCTTGGCCTGGCAAAATTAAGAATGTGACTATTTATGTTAATAATGAGTATAATTTAATGCTGCTATTTAGCTGCCACAATACTATTATTGATTTTATATGGCTTAATTTCATTAAAGGTTTCTGTTCTTTTAGTGAGTCTGGGACATGAGGACACACAGTAAAATGAACACAAAGAATATGAGAATAACAGGAAAGTGGCTTCACTGTAAAAGTCAAAGACATGTTAAGGGGCAAGTTAGGAGTGGCACCAGCACTTGACTTCAGCGTATGGGAATCATATGTGAGTGAGAAGAGGGTTTACCCTCGGTTGTCCAAACACAATATCTTACTGGTAGCCTTTATTCTTAGATACAAACTGAGAACACATCAAAGAGACAAAGTATAAACTAAATCACTGTGAATGTGTGCTGAGTGATGAACATAGCACTCCTTGCCTGCCACTAATTCTCATTTTCTGCACCGAGTCATTACATTCTAAAGTTAAATGTCTGTAGAGGTTAAATCACCAGACCTAGTTAAATGTTAATGGATCTAGTAACATAACATAATTTAAACTCAAGGCCTCGTCGTAAGGAAAGTAAAAAAAAACATTAGTTTGGCTTTTTATGGTCACTATTAAAAATAAAGAAAATGAAATCATAAACAACTATACTTAACTGTGGGCGTAGGTGAGGCTGCTTTCTAGCAGTATAAAACCATATTTATTGATGGTGAAACTCTGTTGAACTTACCCAGCCCATCTAGATTGTAACCGAGGTTAAAAAGTGTCCTTGGAGTCTTAGCAAATGTGTAGTGTTATTTCAAAGTGAATTCATTTCAGTGTGTTTTAATTTTATGTTGTTGTTAAGACCTGGTACAATTTATAAGTTTTAGTTTTTTACAGTCCATACCTAAGGCCTTAGCTCATAATTAATGTGGTACAGATTACTTTTGTCCAAAATACTGATGATCTCTTTCTTCCCCAGTAATAATGGGGCTCCTGCGTTTTGGGAATTCTAGCCTCTTTTGCAAGTAGATGTGACCATATGACTAATTTCTGGCCAGTAAGGTGTGAATACAAGTTGTGCGTGAAACTCGGGTCAACTACTTGTCATCACTTCTACATCTTTCTGCAGTTGGGAATTGAGACTAAATGGCTGGATCCTCAGCAGCCATTTTGAATATGAGCTAATCTCATAATGAATTTCTGTTGGGTTTAAGCCACTGCTATTGGGATTTTCCCATTACAGTCTACCTTACTCACTGTTTGTATAACAATTTTATAATTTTTATGTACTTTCAAAGGCTCTGAAATGTTACTTTATCAACTACCATTGTTATTTATGTAAATAACATTTATTAAAATTGCTACCTAAAGTATACCAGTCCAGTCAATTCCTAAGTGCTATCAGTTCTACTTTCTAATTTTTCAAATTCATTTATTTCTGTACCCCCAAGGATCATGTTAGTTAGTCTCTCATCATCTCTGATCTTCATGACCACATTAGCTTCCTGCATCAACTCTTGCTCCATCTTTTAAAAATACAATCTAATTATGACATTCCTGTGTTTAAAATCTTTCAACACTTCCTATAGCATGCATAAAGTTGGGAATCTGTAAACTGTGCTTCCTGGCCATCCATGATCTTGCCTCTGACTCTCTAGGACCATCTTGAGTCTGTTGCCTTGGGGCTATTGCATATATATTTTTTTTCTCTTTGCCTGGAACACTCTCTCTGTACTCCTCTTCCCAGCCCACTCCTACCTCCCCAGCCCCTCCACTTACTCAAGTCGTGCATTTTGGTCAGGTCTCAGATTCCATGGCTCAGACTTCTCTCAGACTCTGGTCTAATATAGGCCTGCCATACATACTCCATAGCACTCTGCACTTGTCTCACTTACTGTTTATTGACTTAATGCAAGTCTCCTGCGCAAGACTGGAACCTTCTTCAGTGTTTGTCTCTTTCCTAACTGGAGCCCCAGAAACTACTGCACAGAGTAATTGCTTAAAAATGACATTGACTGACTGACAGACTGATGTTTTATTCTATTGTCTTCCCCTAAAAAGCATACCTGACATCTCAACCATACTTCCACTTATCAAAATTTCATTCACCCTCTAGATCATGAAAACCATGTTTATGCTCTCCCTTTAATTAGATATTTATTTTTCCATTTTTCCCTCTTCTTGTGAACAAGGCAGTGTCCCCAAAAGGAGTCACTTGCACACATTTGTGTCTTTCCACAAAGCCAGGTTTATTCAGGGAGACTTCTCTAATAAGCCAACAGAGTCTCATGCAGGTCACACACGGTGGGGTGTGGGGGACCTTATACAATAGAGACCAGCAGTGTCCGGCGAGAAGTCCCGGTCACTGGCGTCCACAGGTGGAGAAGTTTTGGGTGTTGGTTCAAGCAGATGGCTGCAGTGGCGGCATGCATCCTGTGCAGTGAAAGTCCAGCAGGGCTCCAAGCGTGACCCATAGCACAGCCAGGCTTGGCCATCGGGTGGTCAGAGCTCTGAGTTCTTACAGACCACCGGGGTGTAGGTCCCACTCATATCGGTGTCCAGATGGACTCTTTATCCAAATGTTCAGACTTGTGGTTTTGGGTGTCTGGGCCCCCACCTAAGAGCATACTTGTTACACCCCATGACCCTATGATCACTACATAGTACTTGACATAACTGTCATGGCGATAGTGACTCTATATTGGATTGTCAAAGGTGTCCAAAATGTCTCTTCTGCTCTTGTTCTATATACCCCTTTTATTAAGACATTATTTTTAGAGCAGTTTTAGGTTTATGACAAAATTGAGCGGGAGGTACAGAGATTTTGCACATACTCCCTATCCCCACACATGCATAGCCTTCCCTGTGATCAGCATGTCTCACCAAAATGGTACATTTTTCATCAAGGATGGCCACTGACAGATCCTCATCACCCAAAGTACACAGTGTACCTTAGGGTTCACTGTGGGTATACACTCAGTGAGTTCGACAACTGTATAAGGACACATGTCCTTCCATATAATATCATACAGAGTTTTGTTGCCGCCCTAACAATCCTGTGTTCCACTTAGTCATCTCTCATCCCCACAGTTTCTTACTTTTCTTCTGATCATATACTAGACTTTAATTACAGTGTGCGTGTGTATGTTTTAAGTAGAATTCTAAATTACTATTTGGGAATACATTCTAGAAAATATGAAGTCTTTTTAGAAAAGTTTTTTAATAACAGACTCTATTTATAAAGCTATTTATTACAATTGCCTTTATCCCAACGAAGCAGGAATTTCTGGAGGCAATGGCCATTATTGCCTTTTGTAAGCAGAATGTCTGGCACATAAAAGGCCTTCAGCAGATGCTGGGCTATAATGTAGTGGAATAAGTGCATTCTTTGAAGTTAGATACCCTTGGGTTCAAATCTAGTTTCTGGCGCTCATCAGCTGTGAAAAATTGGGAATTTACCCAGCCTCGGTTGTACAAAACCGGAATAAGATCAACCTCATTAGGATACTGAGGAAGTTAATGAAGATAATTGACATAGCAGAAGGTCTATAATCAGTAGCAATTATTATGACTTTCCAAGTTTATATTTCCCCACCCCCTTCCTAATAGTCAAGGTAGGTGCTCAGTTCTCTCTTTATGCTGTGTTGAAGCTGAGTACTATTAAGTTTAATGAAGATCAAGCCTAACACTAATAAAAGGTAGGAAAGACCTAAAACAGGGGGGTGGAAGGCACTACACAATCTTGTTCATTGTGTCCCTTTCTTGCTTTCTGCCCACTCCACCCCCCACCCTCTAACACCCTCCACACACACGCGTATGTGCGCACACATGCACAAACACAACTGGTGAAAAGCAGCAAGATAAAAGATGGAATTGTGTTAAATCATCCAAGGTCACCAGAAAGGCTTGGAAATTATTTACATTCTAAATCACACCACCTGCGGCCGCTCTGCTCTCAGGAGAGAAGCTGGTTTGGGGAGATGTTACAGAGTTCAGCTGTCTCCCTTGAGGCTTATCTGCAATGCAGATTTTTCTGAGCCTTTCCTAGCTGCTTCTGCCTCCAAAGGGACCAGCTGCTCTCAGTCCTTCCAGCTGGCTTAATAGGATTTGTCTTCTCTGTAGTCTGCTTCTGCGGTTGTCCACCACCAGAACATATTCCAGACAGAGGTTTTTTCCTCTCCTAACTTCTATCAAGATCCCTACCAATCCCCAAAGTTGAAATGGCCCATTCTTGCCTGACTCGAAGAAAGGTAAATGTGTGAGCAATCTCTCTCTCGCAGGAGCTCTCTGTGGGCCCCTGTTGCGGAGTTAGGAGAGGCACACCTTGTAAGGCTGCTGGAGCCAGGGCACCCTGGGTGAGTTTGGAGGCAGAGTTGGCAGGCTTCCCTCGGTCTGAGTGCTGACGTGCTACCTGATTTCAAGTGCTCTGCTGTTCCTTCTCGCAGGGCCCTGTCGGTTGAGCCAGGGGTCTGACTCTGCAGCCTTTCCTGCAGGTTGAGGTTAGGCTTCCTTTACCTGCAGATTCTTGCTTTAGTGTTCTATGACTAAGCAAGCCTACTGTGTGGCTAACAGCTCAGGGCAGTTCAGGTTTAAGCGCCTCCCACTGACAACTGTGTATACTTGGCCAGTTACTCTATGGGAATAGGTTTCTCACCATAAGTTCAAAAATACCTCTGAGTTGGGAGGAATAAAAGTCATATCGATTGTGAAGTACTTAGCAAGATTGTGAAGTGCTTAATAAATCTTCATTTTGAAAGGTGCACACTTTGTATCTATGAGTTAAAATTAGTTTATAAAACAGTCTCTGTAATGCTACTCTCTACAAATCAGTATTTAGTCATATAGACCAGTATATGGTCAACAAATGGTGGGTGGTACTCCAGTTATTTTCATATATATTTATTTGCATTTAGTGACAAACACTAATTAAGGGTAAGTCAATTAATCTTTTTCAGTGTTTTCCTTTTCCTTTCTTTTTTCAGTCATAATAATGTAGGATTTTATTTTTGGAACATTTTCACTTAGAGGTATCTCATTCATTTCTATATATTACATGAAAAATTATTCTCTTTTCAGGTTTAACTCTAACCACATTTCATATGTCAGGAAAATGAATTTTTGAATCTAGAAGAGGAAATGCTATTTATTTTCATAAGGTATATAATAATCTTTGACATATAAAACATTTCTTTATAGAAAGATAAATAGCTGTTCATTATTTATAAGGGAATTTTTATGAATTATGTTCAAAATGCAGTGAGCTTGGAAGCCAGTATGCTATAGAGGTATGCTCTTGGGAGTTTTTCTTTCTTTAATGTTTTTCCCCTTTGTGTCACTAATGACTAACCATGTATGTGAATGATAAAAATGCTGATTAATTCTGGGGATCGTCAATAATGATTTCTGAGTTAATTTCAAATCAGTTCTGGAAGGTCAAAATCACACTTGGCTGACAGTGTGTCTTTCTGCTATGTAGGGCCTGTACATAAGAAAGAATAACAGATATTAAGCATCTTAAGAAAGAATAAACAGATATTAAGAAGTAGTACTGCTTATATTTTCTAAAATAGGTCTTCATTTTCAAAGATGTACACCTTGTATCTACAAACGAAAATTAAATTGTAAAACAGACTCTCTACTCAATGACATTTAAGGAGATGGTTGTTTACTTACGTGACATGCATAAACACGTCCGAGCTTTAAGGTTCAGCTTCATAAATCACTCTTTTCACAAACACTTTGTGTGAAAAATCTCCCAAACATCTGACTCAAGCATCTAATATTCTCGCTTTTCTAAACTACTTGTTCACCTTTTGAATTTTGTCTAGTCGGAAAAGAAAATCGATCAGTATGCATTACCTTCTCAAACAGGTCTCAACTATTTATCTTCTCTTTATATTTCCCCCAAAGGAAACAAATCAGCTCTCAGTTAAAAAGTAAAAGTTGGCAGATTTCATTTACTGTTGAGGTTCAAGATATCATTGGCTTAAAACAAATCTAAAAACTATTAGGAATTTTTTTCTTCAGATACATGTAAGTAGAATTAGCAAAGGATGCAAAGGGCTGGTGGGCCGCCCGTTCAGAGATGAGCTGAATGCTGCTGGACGCCCTTTGCTTTTTGTTGCACACGCACCTCTTCAGCCGGGCTGGAGCCACTGGACTTCCTGTAGTTGTCAGTCCAGTGGTGGAGCCCTTTGTAAACTCACTGGGTCAGAATCCCAGCACTTGGAATAGACGGTGTAATTTGCTAGATGAATACAGAAATAAACCCCAAACTTCAACTACTGGTAGAATAATTAATACCCACTACCTATAAAGGTACATACTCACACTGGGAATCTCATTTAATGAACTCACAGAACAGGAACCAGCTCTCCTGACAACTGGAAAAGACCAAGAACGCTTAGGTTCTTGGAAGAACCACAGTGGATTCTGAGCAAGCCAAAACACTGCACTGACCCTCCAATGGGGTGTTTTGTAAACGTGAAGAATGGGGCTTGGTGCCACTTCTCTAAAGCAAATATTACACTTTGGAAGTTCACTACCAAACCTTAAAATGGCTCGTAACTTGCCCTGTTTTCTGGAAATAGGAAGCAACTGGTGAGAAAGACTCTGGTGACCGCATCTCTCTGGGTGCCCTAGGAGGGAGGTTAATGAGTTCGGCAGACATCTCAAGTTCAAAAATCAGAGGCTTGAACTAAGCCCACTTATGACAGAAACCGGTTAACCTTAAAAATCAAAGAAAGATAAGACATCCTAAGGAAGATGATCACTGGCTGTGGATGGCCATTTTCTCATTCGGCTCCAGAGTCACACCTCCTTCAAGCTTGAGGACAAGAACAGTTGGTTGAATAGAATTCTCTGTTCAAACAGACGTGAAGCCTAGAAGTTTCTTGGGAAAATAAACCCCTTGGTTTATTTAAGGCTAAAGCACAATGTGGAAACTGCAATATGGCGTGCCAATGCTATTGTTTTTTTTCAACCTAGCATGTTGCCCATGACAAATGCTTATGAAGACCTTTTCACTGATTGATAATCCACAGGGAGAGCTTCAGCACGCACAGTGCGTCTCCGTAGTTACTGTCCCATTGGCTGTAGAAACTTGAAAGCTGGCCTTAGCCTAGACAATGGACAGAAGCACAGGAACAACACCTCCCGGGTGATGTTCTGTGGACCTTCTATATGTAGAAGAGAGCAACAGGCATAGAGTAAATGTGTAAGGATGCATTTCCACAGCTTTTCTGCTTTGGCAGGCAGCTCCCTTGGCTCAGTATTAATAAGTGGGAAGAAGAGTTACTCCGACTCTTCAATACGTATTTAACCTCTTATTTCTTTGCACCCTCCATTTTTGGCCACATAATAGAATAACCAGTTTTACATGTTTATGACAGAATCTCAATATTTGGAATAACTGTCATGCTATAAGAGAACCCTTCTTTGTCATTAGTGACCCTGATCTTTTCATCAGTGGAATGACCCACACTTGCTGTTATTCATTTCAAAGTTATTCAACTGTCAAAGGGTTGTATGCACTCAGGGGGCAAAAACACAGATTTGGAGAAGTTTGTATAATGCCAAGGTAAAGCCACAGACATCCCGCTTTTCTGATCAGAGGAATGTGTAATTGCCCAGAGGGGACGTGTTATACATTCCAGTGAGCTAAGGGTTTTGCTTTGCTGCACTGTGGCGGGTCACGTGGTCTGCTGGAGGATTTTGTTTTGCAGACTGTGTGCATTCGCTAGTTTGCACTGATTTACCTCTGTGATCCCCTAATCCTGTCCTGCATTAAGGAGAGGGACCAAAAGGAGGTTGTAGATTAGGGTAGAGAGCAAGGAAGACGGACAGACTTTTGGAATGATTGCATTTGTTTTGTCAGAGTTTCACTTAGAGTATTCCTAGCAGACACTCAGGTATTCATTAAGTCTGTGCCCAGTGCCCTTGACACAAGAAATTGCCCTTGTACAAATCCCTGTCTTAATCTGCCCTAATCCAGATGAGCCGAGCTGGTAGTTTGGTTCTCGAGTTAACAAAAATGACTGTTACACAGAGAGTTCAGTGCTGTATCTACATAATCATAAATTGTAGCAAAGAGGCATTTGCTCCTGGCCTTAAGAAATTTACCAACATTCATTTTAATGATACATTTGTTATCTGACATGAGCATCAGCAGTTAAAACATAATTGGAATTAAGAAAAGGGAGATCTTCCTACATGTGATGGACTCTCTTGCTTCGTGTTGGAAGCTGTGTAAAGGATTTTCATAAAACTGTCCTGGGTGTTCCACCGCAGCGACTCACCACGGCAGCCTGTTTCGTGGAGAGCAGTTGCGGTGTTGCCATGTTGTGCAGACCCCCAGGCAGGCCCACAGCCCTGGGCACGTGAGTCATGTCGTTTGGAGAACACTCTTAGGTTCTTTTATTACTTAAGCAAAAATAACAAAATAATTATCCTGCCATAAAAAAACTAATAATTACAGTTTTCCAGGCATGTTGTGTAAGGGGACAGGAGAGACAAAGTGTTGGTGTCACCAAATCCCAAAACAGAATGCTTCTGCAGACTGAAATAAACTTCCACGTCTAAGGGCCTCCCCACAGAAACCCGAAAAACTTCAGGGGCCAGATGAGACTGTGTGGTTATGGCAATTCTACATAGTCAGAGAGATCGAGATTTTAAACTTAATCATGAACTTCCCTGTGTGTGTATATGTGTGTGTGCATGTGTGTGTGCAGGGAGAGACAGAGAGAGAGAGAGAGAGAGCGAGCAGAGGTGAATGAATAATCTCTGAGAGGAAAATATACGGATAGAGGTAACTGGATTATTCTGAGAAACACTTTTTAAAATGCAGTTTCTTCTAGCTGTTATTAATAGTAGTCTTCTTCACAAAATATTTTGATGAGACTCAATATCTTAGTTTTGTAGGACTTGTAGACAGCACAGGGAAATAGATTTATTTAAAATTAGATCTTTTGCATTGCACACATACAAGACTTCATCTAATAATAATTGGTCTCAGGAAAGGAGACATTTAAAGTGACTCTTCCACACACAGAGTGAATTTCATTAAAAGTATAGTGAAAAGCATGACACAATCTTTAGTTTTGAGAAATAAATGTTATGAAATAATTTTATTATGGATGCACATCATAGAAATATTTACATTATAATTGAAATCATATGCCAATTCTAAGAAAAAAGAATGAATCAAGTATTCTTGGGGTTTTATTAAGAATAATTTCCCCACAAATTTTATAGAGAACTATTCAATATCCTTTATGCCACATTTGACTTTTTCAGCATGCTCCTTAGAAAGGCTGTTTTTGTAGAAATTCAAAGACTTGATATATTTTTCCAACTCCTTTATAATTATTGTACCATACAAGTAAAGTGACTGTTGTATCCTCATCCCTGGGGGTTGTCCCTGCTCGGTAGGTAACTAACTGGTCCAGCCACACCAGACCTTCATTTTTCCGTCACTTGTCTGTTACTTGAGCATTTCTCCAACATTGATTTCATGCTCTTTAAAAAAATCCTGCATCGTTTGTAAGACTTGTAAATGCAATTTGCAGTTCAATGGTATCAAATATGTGTTGTGTTTGCAGATGTTAATGTGGTTAGACAGACATTTTGGAATTAACTAACAAACAAAGACCACGATTTTTTGAGTGGGGACAGAAGCCCATGTTAACCAGGGGGGATGGGTGTCCAAGTGGACACATTTTGTAAATGGTCAGTTCGTTAGTGACCCATGTTCATGTTATGATGAGGAGACCCCGTAGAAAAGAAAGTTTCCAAATTTATAAAATAGTCTTTCTCACTTGAAATCATATATCAAGCCTTTTCTTTTAGAAAACATCCCTTTGCTTGACAGCACCAGAGAGGACTATTAATAATATGTTCAGTGTTTTTGATTTCTGGCTCTTCCAGAAAATTACTTGAAGACTGTTTCTAAATACATGTCCATGGATAAAACTATAAAAGAAATGAAGAGTTGCCAATTTAGTTTTCACAAACAGTGAAAGGGCAGATTGTTCCCCTTAGTGTTAACATGTGAAGAAAGACTAAGGAGATTGGTGTTAAAAATACAGTAGATTCACTTTGTGAACCCAATCTAATCAGACACTTGCTATTTAGCATCTGTCTGTCAAGCTGGGCATAGCTAGAGAAGCTCCAGGAAAATCTGTACAAATCCCTTCCTTTGTCTTGATGACATCACTTTGAATGTAGTAATTATGAGATTCAATAGTTGAGATCATGCCTATGAGTAATTTGCTTTTCCATTTATGAGGCTGTCTTAGGAGCTGAGTAACTGCATAATTCAATTGTCTTTTAAAGGAGGAATAACAACATCAAAAAGCCATACATGAACTCAAGTTAGCATTATAAAGAAGGACTGATATTTGTATTTTAAGAGAACACAACAGTAAACTTTAAGCATTAAAGGTATTAAATACATAATTTGCTATTGTATTCATATTGAACTGTAGCAGAAATATTTATCAATCTTAATTTTTTTGAAGTTGCTTTATTTTTATTTTCAATGATCAGAAAAACTAATAGTATCTGCCAGGTAGTACAGTAAAGTAATAATGATAAAACTCATCCACACACCAACATTTCTTATGTTACACTATACATATCCAAGGTGCCTCTCTAAGTAGGTGGCATTCTACTTTGCAATAGAATTAGGAACTATATAAACATTGGATACAATTTGACATTTAAAACATTTTCAAAAGTTGAGGGATGTTCTGAATATTTAATGTTGTTTTTTTTCTCCAGTATCTTAGGAGATACATACAGGGAGAAACAATTGTTTTATTGACTAAGATGAATTAGTGAAGAAATAATACAAAATTTGGTCCCAGGGTCAATCCATAGCATACGGATTTTGATGTGATAAATTATCCGCTCCCTTCCAAGACTTCAGTGTAATACCATGCAGCTGCCGTACACAGTGGGTGCGCACCATCCAGTGGCTGGATGCTGATCATTCTGGTGCCCTTTCTGGTGCCCTGCTTAAGCCTGTTTATATTTCTAGCTATCACCTTCTTGTTCCCTTTGTTATCTGAACTCCTCTCACGTGTCCACTCCGCTCATTGCTTCATTTTTTACCTGTCCCATTTTCTTCTTAGCATTTTACTAGATTTCTTTTTTACCCTACCATTTGCTGAAAATGTGTTTTGAGAGATCTGTGCTAATCTGATTTAGAAATTGAATGCTTGCTTCTTAGCCTTTATGTTGAATGCCTTCTCTTTGGCACAGCAGTGATGCAGTAGAAATAATACTGAGAACTGGATTTCAGTCTTAACTCTGCCACCCAGAGCTGTATGATTTAGTGTCTAACATATAGTAACAAACAATGAGGTGTTCAGAATGAATATTCTGAATTATTTTGTTCCATTATCAGAAGATTTTCCCACTGCTTGGCCTTAAACCTTTTGAAAATGTAAACTTCTATAAAAATTAACATTTTTCAAATTAATTTAGATTTTATTTTATTTTTCTATTAATGTTTGAATATAGTTGTCTCCATTTTCCCACCACCACTTTCCTTAACATCATGATTTAATTGACATGGCCACTAGGTCATTGATTTTCTCTTTTTAGTAACAGCTGTATTGAGATATAATTCACATGCAAAATTCATCCTTTTACCTGATCCAACTCAGTGATTTTTAATACATTCACAGAGGCAGCTGTTTCTACTATTTAATCTTAGAATATTTTCATCACCCCCCAAAAGAACTCCTATCCCCATTAGCAGTCACCCCCCCTCCCATTTTCACATTATGTGAACTCTAGGCAACCCCTAACATAGTTTCCATCTCTAAAGATTTGCCTCTTCTGTAGATTTCCTGTAAATGGAGTAATACAACATGTGGCCTTTTCTAAAAGGCTCCTTTCACATAGCATATTATTTCCAGGGTTCATCTATGTTGTAGCAAGTATCATTACTTCATTGCTTTTTATAACTGAATAATATTTCACCAAATAAATATGCTACTTTTTAAAATCTATTCATCAGTTAATGGACATTTGGGTTGTTGAATCACTGATTTTTAAAACTGCTAATGAACCTAGTGATTATTTGTTCAGATGTCCTCCTTTTATGACTCTGAAACTGAAGCTCAAAGATGTATTCCTTGACTTTTAACTAGACAATTATTGAGTTTATTATTATATTATAGATGCTAGGTTGATACAATATGATGTAAACATTCATTCTTTTATATAGTTAATAAATCATAATAGAGCATGGAATCCTAATGGTCTTGGTAGCGAAAACAATTATGGTCCTTGTTTTTATGAAGCTTACAGTCTAAAAGGGAATACTATTTTAATCGAATAGTCTCAAAAATAAAGGCAAAAGTAGAACTGTGAAAAGGGCCATAAAAGAGAGATTCAGGAATTGACTTTGTCAGGGAGGATAATTTAACTATGATCTATAAGTAACTCATAGGCAAAGGGGGGTGGAGAAGAGTATTCCAGGTGAACCAAAAGCATGTGCAAAGGCCCTGTGGCTATAGCAGCACAGCATGTAAGGGGGAATACCAGGGGCCAGCATAACAGGAGAGTGGAGGGTAAGGGGAGCATAGTATAGAATGAGGCTGGTGGGATAAATAAGGCCAGGTAAGATGGAGTCTTTCAGGGCAAGGAAATGGTTTTTGTCTTTTTCCAAAGAACACTGGATTGTTGAAGTATTTTAATCCCAGGGTTAGTTAAATAAGCAAAAAGATAGCGTGTACATTTCTCTCTCAGTGCTTGTATACATTAAGTAAGAACAGATATATATTTCCTTGATGGGAAATGTATATCTGTTTTGCCAAAATTTGTGGTAGATAGAATCTGTGACATTTAAAGTTTCCTTTTACTGAGTTCCTTGCTATCCAGAGTAGAAACTTGTCTTAATTTCACAGAATAAACAACTCCTTATTAGAATTCTCCAATTTAATTTTGTAAAGTACTCTTCTTTCCAACCCCCCTACAGGACGAGCAATCAAAGCTATTGGAGAAGTAATAAATATATACATGTAGAGGTGCCTTTTTTTCACCATTGCACAGTCACCGTGTTTTAGATCTGTAATATCTAAGGAGTATAGAAATAGTTCTCTAAACTGCAAAGGATCATTACCCAATTCTTTAGTCCTAATGTTTTTAACTTGAGGGGGCTCCCGGGCAATACATTTGTGGAACCCAGCTTTTGTACAAGTAAAGGTCAAGGCTTCATAGGAGTGAATCCAAAGCTTACCTACATTAATTTTTATAAAGGGACCATCACACATATATATGCACACAGAGCTAAAAAAAAAAAACAGGGTTTCTGAAAAAAGAAACAATCCATAAATTACTGAAAAAAATATTTGAGCTTATTTTGCATCACTTATGGAGGGTTAAACCTATGCAATAAAAAATAAACCACATTTAAACTAACAGCTATCACTCAGCTAATACCTTGAGAACAATATTCTTTTTTCATAAAAAATAATATAGTGACAGTCCCTGATTACCCCACTGGGGTTAATTATTTATTGTATCGCAGTTATTTCTCCAGGGGGAGCCTCAGATCACCCTCTTAGGGATGGTGCTGAGTGCCTGTGAGGAGGTAGATTCCAAGACCCACTCCAGACCTCCACAGTCAACATCCCTGCATTGCAACCCAGGACTCTGAATTTTTAACCAAAATCCCAGATGACTGTGATGTCCGCCAATGTCTGGAAAGTGCTGTGGAACATAATAAATGGCAACAGTCTGTCTCTGTTGAATGTTTTTGACAAACCATCCCTGCCCAATTCATAGAGTTGTATAATAATGCCAGTACCATATAACAAACACTGAATATTTGTCAGACCTCCTGTAAGAAGCTTTCTCTAACCTATCCCTTTTCCTTAAAATTGTTCTATAAGGAAGTAGATATTACGATCCATAATTTATAGCTGAAGAAATTATGGCCCAATGAAATTCAATGACTTGCTACACAGAGGTCTGGTTGGCTCCAAAGTCTTTCGTTCTCTCTGTGAAGCAGCCTGTAGCGATAACCACTGTACCAGTTCTGTGTTGTAAGAGATACTCGTTACACATGAATCTAACAAAGCCAGTCAGCATCCACGGAAGTCCTGGGCATCAACAGACTTAAGACTTATCATGAACAACGTGTAACACATAAGCCCCTCTTGCTAAGCAAAACGGTCTGACACTTCTCAAAGAGGCTTCTGGAGGTAACACTTTACAGGCAGGAAGGTGTGACTGAGAAAATTGCTTCCAGTTGTCACGATTTAACAAACAGAGACTATAGAGGACAACTAGAAAGTGACCCCCAAACCTACCAGTCTGATCATTACTCCCCTCAAAGAAAGAAAAAGGAAAAGAAAGCTCTGAGTAACCCTCTAAAGGAGCTGGAAGATAGGGGTGTTGGGCTTTTTAAAAACATGAGGTTTTACAAAAATTTTGCCAGCAGAGATGGCTCTGTGGTATGCGTGCCGTAACACCTGAATTATGCTTCCTTTCATTCAGTACTTTCCCTGGGCACTAAGAATAAACTTATTCAAAATTAAAAAACATCCTGACAACCATCTTTATTTTATAGGCTTTTACTTGAAAAGATGTTAAGCCTTTTTCCAGTAAAATATAAACAATTGTTACAGTCTTGAGAGCGACAATAAAACACATTCGATAGTTATTATGCTAGTTCTAATTTTAAAATATTTTTGCATATCAGTTGTGAAGTCATCAGATTAAGACATTTAACTATTAAGGAGGCTTAATTACCATAGCAATGATTTCTTTTAAAATATCTTCACAGATTATTTCTTTTTGAGGAAAAGGATCTTAGCTATTTAATTAATTATTTAAGAGAAACGACTATTCATTTGTCTAATGCTCAAAACCATTTCTCCAGGAAATTGGAAACCAGAAATTTCCCCTGGGTCTGTTGTGACTGAGCTTCTCAGCTGCCATCTAATGGCATAAATGCTATTCCTTGTGGTCCCCATTGGAAAGTGACTGTGCTTTCAGCAGGCAACTACAGCAAGCAATTTGTTAAATGAATGAACTGTTAAACAGACATTTATACTTACACGGAAACATCAGAGACGGTTGGATGGCGCTGCACAGAGTCAGTTCCGTATTTGAGAGCCCGGCGAGACATGAGCGGTGGGTGTCTCCCGTGATGACAGTGCATGGGCTCCTTTGAGGCCTAAAAAAACGGCATTGGAACAAGTTCCGAAGGGAATCTTATTTAAGGACACAGAAGCTTATAACTTGCTTCTGACAGGTAAAGGTGCTCATCTTTTGGTCTAGCAGCAGAGTTATATGTGTTTTCCTACGAACAGTTTGGTAGAAATCTGTATTCCAGATTTTAGTGTTGTTTTAAAGGTATATCAGGATCTCACGAATCTGTACTTTACAGTAATGGCTTTCAGTCAGCTTCTGGAAGCTGTGGGTAAGGTGAACTTCTGTTAGACCAGGGCCTTATCATCCTTCCCCCTCCCCGAACCCCAGTCACTGGGAGGTTTCCAAAGAACCAGCAAGGGTAGTGTAAGAGCTTGAAGATGACTTTTACAGTTCATGTTAACTAGATAGAGCCCCCAAGACATGAGGCAAAGGGAGAGTCAGAATTGGCTTCCAGTCTCTTATTTTTAACTTGTTTCCCCCTCTTTTCTTTAGTTGCATGAGTTTGCCTTTATCTACATGAATCTGTTGGCATTGCATTAAACAAGAGGATAGATGTGAGATGGGAAACTAGAGTCAAATACATTAAGCAAAGCAAAACAAAACCACTGTCCTAGAGGATCTGTACTCCCTCACTAAGAAGGTGCTTCTCAAAGCCTTGAAGTCAAGCCCTGCTGGAGGGGAAATGGTGCAAGTCACTAGATGCAGTGGGCTGTCAGGGAGCTCGGCCCTCACCGCTGGAGGGGCCCCGAGCGGCGGGGACTGTCGTGGGAGTGAGGGAGAGTTGCCCCACACATGGAGTTGGGTCACTCTAAGACCCCAAATGGGACTCTTTGTAATGTAATTACTAGGAGCCAGAATTTTGAAAACTTGTACATTTTTGAAGTTGCAATAATTCTGTTGTTGACTGTTCATTGCCCAGGGTAGCTCTAAAAACCATTCTCCGAGCATGAGGGTGAAACCTGACCTCTGAAGCAAACTCTTGTACCTGCAAATACCAAAAGTGGCTGACAGTCCCCAAGGAGCCCAGGGGAGGCCAGAGGAGCCCAAGCAAGGCGTCAGCAGCCCTCACATGCCTTTGGCACAACAGTAATTAGAGCAGCTGGAATATTTGCAACTTCATTGGCTTACTTGCTGGGCTTTTTCTTTTTTTTAGTTTAGATTTTAATCTTATTTTCATGTTGTTCCATAAATCAGACACATGTGGCTTGATTATAGTCGTTAAGTGGCGAGTAGGAGCTTTAGATAAAGGCCTTGGGGAGAACCTGCAGTGTGTGGCTTCTCTGCCCTCTGGCTCCAGGCTTCCTCCCCGAGCCCCTTGTTGATTTCTGCACCCCTCCCTCCTCCACTTGCACTGCCCTTAATCCCAGTGGGGTCTGTTTGCTTAAATCTAAGCCAATTAAATAAAGCATAATAATAGAACACCATTCTGGAAAGAGCACACAGGAGGGGGATTTCACGGCCACCGACAGAATAATAGAAGAGGGGAAAACGTTTTAAAGAGCTCCCTACAGACGGACATCTGCCTCCTCCATTGGTTCCTATTTATAGGAGGCAAGCCTTTTTGTTTTCTTTTTCTTTCTTTTTTATTTTTTTTTGTTACCAATAAGTCTATGCCAAGTCCTTTTTTGTTTGGTGAAATCTTAATGATATATCCTTGTGTGTCTTAATATTGCTAAGCTACTGAAGGGAGAGTGATTGTATTATGCATGCACGTATTTTGCTGGGGAATTTCCGGAACACCTGGGAGTGCTCACATGGTGGATTCAGATATATTTCAAGGCTAGCTTTTAGTTTGATATATTCTCTCAGCCAGCAAGCAGTATTCTCACTCAACTAAGAAATCTTCACTTCTGAAAATGGGTCATTACTGGCAATTTCTTTAGTAATAAAATGTTGGCTGCCACTGTTAAGAAAATAACTTGGGGAGGAACAGAGATACTTCAAATTAGCATTATAGAAGTGGGAGGGGTGGGTGCCAACTTAGTCCCCACTGTGCTAATTAAGTTATCATGGGTTGTCTCTTGAACAATACCCAGCAAAAGATGAAGGACCTGAATCAGCTGGAGATCACCCTTAATTGTAAACTCTTCCCCAGTGAGTTGATAAAATCCCTCTGCTTCTAGAGCTTTTAGCTCTTCAGGCTAAAAGTAGATTTGCTAGAATTTCATTTTTCCGGTCAGATGACTACAGCACAGCATGTGCTTCCCTCTCCCTGGCGGAGTCCTCTTTTCTGTACGGGTGCCTTTTCAAATTACCTAGCCGTCAGGAGTCCGCAATGTATTCCTCAGAGAGTGTGGGAACTCAGGCAAAGAACATCATCCGTCAGCTGCTTGCTTCCTTAGACCACAGCTGGAATTTGAGTGCTCACATTGACCTCAAAAATAGCCTGGTGCTCTGTCACCCGGGTTCAGCCAAATGCCTTCTAGGTGAAATCTCTGTGGGCTGCTGCAGGTTGACAGATGGCTCCCAGCAGGTGAACTTGGGGCCGTGAGTGAATGAGATGCTTTCTTTCCCTGGCACAGTCCTTCTCAAAGACACCCTATATCCTAAGAACTGACAAAAGGTATTTAGCTGCTAAACAAAATGAAAGAGAAGATTCGAAGCTAAGAAACCATGTCTTGGCACAAACTCTGCTCAAGTTGATAATGCAGCCTCTTCGCAAGGATGTAGAGTAGTGCTGACCGGTTCAAGAATGCTGTTCAAAGACTGAGAGTGACACAGCACAGTTTTCCACAATCGTCAAAGCACTTTTCTGCAGATAATTTTGTGTATTCCTGCAGCACCTCTGTAAGGGAACTCTCACACCAACTTTCAAATCAGGGAAACAGTAAGGTGAATAAGTGATTTCGTTGCTTGGCACAAAGGAGTTCCTGTACACGAAACTAAAGCATCAGCACACTTTTCCATTTTCTGCGGTACATACCTCAATTTTTGGTTCATGGGATGAATAGTCACGATGAGTCACTTGATGAGCAAGTACTGTCAGACAGGGAGGGTAGCAGTAAACCCAGAAGAAAATGGCCCTTCCCTTCTGGAGTTCACAGATTAGTTGGGATAGGGCAGACTACAACAAAGCAAAACTAAAACAAATAGCACACAGTGCTGCTGCGGATACAGGGAGCTAGACGGTGACAGGAGAGTAAATTACCGATACTTGTTGAGAAAATTTGATAACACGGCAGGCTTATTTGAAATTTGTAGACTCATATATTTTTGTCTTCCATTTATATTTATTTTGAACTCAAAATACTATGGAAAATAAAGAATTTATGATTTGATAAAAACCAATAGCATCTAGGATTGAAACAAAGTAGGAAAAAAAGGTCATGGATGTGAATTTCTTTCAGTTTTAAGGAACCTTAATTAACAACACAGGGTAGTTCCTATGAATGCCAAATAAGTGATAGAAACAGAAAGCATATACCAGTGGACAGAGAGACATTTCTAGAGGTCATTCGCCAGACTCACTGGGAAAAGAGCTTCAGTTCAGCTAGAAGTTGACAAACTTGGAGGAGGGAAGACAGGGAGGGAGGGGGAGACAGGAAAGAGGAAGGGAAGAAAAAGGGAAAGAAGAGGAGTTTACAGAAGGAGAGAAGATAAACCAGATGGTGAAATGAAAAGGGCAATAAGGGCTACAAAAGAACTTGTCAAAAAAGTGACAGTTTGTGACGGCAGAAAGTCGGGGATGAAGTTGCAGAAGTAGGGTGCAGCCATGATGGAGAAACCCTTGAGGCTTGGCCTAGAAATTTCGTTTGTAACATTTTTATTGTGCCCATTCTCAGTTTCCTCTCCTTACACTGCATGAAACTGCATGTCTGCATTAACTTACTCTCCCATTTGAAAAGTGGTTAGTGTTTGTCTGAAAAGTTTTTAGAAACAAATGAACAGTTAGATGTCTGTCAGGCAAAGACATGTTACTTCTTCATATACAAAGTCCAGCACAAATAATGCCCCTTTTTATTACAGAATCTTTTATTACAAAATCATAAGCATGTAATTCTGTAACATAACAATATCACACTCAAGCACACCACATGAGATTTTAGGTGAAATGCACAAATGAAAACTATAAATTATTACACCCATATTATTACCCTACCAATCATACTCTAGCAGGCATTCCTTCTGGCGGACCCTGTATATTCTGCATCTCAGCAGAAAACTGCAGTGTAATGTATAAATGCATGAAAACACTGACACGAGTGCCTCCTTGCTGCCCAAGGTTGTCTATATTATAGTGTTCACTTGTAAAATCAAACGTTTACTTATATTGATATATTTTCAGAGCCATTATGTGTTAACAATTTAGCAAAGTAAGTTTTTAGCCCTGACTTATGTGGCTCAGTTAGCGGGGTGTCGTCCTGCAAAGTGAAAGGTCGCTGGTTCTATTCCTGGTCAGGGAACAAGCCTGGGTTACAGGCCTGGGCCCCAGTTGGGGCACGTGCAAGAGGCAACTGATGGATGTTTCTCTCATACAGTGATGTTTCTCTCCTCCTCTCTCCCTCCCTTCCCCTCTCTCTAAAAATACATACGCACATAAAAAGCTTTTAGCTGACATCTCAGCATTATTTCTTTTCACTCTTTAAAAAGTAACAAATCTAAACACAACCCTAAAGCAGCTACTGGACATACACCTCTTTCATCCTTACAGTAGAGATTTTCATTGCCGGGCGCATCTCCATTTATCCTACATCTTTCTCCATCCTCGGAATTTAGGCAGAGCCTTGGGGTTGGTTCAGTGCAGGCAGCTCTGAGGGGAGGTGATGCGTGTACTGCTGTGGGAAAGCCTTTGGGAGCCCGTCCCTGCACAGCTCTCCGGCTGTCTCCCTCAGCCTGCAGCAATCCTGGAGGCCCTGAGTTGGGCCACAGGAAGAAGAGAACCCGATTGCTGGCTGACTGCATGGGGGAAAGGCAGGTGGGCTGGGGAGTTTCCCTACTCCTATCAGGTTTTATGTGAACAATATATAACTCTTAAAGACTCTGAGGTTTAAGCCTGAATTTTCTGACTAACTCAGTCCTTTTTCCTTCACCTACTTGCACCTGTTTTTAAGCCTTGAACTATGCTGAGATGCTTTGAACAAGACTGGATTATTCCTACTAAATCGGCTTAACCCCATCTGCTAGTGCTTGGCAATAGGAAACATAACATTCCCCTAAAAAGAAACCCGAGAAGGGAATATCTCTCCGTTCAACTATCAGTGGTTTTGGTTTACTGTGGCTTTCAGCTACTAACAAATAAGTAGTGAGAATGAATTGCTTCTAAACCTATTAGGGAATAGAAATGATGTAGCGTGTTAGACTAGGTGATTTTATGTTGGCCCCTGCTCTATTTAAAGACTGCTAGCATGGTGGGTAGTTTCCCAAGAGTGTTGGCAATTCAGTTTTCAGTAGTTGAAATCTTGTTACCCTGGGCAAGCGCACTAAATTACACGAATTGTTCAAAATCTCATAGTGCAGATTGGTAGAGGAGGTAGAGAACAACACCATTGCTTATCTGAGAGCTCACCGAGTAGGCTAATGCCGGCCGATGAGGTTTAGGGTAGCCTTCCGCTATTTGGGATTCCAGCGACCTCTAGCATCTCGGCGTTTAGCTTATCCGACAGAGTCTATCAAAATGTGAAAAATAATCAAATGATACTTATGCTGTCATGTTTCACTGGTTAATAAAAAAGTGTATCCTGGCCTAGCAATCCAGGGAAGATTTTGTCTTGACTTTATTGCTTAATGGATTAAACATGGTTCTCACATCAGTTGACAAAAAAATCATACCTTGGCAATATGCTTTTCGCAAGATTCTAAAATAAACTTATCATTCTAACTTTACTACAATAGGTGTCACATACCTTGCGCACAAATATCCTGACAGCCAAACGTGTATTCTGTGCAACCTAAGTTTACTGCATGCACACCTTATTTATCTGAGTAACCACCTGATAAAAACTGATTTTGTTTATGGCTAAACAAGTGCTTATTTTGGATTCCTCATAAATGGGTTTCTCCCACTGATTCTGTGATGCCAGTGCACCTCCTGTTCTCTGTCACCTGCAGGTTAGCCCTTAAATATAGTTGTCAAATGACGTTGCTGGGTGTTACCAGTCTCGTCTCTCAGTTGTGTGACACCCAGCTCTAAGAGGTTCTGGAAAGTAGCCTAAGCAAACCTGATGGAAAAAATGGAGTCGAGAACAGAGGCAGAACGGCAGCTGAGTAAACTCAATTTGTTCAAGAAACTGAATATGCTCAATAATATATGTGCTGAGTATTTCTAGTAAATTGAAAGTGGCCGATCTTGAAATTACCACTCCTCAGAGGAGTCACAAAGCGTTTTTGCTTGAAAAGGTCTTTAACTCTCAGGACCCATAAAGGGTTGCACATGACTGAACGGTTAGCCACTTTCTAGCTGGGTCATGCTGGGAGTAGCACTTAAAGCCTTGGCCTCAGTTTTCTCATCTGGTAAGTGGGGATAGTAATAGTTGCCTGTCTTAGAGGGTAATAGTGAGGAATAAATGAACTAATTATATAGAAAGTGCTTCAAATATTTTCTGGCACATAAAAATGCTGTATACATATTGGCTAATAATTGTTTTAGGGATGTGGTAATCTCTCTATATAATATAGCAATACTAAAACTGCCAAATGATACTCTTAATGAAAAAAACTATGTTAATGTAAGTTAATCCTTTTTATGTGGAATAAAAACAATCACTTCTAACTGCACTGTATTAATTTAAAATAACTATTCAATTTTATATGCCTTTGACATTATCTCTTTACCATAAAATAAAGTCTAGGAAATAGTCATTTTAAGTTTATAACAAAGAAACACAAAGGTCAGGATGATGGATAAATGAGCCATTATTGTTATGACAGATTGGTACTCTCAATTTTCTGACAGTCATCCCATTCTTTGCCCAATAATTTCTAAATTCTGTTGGAATGAAATCAGCCTTTATGTGTTTAAGGCTGAAATTTTACTTTCATTCATATGTAATGATTGAGTTAATCTTGGGAAGACTGTAAAAGATAGGATATTATTTTTCAAAATTGTTTTTAATGTTACTCAAATGATGAACGGGTTCTTTGGTAACAGGTGTCAGTGGATGTTTTCCAAAGGGCCGGGTGGTTAATATTTCGGGTCATACATGGACACAAAGGGCCATCCAGTCTCCGTCACCACTCCTCACCCTGGCAGTGTAGCTGGAATGCAGCTGTAGACCACAAGGAAGCCAATGGACATAATTTGTGTGTCGACAACCGTGTTTAGGACAATGGACAGTGAACCAATGGTCCACTGTTTGCTGATCCCCGCTCTATAGAATACCTGTTTCCCCCTTTATTTTTACTAGGGTAAATGATACACATTTACATGCATACATATGTAATCTTTACTTGCACACTTATACACAAGGGTGTATGTGTGCTAGAAAACCATGCGAATGAATGAAGGGCAGAAATATACACATTAAGGAATTTAAGGAGTATAAGGAATTTAAAAAGGATATAAGGCATGATATTTTATTCAGCATTCACTGATTACATACCCAAAGACTCTTTTTATTGGAGAAAGGTCCACCATTTTATTTGTTTTAAAATCAGCCTATAAGGTTTTATTTGCTTTTAATAAAAGCTATTCTTAAAATTGTTTAAATAGTACATTATTTTGTATAATAATGTCACATAAATATACATATCATATGTAAGTTGATAAATTTACAATGTCATTTATAAATACATTCCAAATGTGAGGACCACTGAGCTGGACTAAACGGGAAAAGCAAAACAAATAAAATAACTGCGTTCAGAGGTCTGGACGGCCAGTTTTTTTCCTAAAATAACTATCAAATTACTTGAGGGAATAGAGAATTTACTGTGTTTTTTCTTGCCTTACAGAGTATTTTTATTTTTTAAGCCTTACTACCTTTAATACGCATTAACAGGCTTGTTCTCTGCGGTGCGTCGTGCGTGACTTCCTCGCAGAGTAAACAAACTGACTCCATGTAAAGGTGCTTGATGGAGGGAGGGCCCCGACCAGGCAGTGTTTGCTGTTTTGAGCCAGACCCTGGTCTGTTCAGGTCCGTACGCACACTCTTCTCGGAAAGGTCGTGAAGAACAGAGTGACCCGCTTCTTGTCTCACCAAGTGTACATTTCCCACTGGGTCCTGAAGAAGAATTAATAGCTAAAATTTTACATTTTAAGCCTCAGGGCTCCTGTAAAGCAACACCTTCCTTGAGCATATGGTGAGGTCAGCCCTACCTGGGGTGAAATTGCACAGGCCCTGGCGAAAGCACAAGGAGATGCATAGAGTTAGCGACCTCCTGTAAGACATCAGGAGTTCAAAATGGGCCTCACCTCTGCCCCTGGCATGTAAGGACAGTTATGTATGTGTGGTTCGCCCTTTGTAGACCAAGAGGATTACACCTGAATGGCTTCTTAAATACAAAAGCAGCCCAGTGCCTTCTAGTAATTGTGTGTTTTTCCAGGTGCCATATTAGCAAGGAGTATTCTGTATTGTTCTAGTGGAATTTCTAAGCAGAACTACTAATCCAGAATGACTTTTAGGATTCTGAATGTCAAAATAAGTTTAGTGCCTATACAGAAAATTTAATTCATTAAAAAAGAAAAAAGGACCTCTCCATCCTGTGCTAGAGGGAGTCAGTATAAACTGGGCTAGAGGCCCAGTCATTTAAAACTTACTGGGTATAATTAACAATTTACCAGGAAGAAGACATTCTCTTGGGAGAGAATACAAATGCTTGCCATTTATTAGCTGAAAACAATTTAAACAATTTAAAATTTTATTTTTTCTTGGATATAATACTTATGTAACTTCACTGGAGTTAAAGCTGAAAAGCGAGGGAAAGTATGCAACAATTAACATTTTTATTGCTCTATTCCAAACACCTAAAAGAGTGCCTCACAGCTTGTAAATATTCAATGTTATGACTGTAAAGAACCACGATGAAATTTATCTCATGGACTCATAGTTATCCAAGATAAGAAGAGAAAGACATGAGTTGAATTCGGTATTTATTTACATAATGTAATTAATGTACATGGATCAGAGAGTAAGTTACTAATTTCCTAATTTTTTTTTACAGAAAGAAGCCAGAACTTATTATTAACCCTTTGAGAACACAACATAACAAACTTTACCATTTTACTACTTCCTTGAATAGGTAAGCTTCATTCTCTCTACATGAAAAAGTTGCCCACAATTGTGAAAAATGACTGTTAGCAATATATATTTTTTAAATCTTTATTAAATATCAATTTATTTTGATAATGGAGAAATACGAGGCAGGACCCAGAAAAACTCGGAATTTATTTATTAAAAAATATGTATTTATTCTTACATGTTTAAACTTTCGTCACCTTTAAAAAGTACTCTCCATCTGATACAATACACCCACTGAAACATTTTTTCCACTGCTCAAAACAGTTCTTGAACATGTCAATGTTGATGCCTTTTAGTGCTTCTGCTGTTTTTTTATTTCACCTCTTTCATATCATCAAAACAGTTCTCTTTGAGGAATTGTTTCATCCTGGGAAACTAAAAAAAGTCTCTCGGGGCAAGATTGGGTGAATAGGGAAGGTGCTGTTTTTTGGTCAAAAACTTCTGAACACTCCTGAACAACCTCTGAACACTGATTTACTAGTGCAGGGTGGGCAGGTGCACTTGTAAGTGACCCATCATGAAATGGGCAAATGTCTTGAGTCTTCCAAAAAAATTCACTGAAGCCGAACACAGCCTCTCACAACAATGCCTGCTGGTACACTGATACGGATTGATCCCCAGAACACTCACCTAGTGGGGGAAGCCTGTACTACAAGGGGCTCCCCCTCCAGAAGATAATTCCGTATTTTGAAGGGGTCCCTCCTCGTACACATTAATTCTACAGTTAATAGAGTTAAGATAATTAAAAATAGCACGTAATGTTTTAAATGATTTCATAGTAAACAAATGAAAAGATTTTTTTCTGAAATGAGAATTGAATTAAGCCTGTCATCCCTGTGATGGCTAACAATACCAATAGTATTTTCTCAACATTATCTATGTGCCAGACTCAACATTTACTATGTGACTTACTGTGCATAAGTTAAATAATTTAAACCTTGCAACAACCCTGAGTAAACAACAGGGATCATCCCCATTTTACAGAGCAGGTGCATGAGGGCTAAGAGAGAGGAGGCAGGTAGATGCAGTTCACCCGGGGTTGTAGACGTGGGTCTGGGAGCAGCGAATGCTGGGAAGAACACTGGCCCCAGCTGTTACTGTAACAGTAGATTCATGTCGTGGTGGGAAAGTCTAGCAGTCAGATTCACTTAATGTTTTGAGTTGGTTCTCTCTGAACTTGTGGAAGAAAAAATATATAATGAATTTACTGAAAAAGCATCTCAGGCAAACATTTATTTTATGTTTATCGTCTACTTTTTCATTGTTGCATGACGAACTAAAGAAAGGTATGTATTTAGTTTACAAGCAGAAAGAATAGTTTCCATTATTGTACATCTTCCTTTAAACTCAAAATCCCTTTAATAAAAGCAGAATAATATTACAAAAGGGATAAAAATGAATGACTTTTTATTTTAGAGACTGAAGAATCCATTTCAATTTAATTTCTTCTTATTAGAGGTACTGAATATCCCATCTTAATCAGCCACAGCAATATATGCTTTACTCTTTTTATTTCTTTATTACTTTATCTTTAATCAATACAGTTTACAAAATTTCCAAGAGAAATATAGACAATTTGTTATAAATAATTAAGTATCAACCACATGGATTGAGCCAATGCCAACAGTCAGCTTAGTTCAAATGTTTTTAAAATTTACATTTGATTAGTTGATACACAGTATTATATTGGTTTCAGGTATACAACATAGTGATTAGACATTTATATACCTTATGGAGTAATTACCATATATGGTCAAATCTTTTCTGAAGAAATGAACCACCACAGAAAGCTCACCCTGCTCCCTTTCCTTTCTTTCTAAAAGGTGCACAGTCCCGGAGATGACATGACCTTTTCTCTGTGTGTTCTCTACTTTAATGACATGTGTGAGGGATAGTATGCCATATAATTATCTGCATTTTAAAAGCTTACGTGAATGGTACCTACTGTACATATTTTCTTGCAGCTTGCCTTCACCTAACATTATATGCAGAGCGCCATCCACACTGATACAGGAAGATCTGGTTGACTCATTCTAACTGTTGTAAAGCTGACTCATTCAATCGTCTGGTGCTTAGTATTATTTAATATTGCTTGTAAATGACTTTTGTCATTTTGAAGATTTAATGCTAAATCTTAAGCATGGTTTAAGTATGGCTATCACAGCATCTTTAGGATTTGTGTAAGAAACCCGAAGTTCTTAATATGTTATATCATGTCATCTGGTTTATGTTTCATTTTTTTCTCATTAGAGAAGCACTTTTTTATTGGCTGTTAGGATCTTGCTAACTAACAAGAGTATGATTCACAGATTTTGCCATAACAATAATCAAATTTGCTTTTTTTCCTGTAGATAAAATATTGACTATTCCCGAATACAAAATACTATCCTCGAAATTGAGACTTAAAGGAAAAAGTCTTGTTTGCCTCATGTTAATTGCTTATATTCCATTTAAAAATCATGAGAGCACCCTTTAAAAAATAATTTTCTAGTTTTTAACACAGTTAATTCTAGAAGTTAAGGTGAAATAAATGTCAGTAAATAGTAGTAACATTTATAGATACAGAATTTCTCATAACTTTATTTTCTAAAGGGAGTAAATTACTACTCTGGCAGAGTTGGGGGAGAAAAAAGTGATAAACTAATTTTTGCTGGGCAAATATGAATAAACGCAAAATATTATGTAAGCATCTCAGGTCCAAGGTGCACTGCAATTTGCAGATGAGGAAATTGAGGCCCAAATATGTCAGGTAACTTACTCAAGATCATATAGTAATTGTAGAGCCTGAAGTCAAACTCATTGCTCTCAGACTCCAAAGCTATATTGCCCACCAGGTAAAGAATTGGGAACACCCAAACTATTTGACACAAAAATAGCAGTTTAATTCATTCCACCAAAGTTACTGGGATCCTTTTATGTAAACTAAGGAGGCTGATGTTAGAAAAACAAGGAAGACACAATATCTTCCCCAAGAGAGAAAATAGACTATTGGAACAGCAACGATTCATTCAGTGATACTATAGACACAACTACTTTACTAGGTATCTCCGTTTCGCTTTGTTATCTTGACATTGTTTGGATGAGCCATCATCTAACAATGCCACTTAGGCTACACTGCATGGAATAACAGGAATGAACATGCTTTGTAACAGACAACAAATCTGTGGTCATTTGCTGATGCTACTGATTATTCTATAAAATTTAGAATTAAAAATTCCAAACATAACACATTTAATTCTAAATGTAAAGGTTGATGTATCAGCATCTCTTTGATGCAAGAGCCCCGTGTAAACATTACAGAGTAGTAAACAGCCCCGAGAGTGGGTGTCATTGCAGCCCCCACCCCCTTTGGGGGCATATTATTTAACTTCCTTAAGCCTCATAGCAGATAATAGTACCCAAATTGTGCCTGTCCAGAGTTTGATGTTTCTCATTATCTCTGCCTATATCATTGGAAACCACTCTCTCACCCTGATTACTGCACTAGCCCCTGTGCCCAGTCTGGCTGATCTATATAGTTTGTTGTTCATTTAGTGTAACCTTTAATGGGTCTTAATCCCCTGGTAGGACTCTTCTTTAAAATTCACCAATGGCTGCCCATAACAGTCAGAATAATGTTCACACTCCTACTGTGATCAGCAAGGTGCTATATAAATCATCTTCCACATCGTCTTCTGCACCATCTCCCTGACATCATCTCATCAGTCTTTCCTCCCGCTGAGAGCAGAGACTGTGTGATGTTCTGAGCTGTGTCTAGAGTGGGTCTTTATTTTGGTGGGCCCTCGCCAGCTGATGGACTGGATTGGTACACGAGACTCACTATGAAATGAGGCTAAGTACACACAGTATCCTTAATGTACATCAGTGATGGTCGTTGCTCTTTTCAAGAGTCCTTCAATTTGTCTTCACAGAGTGTAGCAATTCTGAAATGCTAAAAAGCTTTCATGGATGTTTTTGACATGTAATTTTACACATCATGACAAAATTTTATTCTGTTGGTAGGTAATCTTGAATTTTAATTTATAGTACCAAAGACATAAATTAGAGACAAATTAGTGTGGTAGAAATGAGAAAACCATTTTAAAGGAACAAAAAAAAATTATTTTATTATTCCATGCAATAAGATTTGCTACAACCTGACATTGCTCAGATTTTGTTTTATTTTCAGGATAGATTTCTATTTTACATCATTCATGGATGGATGAAGTTTAGGCTTTAAAGACAATTTTCTATAAAATAAGATTTTTTTTGGTTTTATTTTTCCAGTGTTCCTTAGGAGCAGCACTTGATGAGTGTTTACATTGTTGAGAACATTTGGCAAGAGAAAGACAAACAGTAGAACCACAATACCCCAACAGTTAAGGAAAAGAGAAAGAAAACCTGGTATCTTCACCATGTGCGCCAAAAATAAGTACCTTGACTTGTGCTGATTACTATCTCATCAGCAATCAGCTCTGGTCTGTGGCACTCTAAGTGAATAATCTTAAAGGCAGATTTAACATTCTAAAAATAAACTCTCCTGGTAAATGAGGATATCAGATGGTTTGTTTATGGAAGCTGTCCTCATCTGTACTATCAGCTGGTAGTCATGTCCAGACCTCAGACTGGATATTCCAGGGGTGAGGTTTGGAAGAGGGATGTTTCATGGTTAACTAGAGACAGAAAGAGGGAGAACTGCCCACATACTCCGGCAGGAGTGAAAATAACAATAACAGTCCTCCTACTTAACAGGCTGAGTCAGAAGCACATTCTACTGATTTCTCGGCAGTTCCGAGCAGATTGTTTAGGCTGCAGTTCTGTAGGCAGAAGTGGGCACCACCTGCTGCAAAAAGCCGTAGTTCTTGTTAGGAGGGCGCTGTTAGTAAGTCTTGCCTTTTAACAGTTTGGCCAAATGGAGGTAGGAAAAGACAAAAATTTGGTGCTGATGAGCTTAAGTTTTTCTAATGCTTAGAATAACAATGATTGCCTAGGTATGGTTATTGTGCCTTTAGTTCTTTTATTGGCCAGTCATATAAGTCACTCAAAAGGGGGCGGTGCTTACTGTAGAGGTCTTAAAAGTCAAATTTTGCTGGATGTTTGCGTTCAGAAAATTCTGTACACCAGGTGCAGTAGCCTTACCTTAGTCAGTTTGGGGAAGGCGTTCAAGTCACTAGAAATCTGCTTTTTGCTCAAGGAGAAGACAGAAAATTTTATGGTTATTGAGTTACCTTGTCATCCAAGGGCGGGGCACTGGCACTCATTCAGCGCAGGCTCCTGGTGCACATACCTGCACGTTTCCGTGACCCGTGAAGAGCACACTTTATCCTGACTCCTTTATAACGTGACTCTCCCACAGGCTGGCATCCTGTGATTCTTTACAGACAGCACGTCATTTCTTTTTGCTCCTTAAAATGTTCCTGTACTACAAACTCATTTAAGGACTTTCAAAAAAGGGCTCCAAGCAACCATTTCTGTTCAACCTCAGATCCCTCCCTCTTGCTGCACGGCCTTCTCCTTCTTTCTAACCACAGCAGACTGCTTGTTGCTTCCTCAACTTAATTATCTCTCTTCGTAGGCCATGTTTTTCTCATATTACCATTGTCTTGTTATTTCTGCAATTCCTGCCTAAATACTCATCTCCCCCAGGTCTGATTTACAAAAGCCTGTGTCTGCTTAATTCAAATGTCATTTCTTCTATGAAGCTTCCTTCTCCAGCCCCCCAAATGGTGTTAATTGTGCCTTTGGGGAAGAAGAAGCTTTCATAGTCATTTAAACATCCCTGGGACCAAAACATCATTTTGGTGTGTAATTATTTCCATCTCTTTCTCCTCAGCTCTGTGAAGTCCTCAAAGACAGAAGTTTTGTCTTTTCCATGATTGTGCCTCCAGAACCACATTATTGGATTTGAAAGGAAAATATTTTTAAATGTTAACAGTTGATAACAATAATAAATAATGAGTACATAAGATTGAAAGTGTAAGTGCCAAATAAATGAGGAATTACGGAGGTGAAAAAGAAATGAACTGTAGCCTTAGGTAGCAGATTTATAAAATAAGTTTCATAGTGGTGATTTTTTTTCTTTTATATGTGTGGTTGTTTGTTTGTTTTGGATAGAAAAAAAAGAGTATGTTTATAATCAGAAAGTAAGGGCAGGAAGAAGCTAACATTGTGAGACCACATGCAGGTATTTAAGGAAACAAAGCTTTGGAGGAGGCATGAAAAGATATGCTAAAGAACAAATAGAGAGATTAATATTAATAAAAATGAGGGCCGCCTATTTCTCCAAAGAAAAGTGAAGACAATGAGGGAAGATGAAGAGGGGCTCGGGAGACTGGAAGTAGACCTTGTAAATGAAAGGCTTCTGGTCTCAACCATCTCATCTGGTCTCAACCATCTCAGGAAGAGTTTCCACTTTGTCCTTGCCAAACATCAGGCTGTCCCAGTGTTTGCAAAACAAACACTGGGTGTTTGCATAATCTTTCTTGGCCACAAAGCAGGCATTACAGTCTGAAGGCTGGACCATCTTTGCTCCACCCACACCAGATGAAAAACGGGGCGAGAAGAGGATGATTTACGAGGAGCCGCAGGAAACACTCTTTCCTCTTTGCCGGCTGGCTTCTCCCACTCCAGCAACCACGGGCTATTCTGACTGTGGTCAGGATTCAGTGTGTAGGCAGTTAATTGGGGATAGATTAAATTTGCTTTGATTAAATTACTTCTATTAGTCTTATCATTTAAAAAAAGCTATTAGACTCTTCTTCAAACCAAGTATATTAGTTAGGATTGGCTAGCTGCTAAAACAAATAGATCCAGAAATGTGTCATAGCGTTTACTTCTGGCTCATTGAACAGTCTTGTGGGAGCGTTTGGGTTGGGAGGCTGGCTGCCCTCTTCATAGTCAACCAGGGATCCTGAATTCTTCCATGTGTGCCTTTGCTTTGTCATTGCCTCCATTCAGCTGGTTGAAGGGCAAAGGCCAATGAGGAACACCTGAGAGTTGTAGATGAGCCAAACCTAGAAGCCCACCTATCACTTCTGTTCACATTCCATTGGCTGGAGTTGAGTCACATGACCACACCCAGCCGCCAGGGAGGTTAGGAAATGTACTCCTGCTACATGCTCAGGACCAAAGAAGAAAGAGATTTTGGTAAACTGCTAGCGGTCTCTGTTATACATCTGACTACAGAACTAATATATTTGAGTATCTGGATTGAGTAGTTCAAGCCCTGCCAGAGTAGATGCCAATATTACCATGGAGATAAAACTGTAAATTATAATTTCAGTGTCATGTTAAAATAGTGAATGCACTTAATACATCAGTTTATCAAAGTTAATTGTTACAGTAGTACTCAATAAGACATTTCTAAAACCCTCCTTGTGGAAATAAGCATTATGTCCAAAAGGATGACAAAAAATTATAGTGCCGAGTACCTGCTCGTAGTTTTTGTCAGTAACTTCGTGCTAAATGAATCAATTCATGAATTAATAGACGTAGAAAGCTTCACTGGAAAAATAAGTATTTGTACTTTAATAAATTTCTACAATTCATTATAAAGAGACATGAATTGGGATGATGTAAACTCATTTTGAAGGATGTGCCCTTTTACAGAAAAATAACAAGTAAAGGTAAAACATTGAGGAAAACCCCACATTTGATAGTTTTGCACAGGTTTTAAAAGAATTGTGGTGTTTTGATAATAGTCATATGTAGGCCTCACATGGTGTATTTGCTCTACCTGCACTGCTTGCTCAGATGGTAGTAAACACTGCTATTTACGTGGAGGGTCGCAGTGCATCTGATTATTGTATACATCTAGAATATTGTGTCACTGGTGAATCAAAGCCGTTATATCAGCTAAATATTCTACAAAATCAACTTTTCTGCTAGATCAGTCTGTCACTGAGTTCGTTTCCTGCAACTAAGAATGCCTGAGTCTTTGTGAAAATGCCGCATTGCAGTGAGTGTGTGATGGCTGGTGTTTCCTTGCAGCTGAAAACTCCTTTCCCTTTGAGAGTGAGTAGCAATTTAATCAGGTTCTCATGGCATCCAAGAGCATTTTAAAATTAATAACCTCCAGTAGAACTGGCCCTTTCTGCAAGTCTATAAGAAAAGGCAGTGTGATGATTCAGCTCATATGAACAGAATGGAAGGTGATGAGAAAAATCCAACATAGCGGAACCTGGAGCCCTAATACCTTTTAGTGTCTTTGCCAGATTGTTTTCCCCGAGAAGTAGAAGGACATACTGGAACCTGCTCTTGATAATTTCTTATAGTTTATTTTTTACTCTTGTTTTCCTCATCCACCTCCTGCAGTTTTTCATAATGAATTTCAAGGACTCCAGTCCTATCATATGCTCAGTAATTGCTACAAAAGGCAGTTTGACTCTGAGACAGTTGTATCTCTGTAAGTGAAATTTAGAATTCACTAAAGCACCTCACTAAAGCACATTTAGTGAGGGGGTGCCAAAGCCTGAGTCATTAAAACTATTTTGAACAGGGCTCTAGGAAAGATCCAATAGTAATTAATCCTGAACAAAGAGCAAAGTGCCACAACAATGAACAAGACCTTTGTCCTAGACAGGCTGCTGGAGTCCTAGAAAATTCCTGCTTCTGGGAAGCAGCGTGTAAGCCTTTTTGTTTGGGCTCATGTATTCCTTTTTGGCTTATGTTTACAACTGGAGTGGGTCTTTTTTTGTTTTGTTTTTGGAACCTAAGAATTGTAAAGGAAATTATTTTTAAATCAAGAGGAATTGAAAAACATGGTAATAGAAGGTAATATAATATCATGTACATGCACACACCTATATGATATACTCACACACATATCTATGGATTGTTTAAATATAAATACCCTGCAGAAGTGTTATTTGAATGGAACCTGAGGGCAGGAAAATTAATTCTTCAATGAAGCTCTGTAGGGAAATGCATACTGGTGTATAATTTGTAATTTTCTCACTGCAGAACTGAGTCAGTGTAGTACACAGTTCAAAATATTTGTACATAGAAAATACATAGGGAACCCTTCTAACATATTTGTCACACTGGTTTTTAGTCATGACAAGCCTATCCTGTAACGATCGTTTCTGGCATTTGGAGTCCACTGACTTCTAACCCTCTTAGCACCCCTGTGTTGGGAGCTGCCTTCTTCTCTCAGCTGCAACTGGAGAAGCCTGTCTGAACGCTCTTCCCAGTCTTGCCCACTGTGTTCTGTTTTTCACACAGCAACCATATGGTCTTTTAAACAGTGATTACCACCCTGCTCAAAATCCTGCAAGGATTTCTCCTCATACATTTTTTTCCAGCTTCATTGAGATATAATTGACGTATAACATTCTCTCTATGTTTAAGATATACAGTGTGTCGGGTTTCATACACTTATAGTTTGCAAAATGATCACCCGCATAGCATGAGCTAACACCTCCAGCGTGTCACATAATTACCATTTCTTTGTTGTGGTGAGAACATTTAGATCTACTCTGTTACCAACTTACAAGTCTATAATGCAGTATTATTAACTATAATCACCAATCAGTACATTGATTCCCAGAATTTACTGGTCTTATAACTGGAAGTTTGTAACCTTGACCAACATCTCCCTATTTCCTCCCTTCCCATCATACGTAGTAATAAATCCAAACTCTTGACCGAGTGCTACACCGCCTGGCTCTGCTCAGCTTTCAGGGCACTCTTCCTGTATGCCACTCCAAGTCAGCCGCAGACACACCAAGCTCATTCCCACCCCAGCACCTTTGTACTGAAAGCACCCATTTCTTTCCTGGAACATTCTTACCCCAGTTCTTTGCATAGCTGGCACCCTCTGCATCATCTGAGTCTCTTTGCTGAGCTCACCTCCTTGAAGATCCTTCTCTGGATGCCCTTTTGGAAATAGTGCCTTTTCCATGCCCTGCTATAATCTTCTCATTTTAAATTTTATATTAAATATATTGAATATCAAACATTAAGTTTAATAGTTTAACATTAAATAGAAAATTAATATTCTCATATTAAATATTTTATATATTTTAATTAGGTACTTGGTTTCTCTATAATGACCTGATTAAAATGCAACTTTTATGAAGATAGGAATTTGTGCCTGTGTCTCAAAATAACTATATCTTCCCACCATCACTAATCCCGTTACTACTACCTTAGTTCAAATTCTTCCATGCTTTCTCACTGATTATTGCATTATTGACCATCTGTCTACTTTTCCTGTTTCTGATCATAACCTTCTACAATTCTTTCTCTGGCTCATCTTGTCATTCATCTTCTCAATGTTTCTCAGTCGTATGCCACTGATAATGATAAAATTTATACTACACAGCCTGAGAAACAAGATGCTTCGTCATCTGGACACTTGCCTCTCTTGAGCGTTTTCCTCTACTCCTGTTTTGGACATTCTGAGACGTCCTGGATGTTTCCAGATCTCTTATACCCTCCCCACCATGCCTTTGCGTTACTCTTCCTATGTGTGTGTAGAACTATGCCCTTGTCCACCATGAATGCCCTTCAAGGCTGAAAGCAAGTTTTGCCCATGAAGTCTCCCATGAATTTTCCGATTTCTTAGGGACTTCTCCCTTCGTACCTCTCCTAAAGCATTTGTAATACTGCCGCCAAACTGTATATGGCCATGTTGGTGTCTCTCAATAACTTCTTAAGACCAAAAACTGAGTGTTTCCAGTATTTGCGCATCCTCAGCACCTACAGCCATGCCTATGACATAATAGGGGTCCGTTAAGTGTTGTTATATTTCACCATCAGAGGAGAGGATTTTCTAATCTCACATTTCTCTCTCCTGCTCATGCTCAAAGCACTTGTCTCACTGTTGTTTTCTTTTCGTTAAGTCTCTGTCTTACTTATAAGTTGTTCTTGAAAAGACTTTTATTCTTTCTTAAGAAATTTGGTTTCCTTTATGCTTAAGGTCTATGGTGCCTCAAAGGAGAGGTAGCTGTGCATCATAATTTGCACTGTCCTGAGTGTACCAAGAAAATAGTTATGTTCAATGAAAGTATGTTTCCCTTTACTTCTATGGTTAAAATACCAGACACTTAATATAGTTTTAATTTTAATATTTTATTCTAATGTAGTTTTTAAAGATGAAGCCAACAGCAAAAAGGTAATAAAAGTGAAATTAAATCTTGCTGTGTAGACATTCTCAACCAAAATGCCCACTGGAAATAGGATCTCATATGAAGATAAATGGAAGCTCTTTATGGTCATTTTCTTGGAGAAAAGTAGTTATCTAGAACATGCTTTCATGATCACATGTTCAGTCCACATTTTTTCCCATAGCTCAACTCTAAACTTCCTAACCTAAATTTGCAGAATTTCCTCTCCTTGATTTACCTCCTTATTTAGATAAAATAAAATAAAAAATCAAACAAGCAAATATATTTTTAAAAACAACACACCTCCTCAAAAATTTTGACCTTCCTATACATGTTTTATTTTAAAATTTATTAAACATTTTTGACATTCCAAATCATGTTTTTATTTGCTCTTTGCAAGGTCTATTTGCCTTGTTGTCTATGATGGGTCTATTTTTATATTAAAATACTTTTTTTACCTATGGGCCCACCATATTACCACATCTGTGCCTATAGTTGTATTAAGTCTTTTACATATTAGATTGGAATATTTGTCTTCATAGAAAACTTAATCGCTGTAGATATTTGTTTACCTGAATATTTTTTCCAGCTCAATTTTTACCATATCAAAAACATAGACTAATTGTATATATTTCAGGCTTTGGCCCAGTAGCTCAGTTGGTTAGAGTATCATCCTCATATGCCAAGTTTGCAGGGTTGCTCTGGTCAGGACACATACAAGAAGCAACCAATGAATGCATAAAAAATGAAACAGCAAATTGATGTTTCTCTCTCTCTCTCTCTCCCTCTCTCTCCTTCTCTCCCTCTCTCTCTCTCCTTCTCTCCCTCTCTCCCCCGCCCACCCCCACACCCCTTCTCTAAAATCAGTAAGTATTTTAGGCCTGGAGAATTTAGCAAATTTGTGCCACATCCCATGATTCTAAAAGTTTAGCAGAATACAAGCAGCAAGCTATAATAAAGTTGACCTGATTTCTAGAATTCACTCCAGGGTACACAGAGATATGTCTGCTCAATGAAATAAGTTGAACAGTGCATGAAGTCTAACCCAACTGGATCAGACAGGAGTTATGAGGGAATTCTGAATGATAAGAATTCTGCTTGTTTCCTTTTTGGCCCAACTCAACTGATGGAGCAAATGAGACTACTTCCAACTTAACTCAGAATCCCCCTGAGTCACAATTATAGCCAGCAGTGGCAGAGCACAGAGAAGCACACGGCCGGCCCGACGTCCAAAAGGAAATTGATCTGCTTTATATGACTCCTCCTTTACTTTGCTATGACTCATATTTTATCTTTCTCTAGAAGAAAATTAGTGTTGAATATAATTAACTGGATTTTGGACTCGCCGTGTATGCATTCATTTAGTATACTTAAAAATGAATATAATACAGATATTTTGGATCGATCCATTTTTTGTTTAAAAAATATATATGATTCAGAAGGTTTATATTCATATAACACCTGTGGTTTACTCTGTTACTGCAACTACTGTGTTATCTTGAGTTTTCCAAATACATCTTGCCTGCCTCAGGATAGTCTGAACTATTTGTGGCCAGAATCTCTCTCAGTCATCATTGTATTCCTAATGCCTAACCAAATTCTTGATATAAAGCTAGTATTTAGTAAATGTTTACTGAAAGGATTTTAGAGGGCATAATAAATAAATTGATAATTGATAATGACCTGAAATTAAATGAAGGCTCAATGCACGATTGGTAAAGCAATGTATAAATACAGACAGTTCCTGACTTAACGATTTATCAAATTTATGATGGTATCAAAGTGATATGTATACATTCAGTAGAAACTGTAGTTGGAGCTTTGAATTTTGATCTGTCCCCAGGCTAGCAATATGTGGCGTGAAACTCTCTCATGATGCTGGGCTATGACTGCAAGCCACAGCTCCCACTCAGGCACACAATCACTAAGATAAACAACTGATACTCTGTTCTGTGCTGAGTTGACGTGTTTTTTGGATATGGAGTTCTGAGCACATTTAATGTCAGCTAGGCTAAGCTGTGATGTCCACTAGGTTAAGTGTATTAAATGCATTTCAACATACGACATTTTCAATTTACAATGGGTTTGTTGGAAAGCAACCCCATTGCGAGTTAAGGAGCATCTGTAGTGCCTCTTAAGGAAAAGCCCAAGTCTTAAGGCATTTAGGCTCTCTGTCTTTTTCTCAACATTCTTCATTTTCTTGCCGCATCCTCTCGTTAGACGAATGCAGATCTGACCAGGCTCGTATATCTCTGTAATCTGCTGTCACATCTCAAAAAAAAGCTTCTAAAAGAATCTCATGGGACTCACACTGAACAAAAAGTAAAGCAAAAGAATTCCATCTTACATGGTTCATCAAAAATCAGATAAAATATTTTCTAACACTGTACAGTTTTAATGAAAAACTGCTCTTCAGAACATGGTACGTTACTGGACCACACACTGAACTCAAGAAAAAAAAAAGGTGAATACCTGTCAAAATGTGTAAAACCTCATACTTTGTCATTCCCTTTCTCACAACGAACAGGTGCAAATTAAGGTATGTAAGCAGTACATTGCAGCTAAAATAACTAGAGAAACTTTATATGGCAGTCCGTTCAAAGAAGAGGCTTAGGTTGTGTTTCAGTTAATTAAGTTTTTGAACATAGAGGCCAGCCTCACTTTTATCCTAATCACACTACCATAGTCCAGGCCTACATGTTTTCATATTTAGTCATGCAACTAAGAGATGTTCATATGTAGTCATGCTTCCTTCTGATTTACTTTTAATAATCCCATTGCTGGAGCAATCATTCTAAAAAATAAACCTGACTGTGCCACGAGGCATGGCTTACTACCTCTCCTTACAGTTCTACCATTGCCTGCCTATCAGCCTCACTTCCCCATATCCCACTCCACTTCTGGCCCATCATGAACAATCGTGGGCTTTGCACATGTTCCTTGTTCATTCATTTAGTAAAGCTCTGTTGAGCCCAGTCTGTGCCACACACTGAACTAGCTGCTGGGGGTGAAGTGAACATAGCCCTTCCTCCAAGAGCTTACAGCCTTGTGGGGAAATCAGACAGAACAGGAAGGAATGCCGAGCACAGAGTGAAAACTGGAGTTTGGGGGATGTGAAATGCATGCTCATAATGGTATTTTCCTGGGAGACATTGCCCAGCCCTAGTCAAAAATAACTTGGGAGGTGGTCATTCATGTTCTTTCTTTCTACAGAGTTTTCCTTCCTTTTCTCGTTAACTACTACGTGTCATTTAAACTCAACTCAGATATTACCTCATCCAGGAAGTGTTGGTTGACTTCCCAGTGTGGTAGGAGCTGTCCCTGTGCCTCGATAGCTTCCTGTCCTTATCTGCATGACAGCATGTACCACACTGCATTTTTGCTGTTGGTTTGGCTAGGAGCTCCTTCAGCATAAAATCGGTATATTTTTTCTTGTATCCCCAGTGCATTCCCTATGATACATAGAGCCTTTCCATTAATGTTTTGGAGATGCCATCAAACAATTAAATGAATCAAGGTTTGTAATCTTCAGTTGGAAGGCATTTTGGAAGTCACGTAGGCCCGTGTCCCATTGATTTTACAATGTTCAGAACCAGATAGACATTCAACCTTTCAACTCGCTCACAGGGAGGGCAGTAAGTTCAAAGAAATACAGAAATCAGATGCTATGACTGATTATGTTGTAAGTCCAAATACACTTACTGTATTTGGAATAAGATTTTTAATCTGAACATGTGAAGAGGCAGAGCTCTTGTCACATGGCTTATACTATGGAGAGAGAATCGTTCATCAAAAAACAAAGGGAATGAGCGGATCAGGTCGATAGGCAGGAAACAGATCAAAATGGTATCTTGTTTATAATTCCTCAGGACTTCATCCTCCCTTCTGATTTAAATAACTAAAAGCAGATCCCATTCATGGAAAGCCATAAAACAGGTTTTAAACTGATGCTCTTATATCTCCTCAACTTCCGGTTCTCCATCCCACCATGCTCTCCACCTTTTCAGGCTTTGATTGTTTCTAATTCTGGCATCTTACTTTGTGGTGCACGGAATAGCCTCCAAGTTCACCCGGGCATGGCCCTGTTCCCATGTGTTACAAAGAAACCTCTAAGGCACCGTGTCCTCAGGTACTGATCATTGTTGTTAGATTTTGCCACTTTAACGCCCAGCCAGTGCCTTCCCTCTGATGTGGATCTCAGGTATCTGGAACTAAGACTTTTCATTTTGGTGGTGATGCCATTAAATTCTTATGACTGAATTCTTTTGAATATTAGTAATTCTATAGAAAATTCCTCAGACTGGTACCTGAAGGAGACATACTTTACCAGTGTTTGGTTATGTGACATTGGACAAAATCTGCCAGGTCTGGAATCCAAACTGGAAAAGTTTACAACAAAAATCACTAATTGTCAAAATCCAAGTTACAATTTCCCTTTCAAGTTTTTTATTTAAGGAAAATTTTATTAAAAGTTATTATAATGAAATCTCTCCTTATACAGATTGTGGTCAAAATTGATCAGTTGAAATGGTTCAGTAGTGAGTTACATGCTTATGGAACTGACACTCATACTTGATGTCGTGTTTAAGTTTGCACATCTGGGAAGTGGGAGAGCCAGGATTCAACCTGATTTTCTTGTTAGAAGTCTATTCGGTATTGACTTATTCCACTGTATCTCCAGTACCCAAGGTCAGGTCCATAGTTAAATAGCATCAGAGGCTAAAGCTTTAGAGCATTTTACATGTTTATTTCTGATATGTGTGTAAGGTTTTGTTAGCCCTTTTGGATAATGTGAAAAAGAGTTCAGAAATAATATACAGCTGTTTCATTAAGCACCTTACCCAGTTTAATATGGTAGATTGTTATTAATGGAACAGGTTTATGAAGTTCGTATCCTCATCAGGATTGGATTGATGAGTACCAACCTCATTCCACTAGTCTTCCTGCTTGGTGAAAGAGCAAGCAATGACTGGGTCTTAGTGGATTTGTCTTCTCATTCCAGACCTGCCTGGAAATGTCTAACTTGGTCAAATAATTTACTCCTTCTGGCCCTAGGTTTTCAGTATAAGGCAAACCATGCACTGATTCCTATCGTTAAAAATGTTCAAATAAAAGCCACAAAATAACTAATAATAAGTAGCATTTTTGAGTACTTCCAACTTGCCTGAAATTATGCTTTATTTGTATTATATAATTCTACCAACCTAACACTGGCTTGCTGTGTACTGTGTGTCCATCATCTTCAAAACTAATTATGCACCCACCAACTCTCTTCGTGTGAATTGTTTATTAGTCACGATGTGTGATGGAGAATGAGTCATTCTTATACTCATTTTACAATCAGCTTGCAAAGAACAGAGGAGACATGAAACAGGTACCTGGATTTTTAGCTTAACTGTTTCATGTCATCAAGCACGTTTTTCTTAGTTTTGCATAGAAGACAAAGAGAAGGAATACAGCATGATAGTTAGCCAACAACTATTTAAGCTTAGAAATTTGTCAGCCTTGATATGTAAATATATGGATTCTATAATATTTCCACTATTGGTAAGGACTACAACAAAGGTTTCTAATTTGTAGTACTGGTATGCATAGGATAGTAATAGTATAGACATAATTGAGCCTACATGGAAAAGACATAATTGAGCCTACATGGAAAAGGGAAACAATATTCACGTGCTTAATTGTCCTATATAACTGGTGGTTTTACTCTTTGTTCATCTTTGGATGTGCAGCAGTACGAAGCTTTAATCCCAGTGTTTTCATTGAACTGGCACGTTACACGGTGACAGGGCAAAGTGTACCACAGAAAACACCCTGGCACTGTCGGTGCCAAGCACATTAGGAGAATGAAGACGTGCCCGTCTGGCTCACAGTGTATTTTCCCTTTAGTTTTTTCAAGCCTTTGTTGTTTCTCCTTTTGCCAATTTCTGAGGGCATTTAAAGCTGCTTGGTAATAACTATAATCAAGGACTATTTCTGTGCTTTGTGATCTTTCTAATATTATAATCCAAAGAACAGAACCCTGTGCCTATCTGGAATAAACAGTTTGGTGAATTACTCATTCAACATTCAATGAATATTTGAAACCCAACTTATAGCTAAATGGTGCTTTGATCAGTCTGTATAGTACTATCATGTGCATCTTTTGCATAACTTTTTTCATACTCTGAAGGAAAAGCATGAAAAGTTCTAACTAAGTAGATAGAAAATTAGAAAAATTTTTTTTAGCCCTGTCTGGTGTGTCTCAGTGGATTGAGTGCCAGCCTGCAAACCAAAGGGTCCCTGGTTCAATTCCTAGTCAGAGCACATGCCTGGGTTGTAGGCCAGGTCCCCAGTAGGGGGCACACAAGAGGCAACCACACACTGATGTTTCTCTCCCTCTCTTTCTCCCTCCCTTCCCCTCTCTAAAAATAAATAAATAAAATCTTATTTAAAAAAAAAACAAGAAAGTGGTTTATTTTAAATAAAATGTATCTCCATTTTACATCTTTAGCCCTGGATTTGCCCTGAGAAAACAAACTCCTTAGTAGCTCAAAATCCAGCAGACCTGTCAGGGACAGTTTTTGCTGAGTATCTCTGCTCACTTATTTCTTCCCTTTGAATAGTGAAGGAAATGTGACAGCTGTACCTTATTTTTTATTTTTTTGGATCCACGCACCCTCAGGGCACATGTGCTCAGGAGCTTCTGTTTGATACACTTAAACTAATATCTCTTCATGACTTGCTTTGACGAACAGAAAATACAGGAACTGTCAGAGCACGTCAGACTTTGTTTTTCGTGTACAGTACGCAGGGAGTCCAACGATAGATGGAGTTCCAGATGCAAATGCTTCTCTTTTTTAGCAAGCCTAAAAATTTAATGTTCAAACATTAAATTTTAATGTGCACATATGATTTTATAACCCTTAGGGAGAACCAACAAAACTGTGCTATTTGGCCACCTCCCAAAAGTAACTTGTCACTTTAAAGTTACCATTTGTTTATTACCAACATTTGCTTGGATGATGGTAAGTTAGAAGGATCTTCTAGGGAAGATGGATAAAGGAGAAATACTTTTTTGAAAAAACTAATGTTAGTTTTTCAAGATATCATATTTTTATTGAGTTTGTTAGCCTGTAACTTATCTGAAAGATCTAGACTATCATGTAAGGTTTTATAAAATGCTTTGCGTAGAAAAGATTGATGTCTGTTTTATATTTTATTCACCTTAGAGATACATGAAAGATAACATGAAAGCCATGTGTGCTGAATAATATATAATTTTGTCAAAGAATGATACCCTAAAGTAAAATATTGGAAGTCAATATGTGTACTTATTATTTGTAATATGTATTTTGCCTGGGTTGAGAAAAAATTTGATGCTTTGCAATTGAATTGTATATAAGTAACTCACAGTGCAGTACTGAAGACATAGAATGAGATAAATACTACAGTTAAGTTTCTGGTATTTAAGGGAAAGTATAGGAACAGCTGTATTACTGATTTGCCTGAAATACTAGAAAACAGCATAGTCCGTATTAACTTATTTCTAAATTCCAACACAAAATAACTTATTGTATATGTCTTGTGCAAGGGACAATCACAAAAGACAATGTTTTCAAGAGTCGTCTCGCAGATTTAGAGGTGTGATTTTGCGTTGCCTGTGAGTCCAAATCTGTTCTCATACACAAAAAGTATGAGTTTATGTAAGTGTCTGAGCAGGTACTCAAGTACAATCCAAGAGTTTTTAACATAGAGCACTATAGTCTCAGGTTTGGAAAAATTTTAAGGCAGATGCATTTAAATACAAAAGAATCTCAATATAATAGGAGTCTAATTAGTAGCATAATCAGTATTCTAGAAATCTGATAAACAATAGCAGTACTGATTGACAGACCTACCCATAAGCTACAAATTGTCATCTTAGATAAAAATTGTTCTAGAAAATAATTGAAAATTGGAATCAATCTGTCCCAAAACATGCATTGAGTTTTGCCCCAAAAGCCATGTTTTCTGTTGAATTGTGTATTTCCTTTATTCTGTTCTTTATTTTCTTATGTGTTGTTTCTTTCATTCTTTTAGTTGCTTGCTTGCTTTTCTTTTGTGGTATTTCTTAACTAGAATTATCTAAGAGATTTGACTACTTGTAAGGATCCTGATTCATGGTACTAAAACCTTCTAATCAATATTGGAAAATACTAATTTTACTTTACAGTATTATATATGTATGCATTAAAAATACCTAAAAATAAAACTGAGGAATTCTGCAGACATGAAATTGACAAGGAATTAATCTGTATACCATTTCGACTTGGACTTAAATGTTTACAACTCCTGTTTTCATTCTGGTTATAGCAGTTTTATTATGAGGATGTAAGATGATACAGATTGAATATTCAAATTAGGAATCCGATCAATGCCAAGTCATATGGTTTGGCTCACGTCATTGGAATCAGAGGTTAATGTCAGATTGCCAAACACTAAAGAATCTTACATCTTACAAAGTTACCCATCAGTAAAATTAAGTAAAGTGTAGCATCGATCAGTGATTGGACAACTCTTACCAAGGGGCATTAGACTGAGAGGAGATTTGTTGAGGGGGAAAGCTGGAATGTTAAGAACTTGAATTTTAAAAGCTGGGCTTTTGATGAAAGAAGAAATAAATCTATCCTTAGAGAACTTTCAAATACCAAGGGACAATTGTTTAATTACTAAGGGTAATAAAGATTGAAGCTCAATCTGATGGTACAAGATCTTCTCTTCCAGTTTTTCCCACCTGCTTATCTTTTGGGGAGGAACACTAGGGAACTATAATATGCAGCAAAATAGCCATGATATGATAAAGTCAAATGAAATGTCTCATTCTGATATCAATACAAATTTAAACTTGTTAGATTCTTTAAAAATCCACATTGTAAGCAACTATATCCTCATTTATATTGGCATTTATGTTTAGCCCTAATAGATAAGATTTCATTGTAATTTATTATGAATTATAAATCAATGTCTTGGACTTAGTATTTTTTTTAAAACTTACTCAAGAATTCCTTGCTCAGAGTATCAGGCTAGGCTTTTTGGAGGAGGAGAGGAAGAGGGGTTGGGAAGGTTCATATTTGCTGTATCAAATCAGAAGATGGGGTGGCAGCTCTCCAGCTATTCAGCGGCTAGGATTTGTGGTCTTTTGCGACGTGGAGAGAGGAGAGTCTTTCTCATTGTGGAGTGGAAATGGAATGCTCAGGTTCTTTGTACGTCACGGTTTCCCCTTATAGATTTGGGGGGGATTGCTTTTGTCAGCTTCCTTATCTTCTTTAATCCCGCATCGACATCTTTCAGAGAGATTCAGGTAAAAATAATATTATACATCAGTAAGCAGTGATTAAAGGAAGCTGTGATCACTTCTAACTGTAATGGTCATAATACCATTTTGAGGATTAGAGATTAAACTATGACCCCCAAACCCTGCTTAGAAGTTTAAGTGAAATTCATCGTGAGTAGGTGGTATTTTAATAATATCATGTACTCATTAGAAGTGAGTGTGGCTGAATAGTGTCTCCTTTGATTTCAGAAGTTTTTCAATAGAGCAGTAAGAAACCTTTCAAATCATGTTTTTTGTCAAAGTAGTTATGTCAGAGCAATACCAGCCTGAAATTGTCTAAGATGGTTGCCACTTAATAGATGGGTAGACTATGTACATTTCAAAAGCCCAACAAATAAGAAAGTGAAATCTGATTAATCTGTATACACTTTAAAGAGTATTATCTGCATCATCTTATCAGGAAATCAGATGGTGTGTTTTAGATTACAAATTCACTTCCTTTGTGCCTCTGATATTAGTTGAAGTCAACATGGCCAACCACTCCTTTCTTCTTACAAAATGAGTTTTTATTGATTAATTGAAAAGAAATAATCCAAAACTCTGAAGCATTAAACACTAAGGACTTTACTTTTTGAATGCCTGATGTCCTGAAAACAAATTATCTTAACATTTTAAGTGGATGATTGTTAAGTAGCACTCCCTTCATTTTGGCATTGTTTTTTGGGGGGTTCAAGATGAGGATTTTTAGTCACTGAGAAATCTTTGCCAGAGAACCCTGGGCAAGAAACTGCTTGGGAGTTGTGGGTGCTCCTACTGTTTTGTTTACTGTGAGTATCTGTGGCTGAAGCTCCCAGAGTTAAACATGGGCTAATGTGAAAACCTAAGTATTTCCCAAATCCATTTAGAGATGCTGGTACACATGGCATCAGATGAAGGGCCCTATGGCCTGCTGGCCGGGATCCTCCCCACACCACCGTCCTTCCCTGGGATTCCAGTGTGTCTGAGCATTTGAAAAGCTCTCGCTGGTGTTACACATGCCTGTGTCATCATTTCTCAAGCCCAAAAACACATGATTGAAAACTAAACATTAAAAAAATCAGATAATTTTCAATAGAAGGGTGCCCTATAATTTGCTTGATTAGTACTTCTCAAAGTCATCAAAACCAGGGAAGATCTGAGAAACTCTCACAGCCAAGAGGAATCCGAGAGACATGAAAATTCAATGTAATAGAGTATCCTGGATGGGATTCCGAGACAAAATAGAAAGGAGACATAAGGTGAAAACTAGGGCAATCTAAGGAGAATATGGACTTTAGCTAACAAAAGTGTATCACTATTATTTCATGAACTATAACAAATTCAGCATTCTAATGTGAGATGTTAGTAATGGGAAACTGTACAGGGGCTACGTGGGAACTCTGTTCTATCTGCTCAATTCTTCTGTAAATCTAAAACTGTCCTAAAACATAAAAGCTGTTCCTTTATTAAAAAGTAACATTAACACAGCACGTACTTCTTTATGTGAAGCCTTTTCTATGTACAGTTTTTCACTCTGTACACAAAATAGATTGGACCGTATAAGAATGTGGAAATTTTAGTGATGCTGTCAGGTGACGCATAGAAATGGGGCCTGTGAAGATCAGGATGCTGAGCCAAGAGTCTCACTACCAATAAATTATTGTGATCCAGAAGGTCACTGTTTGAATCTAGATAATTTATTCAGTCTATTAGACATTTGATGCCACAACAATTCAGAAGGAACACGATCCTTAGACTCCTGAGTTAGGTGCTTTGATGTCGGACGAGAAGGCAGCAGCAGAGTGGAGTCTAGGACTTTGCAGAATCACCTTCGGGAAAGATGTAGCTGAGTTTTCACAAGCACACATGGAGTGGTTCGTTCTGAGGACGCCCTCCCCCCAGCAAGCTCTCACGTCTCAGACATTGTTCATGTCTGTCTGGGAATGTTTATTTAGTCCGACACAATATCCGAAGACAGATTTGCAAGTAACTCTTGTTACTGTGCTTACCAAGTTTTCAGGCTCCTGTTCCTGTGCCAATAATTCTAGAAAACCTACCTAAGATATTTTACATGTAATGACAGGGGATATAATGGCAGATAGTGTAATTATAAGAACAATAACAAAGGTAGTAACTACTGTTTATTGAACATGTCAGGGACTGTGCTGAGCCCTTTATTTTATGCAGTTGAAACTGTGTAACAAACCAGTAAACAAGGCACCTCAATTGGCAGATGAGGAAACTCTCTTGTGTATACAGTTCTTTGCACATCGCTAGTGATATATAGATATATATATACACATATAGATGACATTTATTCACAAACTCTTCAATCAGTGTTTTAAAAGCTAAACTTTTTACATGCAGTTTAACTGTATTCTTAAAGACAGCAAATAGAACCCTTATGAGAAGCAATTTGGGGGGAGGTTTGAGGTTTTAGTGAAATTAGTTTCAGTGAGTTCATTCGTCTACCTCTTCCTGGTATGAGTGGAAAACTAGAATGGGGACCTGAGGATAACATCAAATTCAGTAAAAAACAGACAGATGCTTTTTGGTATGTGGTAGGAAAGCTTACTCTCTTTAATAGCTCAATTTATTTGTTAGACATCGAAACAGAGCATGGGAGAAAGATGTCGATTTGTTTTAATAGAGTTTTTGTTTCCTTGTTTGAAGGTTTTTGCCTGAGGTTCTATTTTTGAGAAAAGGACCATGTTCTCAGTTTCATTGGAGGCAGTTAGTGCTGATGCTGGCGCCCTCCGTGAGGGGCGGTAGGCCATCAGTGAGGCTACCTCGCTGGCAGCAGCTTTCCAACACTGAGGGATAAGTTACTCCCATCAACCACGTCATTCACCTTAGTGGCGTCAGTGTGAAAATGCAGGCCAAGCAGTATCTGCTATTCACTTAATACATGCAGAGCGACTCCATGACTCATTCCGACTTTACTGTAACTTACAGCTACCTGAGACATCCCAGTGATTTTTCCAATCTGATTTGACATAGATGCAAAATCATACCATCAGGTACAATATAGGCCTAATACTGTATTTTCTCTCCTTTCTCCATGTAAGAGTTATACTATGAGAAGGTGCCTCTTCTTTTTAATCTACAAATAAAGTTTAGGAAATTTTGCTGGAAAATTAAGTCGAAACAATTTAATACGCAGTACCTGGAAAAACATATCTACTTCCAGTTTGAAGTAAACACCTTGGAAATGGGAAGGGCTAATATCATGGTCATTGTATTTTCTAGGTTTCATGCAGTTTTGAGGTTTTAAAAGACTGCTTGGAGTACTTAGTCCAGCATTTCCCCTCAGACATTTTCCCACCTTTTGCTACTCAGTTTTCTCATAGTGCAGGATTCCTCGGTTCTATCGAATAGTTAACATCCTAGGTCAATGAAAGCTAGCTGTGTCCTTAAATGCTGAACACTAGTTTTTTAAGGGTATATAGGTTGATAGAGCTCTTATATTAAAAGAATAGATACACCAAAAAAGATTTGTAAAACCCAAAACTGAAGTGTTGACAACGTCTACCTGTAGACATTGAAAGTAGGTTGTTAGAATGTTTTTTTGTTTGCTGTAGCCGGTTTACCGTAGCTAACCACCGAGTGTGCTATAAACTTGCTCTATCTTGGTACTACTACTATCAGATCAGACTTCCCCAAAGTGATGGCTACTGCTTTTTCTCTTCCAATCACAGGAGAGAAGTCACGGGGTGTTGAAGAATGGCAGATGATCGGAAAGATGACGCAAAGGCACCTCACTGGACCCCAGCTCAGCTAACGGAGGCGTCTGCACACCCACATCCACCCGAGATCAAGGATCAAGGCGGGGCAGGGGAAGGACTTGTCAGAAGCGCCAATGGATTCCCATACAGGGAGGATGAGGAGGGCACCTTCGGGGAGCATGGGTCTCAGAGCGCTTACTCAAATACCAAAGAGAATGGGATCAACGGAGAGCTGACCTCAGCTGACAGAGAAACAGCAGGTAACTAAAGGCTGTGCTGTCCCCAGTGCAGGTTTGTGCTTTGAAGTCTGTTTAGCCCGAAAGTGAATTAATTTACAGCACTGATCCTTTTTCAGGAATGCTAGGACTGACGTTTTAGTCAGGGGAAATAGACACAAAGAGGAGAGAAAAATCATGGGAACTAGCCCAACAGATGAGATGATTATATTCTCCGTCCCATCTCCCTATTTAGTTTTACCACTTTAATTTTAATAGGCAAACAACTCAGTGCATGTGTGTTTTGCCAGTAACTATCAGTGGTTTAATTCATTGAAAGAAAACACAAATCATTTGCTATTGATTCTTTTGAATGATGTTGGACCTAAATCCAGTTGACTAATTAGAAGCATATTTACTGTTTGGTGCAGAAAGGAATGTAGAGTCCATCTCCCAGGCTTTAAAAAGAAAAAGAGAGAGACAAAACAGAAAAGAAAGAAAATGAATATGCACACAAACACAGGAACCATTTCTTCCTCAGGTAGCTTTTTAATCCCTAATATTCAGATGATTTAAGGAAAACATACCATAATTCACTCTTAAGTACATCCTTTCACAGCATAATGTTTACCAATAGCCCTCTTTGCTCTATGATTGACAGTATTGTCATTAATGGCGTCGTTACATAGCATTAATAGCGTAGAGAAATAACAGCCTGTGCTATAACGCTCTTCAAAGTAATTTTTGTTTTTCTGTGGTTCAGAATTTAATGCATTTGTGATCACAGTAACTTCCAGACATGTTACACTGAAAAGTGCAACTACAAGCAATAGGGAAGGCTGTGCCCTTTCAGCGCCATCCCCTACTTGTTCAAAGATTGGTTTTCTGTGCTCCATCCATTAGTCAGCAACACATCAACCATGCACTCTGTTCAAAAAGCATGTTTACATTTTAATGGGAAAATATGAAAGGCATTCCAAATGCCTGGGGGAAAATTACGTAAGTTTATAGTGTAATTAAAAAAAAATCCACACATTCCACAAATTACTGTTGAGCATTTTCTGTGTTGTGCGAAGTGTGTTAGCTTCTGTGCCAGGGTGTGTGCAGGAAATGGTCCCTGAACTTTACCGAGCAGGTGACCTAGATGCAGGCATGAGACCTGTGCACATAGTTCATTTGGACAGAAAAAACAGTGTGCCAGCACCAAATGAGCAGTACGGAAAGACAAGCGTGAACTGGGATTGTTTCTCTGTGGGGCCAAAGTCCCCAGACTGTGCGCTGGAGTGCCCTGCGGTGCCACAGCAAACCCACGGGCCTGAGGCAGAGTGTTGGAAATGCTCAGAGGAATCGCGGTGGTTCTTTGTCTGTCAAACACTGCATGAAATACTAGCTCGAGACCGTGCACAGTTTCAACGTTAGAGCACACCATATCTCTTTACAAGATGTCATATCTTTGTGAATTGGGGTTTTCAGCCGTTGCTGTGATAAAAAACCAGGTACCCTGCAAAAATCCATGTGGATCAAGAAAAGAGGGTGGCTGTGTCCAATCTAATTCAAAGATTTGAGGAGTTGTGCGGTGCCTAGTATGCACATAGGCCCCATTAGTAAGAAATTGTGGTTAAGAATGAAGTGAAAATTTTATTTTTACCTTTCATGGTTGCAATGAGGATTAAGTGAAATAGTAACGTATACAAAAGTGGATGGCTCATGAAATAGTATCTATTAATTACTATTATTATTATTGGTGGTGGAGGTAGTGGTGTCAATATAGACAACAGAGCACTCTTAATCAAGGAATGTTTTTCTACAAACAAATATAATACAAACTGTAGACGGTGGGATTTGGGTCAGAAGCTTTAACTAGGAAGATTTTGTAGGGATTGAGGTATGAGGAGAGAAGGACACGTTAGAGCAAAGTGATCGTGGGGGAAGAAGGACGTAATGTGGTAGACCAAGATTTTCCTCATCATCATATTCTGTAGCACCTGACATTGTACCTCAGGAACTCAATAAATGTGTGTTGAGTGAGTGAATAAATGAAGAAAGGAGTGAAGGAATGTCAAAGAAAAAAGAAAGTCCTTTTCAAATCATGGTAAAAACTATTCAAAAGTCTTCCTTTGTGTCTTGGACTCTCATCAGTTGACTCGTGGGTTATTATTATAGAGGTTTAAAACACAAGACAAAAATCACTATAGCGTGCTCGGTCATGCAGTGGAGAACTGACATCACTCAGTGTTTCATTTTTTTCAATGGTACTAATTAACTGTCTAAGAACATCTGAAAAATCTATCTGCCAGGTCAGTGTGTCCTTGCCAGCTGGAGAAAATAGTATGAATTAAAAAGCGACCAATAGATGTTTCTTTTGAATTATGGATTCAGGAGCATCCAAAGTTAATTTTATATTCAGCGCAACATATATCACATTCATTTTATGTTATATTTGGGAGACTGATTATGAAAGTTTTGTATGTATATTCATAGTGACAGTGTTGTAAACAATCATCTGTGGGTTACCAGGGTGATATGTTTAATTCAAACTATTGGTGTGATTTTAAACTAACTTCCTTTCAGAAAAAAACAGGCCAAAATTGAATTATAAATGATCCATGTGTGGAAAACTACAGGAGAAGACAACTGTAAAATAGTGCCTCCTCTGTCTACAGAGGATGTTCCAATGATGCTAATGTGCAGTTCAATTGCTCTCTAAACTTTAGCTTAGTAAAGTAATAAATTTTATTATGGATGGTTTATATGTAACTGTTTCACAAATTACAAAGAAAAACCATTCCCAGTAAAAAGAAATGCTCTTAAATCTCAAAAATGCTGTCCTTTGATGATGGGAGACTACTGACTGATAAGCGTTGGCATTATATTTTGGCTTATTTTAAAGAGAACCAGGGAACTATGAACTAGCCCACTTTTTTGCATTCACTTAACATCTATCAGTGTATTGCAGTTTTCCCCTATGTAGGGCATTTCTCAGGACATTGTTAACTTGAGGGATTTCCCAGTGTCGTCAGGTCCTTAGCTATATGTTGTGGTGTCCAGGCCATCACTGGTCTAATCCAAAGGCCTTTCTTCTTCTTTTCCTTCTTTGCTATAGTCCACTCTTCACTTTTAGAGGTAAATCTTTTCCCCAAGGTCCTTTATCTGTGTTCATCTCTATAAACAAGATTATATGATACATGAATTGCCATCATCACATCTACTTCTTTCTTCCTTCATCCGTGTGGGCTTACTTCACCCAAAGGTCTGGCCTTTCTCTCTCACCCACCCTTTTCAGTGTTCACCTTCATTTCTAGGCCATCATGATTTTTTATTTCTAAGATGCCAGCTTATCTTTAGTCATGCACTGAGACGGGGTGGCAGGGAATACTAGAAGGCAATAATATTCTAAATTCTATTTCTTTACTGCTTTCTCTTTCAGATTTTGTCTCCTTACAATGTAAAACTAATCCATAGAAAGTTAGATAGAATCATTGCTCATCTGTTACAGCGTAACTTTTGATACTTTAAGAATTTTTATTATATTTATTCATTCAGGTATTTGTTTTAAAAGCCCTGCCACAGAAGCTTTCAAAAAGAAATGAGAAGCCAGTGATAACCTAGCCACTTGAGAACATTCTCATTATAATGAAACTAAAACCACCATTTTTACAGTTTTCCAAAGCAGGAATCAGAGAGCAAAAGCTTGTCATAAGCCTTCCTCTCTTTTTCACCTTATCTTTTTTGAAGGAAGCAAGAGGAATGCATTTTGGTCCCCGCAGAGTTCCAACTCTTTGTGAAAATTGGAAGCCTCATCTTTAAGTTTCTTATCTGAGGTCGTGCCCAAACTCATACTAGAATCCATATCAAAATAACAGAAAGGTAACTAGAAGGGACCAGTAAGATGGCCTTTCACAGTCCTCCTCTTTTACAAGTTTAGTCCCCTTTCAGGATCACATGACTACGGCCAGAGTGCAGGTCTCCTGCTGTGGATGCCAGTGCTCTGTCCACCCCCCGTGCCACCTCATTCCCACCAGAGCAGCAGCTGCCCTGCCCCAGTGATCACTTAGAGCCAAAGAAGACAGTCTCCATTGCAGAACTGCCACATCTGTGTACCTCTAAGCATGAGAAAACATCATAATCTTATTCTCGGTTTTCAGTATGAATGAAGAAAGGCAATTTTGAGAAGCTGTTAGATGCTAAAACATTGGCATATTTAATAAGAACCATGATTTCATGATTTTGATGATCCTAAGGTATAAAGCTTTGAATACTAGTAAGAAACACTAGTCAGAGTATAAACTGCCTTCACGACCATCCACAGTCCACAGCCAGTGCCAGCTATCCTGTGAGTTAAAGTAAGGATTAAAGGGCATTTCTTCAGTTGACCGCCCAGCCCCCTCCCTGCAAATGCTTTGTTTCTCTAGCATTTCTGGGGATTCTATCCCAGTCTACTCCCCGCTGAAGCAGAGAGAGCTGGAAAAGCTCTTGCAGCTTATCCGTTGTCACATTTCAGAGTCCACCAATGGAGCCGTGCCTTCTAAAGGCTTGGCCACCACTTTGACATCCACATAACTCAAGCAGCCAAGTGGTGAACATACTCAGGTATAGAAGTTGATTGTTGCTGAAATTATAAATTTAACTTGAAAATACAGGATGGAGGAAAAGTTTGTCATCACTCTAAGCTTCCTCTGTTTTCCTTTTTAATCTCAGAATAGGAGAAACTGCCTTTTCTTCTCCCTTTTTCCTCTGCCAACATTTCTAGATTTGAGATGTACTACTAAGAGCCGTCATCCCAATTTAAATATGGCATATTGCATATAACATTATATTAATGTACACAGAGAAGATAGTACAGAGCCATTTCTCCTCCAAATCAGCTAAAGCCATCCTCACCAACCCCCAGAGGCAAATAAACAAGCTAGCCTAACAATACAAGAGGTTGCAGATTTTCTTTTCCTTGTTGCCATGCCAACCACTCATTGCTCCGCTGCCATTTCTCTGAGCTCCGCAGAGAGAGGAGGGTGCAAGCAGAGGTATTTAGCATTCAAGGGTGGGTCTGCGGAAAAGCACACGGCCTCACTTCGAAGCGTCTGGGCCTCGCAGCGCCGCTGGATGAGGACAGAATATGGGGACCTTTTCAGTGTTTTCCTTCGAAAGGTTAGGCATCTGGGGCTAGAAAAAGTGAGACAGACGAGAATTGATAGAAAAGGCAATTCCACGAGGTTTGTATTTGTCACGTTTGCTTTGTCTTATGTGGTCTCTATACCATTTGAGCAGATTATGGGTATTAGCTTCAATCATAATGTGTGGTTTGTCTTGGTGGTAGATAGAAGCATCTGAACCTAATTGAGGGCTAGCTTACATGGGCATAGCAATAAAGAACTGCATCTTTTACTCTTGTTAAGGTATGAGCTTGTATATAGCAAGTATTGCTAGCTAGAGCTTATAACGTGTTAGAAATTAGAGGAAAAGACAAGTGCCACATAAAGTTGTTTGTTTAAATGTGCAGTTAGAGGGTAGTTCTTCCTGTAATAATCTACCGCATATCTATCATTGCTTGCTCTTCAGCCGATGCCTTAAAGTCGGATGTGATTGTCTTAAGCCAGTAATTCTAAATCAAAATATAAGAAAATTTGGTTTCTCTAGACCTCTTTTAATTAAACCTATGACTCAACAAATTAAACATGATTCTCTTCTTTTGGAATTTGAACTGCCTACAAAACCTTCCAAGTTGTGAAGAGGCTCTGCCTAACACAATAGAACATGATATTTTAAAACTAAGATTAATTTGCATACACATTTACTCCCATGTGTCTTCTTCCAGAAAATTCCTCCCAGGCACTTGTGGAAATAATTTTCCATTCTTTACTGTCTTGTTTTGTGCTAAATGTCAGAACTGCATCACAGGTGCTTTTTAAAAAAAGTGTTTTATCATTTTTTTTGGTTCACTGACACTTTGAAAAATTATTATTTTGAATTTGCATCTTAACCAATGCACCAGATTTTAGCCAAGAACAATTCAAACCTGCTTGTAAAGTTCTTCTTTCTGGCGTGTTTTTAACTGTAAATATAATATAATTATCATTGTCTTATTTTGTACTTGATCCTTTCTCCTGATCTTGAGTTTTCTAAGACCTTATCAAATCTTCTCCTCTCTAATTTGTTGTCATGTTTTATCATCATAATATTCTTTTAATATACTCAAACTTTGAGGTTTTAAAAATCTCCATTTAGAGAATAATTCTGAACATCATATAAAATCTTTATTTGCTGTAAGCAGGTAAAAGTAGTCATGGAAACAAGTCTTTTGGGGTTTATTTTTGGACTGTCTAAACCTTTGTTTTGGTTAGGATTATGTATAGTCTTTATCTGTCTCTTGTTACATTTCTAAGAATTCTCTTCCTCAAAAGAAAAAAAGAGAAAAACTTCAATAGTTATTTGGAACATATAAATTGCTCTAATATATAGAGAATGTATTATTCATCAATCGAATGATGTATTTTTTGAAGTATGAAAGATAGATACATAGATAGACAGATTATATTGCTTGTATATATCCAGGAAAAATAGTGGAGAACCAAATACCACCTTGAATGGTGGCTGTGGGTTCAGTTTTACTGCTGCCGAGAGGTTAGCAGACTGGGGAGCACCTAGCAATCATCACTCCCTCTTTCTTCCCCAGGCTCCTGAGATGCACTGACTCTTTCTGCTTCATTATAACAAGCCTTTCTCTCTCATTCCTCACACTTCACTGCTCCTCAGCACATTACATAAAGCATGTGCTTTGACTGTCAGGGGAGTCTGGAAATTGATATCAGGGCAGAGGAACAGAAAACTGGTGCTGCATTGCAGACTTGGTGGTTTCAGCCTGACCTGACTTGGCATCATGGTCCTGAGGGGGAAAGGACCCTGAACCAGACACTTGCCACCCCGTCCCTCTGTGGCTTGTGTGGCTCGTTTCACACAGCACTTAGAAAATGCAGTTCCAACCCAGCCAAGCTAAAGAGCAAAAAAAGAGGAACATCTATCTCCTAGGCTCTTCTTGTAACTTTCAACAAATATGCAAATGCTAGGTGGCTATTAGGATGCATAAATGAGAGTGAAATGTCAGCTTTCACAGCTGATTTCAGCCTTATGCAAAACTTAGGAAGACATTAGGCAAAATGGGTAATAGGGGAGAAATCAAGATTCAGAGACAAATCATCTTTAATAGAGATGATTCAGCTTCAGCAACCTGAAAATTAGACTCAATATTTTCACCTCAAATTATCTGTTTAGAAACACAGGGTGAAGACTTTCTGGGATGGGAGAACCTTTGATTCCTGCACAAGAGACTCTAGCATGGTCAGTCCTCTGACTGAACTCATAGTCTTCTCTTTTGCAAAGCAAGATACATTTGCCCAATCAGTCTCTTGTGGTTTCATTCATCTGTAGCATTGTGAAACATTTGAAAGGGTACATACTGCAGGAGAGATTATCAGGAGTCCATCACCAGAGGTCCAGAGCTGATGTTGGCTTTATCCTCTCAGATGGACCTCTTCCTTTTTCGAGCATCCCCTGGTCCCATGTTTGTATCTTGTTAATGACATTGATCATGTTGAGCATTTTCCTGAGGTTACTTGGTACTTGTTTTAATCCCCATCCCTCGGCTGTGTTTTGAGGTAGTAGCTTTGTTTTCTTTATCTCCATGTGTGTTTTGGTGTATAAAGTAGTGCTTGTTTTCTATAGTAGGTGCCAGTAAATAGTTTTTGAATTGATATAAAGAAGAGAGGATTAGTATCCATGTTCTATTTTGAGAATGGAAATTACATAAACAGAATGGGGCTACAGAAAATATATCCCAGTGTGAGCAATACACTTGTGGTGAAAGTTGTTAGAAGGGAATACTGGAAATAAAGAGGCACATTGAGAAACCATGAGAGGAGGCTAGATTCAAAGTGAAGACTGTAGAACTGAGGGCTTGGCCTGAAAGGAATTAAGTACAGGAACTCTGAAATATCGTTGTGAAAAGAATGTCATGAAAGCTTATACCAGAAGACTTGATGTGGTCTGAAAATGGGATTGAAGGCTTGGCATAATGAAAATATATCTTTATCTTAAGGTAGAAGTAAGGTACCAATCGGAAATAAGTTCTAGATAATAAAAACTACTGAATTGGGAAGAATATGAAAAGTCAGGATAAACAACCTAAGAGACACCTATAACCTAACAGCTAAGAAACACATGACAATGGAACAGTTTTTCATGCTCATTCCTGCAAAATGGAGCCCAGTATAACAGTGTGTCTCAATAGAAAATCCCACTAAAATATCCTGTGAACAGCACTCTGAAAGGTGTGTTCTTGTTGCCCCTTTGGCTATAAGGTAAGGAATACCTTACTGCTGTAGGTCAGGAGCCCAGAAATTTTATTTCTGACATGTGGACAACTTAAATCTTAAAGTAAATGGATGTTCTAAGTCATAGACTTATTATTTTCTCTTCTTTAAAGGAATGTGCATGTATTGTCTTGGGGAAATTGTAAATATCCTGTTTTTGAAGTTCAACCTGAGTGAAATATCACCAATATCCTTTTTTCTCTACTTTTTCTTTAAGTCCATAAAATTATTTGAAAATAGTAAGTTCTCAGATAGTAAACAGTATTTTTCTTTTTAAATGGTATCCCATATCTTCCTAGAACTTGGGCTAGTTTTGAAGATTTTATTTATTTATTTTTAGAGACAGAGGAAGGGAAGGAGAAAGAGGGAGAGAAGCATCAATGTGTGGTTGCATCTCGCACACCCCCTACTGGGGACCTGGCCCTCAATCCAGGCATGTGCCTTGACTGGTAATCAAACCAGTGATACTTTGGTCCACATCCTACGCTCAATCCATTGAGCTACACCAGCCAGGGCTCAGTATTTTTCTTTTTTTTTTTAAGTATATTTTATTGATTATGCTATTACAGTTGTCCCAATTTTTCCCCTTTGCCCCCCTCTGCCTGGTACCCCACTTCCTTCTAACAGTACCCCCCTTAGTTCATGTTCATAGGCTGTGAATGTAAGTTCTTCAGCTTTTCCATTTCCTATACTATTCTTAACATTTCCCTGTCTATTTTGTTCCTACCAATTATGCTTCTTAATCTCTGCACCATATCTCCCATTCTCCCTCTTCCCTCTCCCAGCTGATAACCCTTCAAATTATTTCCATATCTATTATTCTTACCCTGTTCTGGTTGTTTGCTTTATTTGTGTGCTTTTTTAGATTCAGTTGATAGTTGTGAATTTGTTGCCTTTTTAATGTTCATGGTTTTGATCTTCCTTTTCTTAAATAATTTCCTATAACATTCCATGTAATAATGACTTGGTGATGATCAACTCCTTTAACTTGAACTTATCTGGGAAGCACTTATCTGCCTTTCTATTCTAACTGATAGCATTGCTGTGTAGTAATCTAGGTTGTAAGTCCTTGCTTTTCATCACTTTGAATACTTCTTGTCAGTCCCTTCTTTCCTGCAAAGTTTCTTTTGAGAAATCAACTGACAGTCGTGTGGAAACTCCTTTGTAGGTAACTCTCTCCTTTTCTCTTGCTCCTTTTAAGATTCTGTCCTTATCTTTAATCTTGAGTAATTTAATTATGATGTGTCTTGGTGTGCTCCTCCTTAGGTCCAACTTCTTTGGGACTTTCTGGGCTTCCTGGATTTGTATGTCTATTTCCTTTGCCAAATTAGGGAAGTTTTCTGTCATTATTTTTTCAAATAAGTTTTCAATTTCTTGCTCTTCCCCTTCTCCTTCTGGTGGCCCTATGATTCACATGTTGGTATGTTTTAAAGTTGTCTCAGAGGTTCCTAAACCTATCCTAATTTTTTTCATTCTTTTTTCTTCCTGCTGTTCTGATTGAATGCTTTTTCCTTTCTTGTGTTCCAAATTGTTGATTTGATTCTCAGCTTCATTCTATCCTCCCCTGTTGGTTCCCTCTAGATTTTTGTTTCACTTAGTGTAACCTTCATTTCTTCCCTTATTTTTGTGCTGTACTCAATGAATTCTTTGAGCATCCTGATCACCATTGTTTTGAACTCTGCATCTGATTGGTTGGCTATCTCCATTTCATTTAGTTCTTTTTCTGGGGTTTTGTTCTGTTCTTTCATTTGGGCCATATTTCTTTGTCTTCTCAACTTAGAAGCCTCCCTGTGTTTGTTTCTGTGTATTAGGTAGAGCTGCTTTTACTCCCCGTCTAGCAGTATGGCCTATGTAGAAAAGGCAGCTGTAAATTGTGTGGGGTGGAGCCTTAGGTAATTGCCAGGGCTAGGCAACCCACATCACATCCCTGTGGCTTTGTCTGTGGGGAGGGCTTAGAGAGGGGATAGTGCTGCTGCCTGGCTTCTGGAGGTGTGCCCAGCACTTGCCCCATTTCCAGTCATTTCACCCACTTCCCATATGTGACTGGTGCCCTTCCAGCTGCTGCCCTAGTGGTGAATCCCAGAGTGGGTGGGTTTGCATATGTTCTGAGTTTGTGCAGGCCCTTTAAGTGGGGAAAATCCTGCAGCTTCTTCCACTGCCCCAACCCCCACTGTTTTTACAGCCAGAGGTAATGGGGATTTATCTTCCCAGCACTGGAACCCTGGGCTGTGGGATCTGGCCTGTGGCTAGGATCGATTGCTCCCAAGGAATCCCCCCCAATTTTTATCCACCACTCATGAATGTGGAACCATCCATTCCACCGTGCCTCTCCACACCACACCACTTCTCCACCCATCTCCACGGCTCCACCCTTCCTCCTACCCCTCTGGATGAATGTGGCTTCTTTATGCTTGGTTGTCAGATTTCTGCACAACTCAGTTTTCTGACAGTTCTGGGTGGGGTTTTTTTGTTGTTTTTTTTTGAGATCTGGTTGTAATTTTTTCTGTAGTTGTGCAAGGAGGCAAAGTATGTGTACCTACACTTCCATCTTGACCCATAAACAGCATTTTTCTATTGAATAACAGGACTGTTTATTAATTAACTTTAGGAAAAAGTTTGATTTCCATTAAATATACTTCTCTAGTTCCATTATTTCAAAAATGATAAAAGCTTCTTGTAATCTGTAATTTAGGTGCTCCTGTTTAAATTTTCTAATTCTAGTCATTCAGTATATATTTTTGGGGAAAAAAAGAACTTTCCTGTTTTCCAAGAAGGAAAATAATAACAACAGCAATAAAAATAACTACTATTACTTCTACAAGCAATTTGAAAAATGAACCAATTCATTGGATAATTTTTCTACCTGCTACATTTTATATATTACTGTCTTTATCTTAAAGCCTAAAAACATTTTTCTTCCTTTAAAAATTAGCTGGGTTTTTTTTCTCATCAGTTTGACAAGTAGAGATTTGTGACCAAGACTTGGAAACATTGGAATAAGCCTGCTCTCCTCAGAGCTATACCAGAACGTAATGCTGATATAGAGAAAACTGCCTTTTCTGAAAAAAAAAAATTTTTTTTACTAACTTGGCCTACCTCACAAAGCATGTGAGATATTTACTCAAGGCCAGTTCTCACCCAGTTCAGATGTCTTGATTGCCTTAAGAAAGGAAGCAGAGTTGAGTTTGAAGCAAGCACAGATATCAGTTTCAAAAGTCACATTTTATTTATTTTTTTAAAGATTTTATTTCTGTATTTTTAGAGAGGTGAAGGGAGAAAGAGAGGGAGAGAAACATCAGTGTGTGGTTGCCTCTCGTGCACCCCCTGTGGGGGACCTGGCCTGCAATCCAGGCATGTGCCCTGATTGGGAATCGAACCGGGACCCTTTGATTCACAGGCTGGCACTCAATCCACTGAGCACCACAGCCAGGGCAAAAGTCACATTTTAGAAGAGGAAGTTCATTCAGTCAGGATAACAATGATCCCTGTCCTCACACAAATATCTGTGGTCTGGCCTAAGAGAAATACAGTGCTGGAAGTGCTTTGTGGGTCATGTTGCACTTGCGTGTAAGATCTGAACGTGACATTGAAAACATTGCTCATGAACATGGCCGTTTGAGTGACACAGGCTTCCTTTCTGGGGGGATTTCATTGTTAAAGGGTGAATTGAAGCTACTTTAGCTGCTAATTTAGCATCTTAGGACTAAAATCACCAGATAAGGTTAAATTTATTTTTTTTAATGTGAAGGACTAAAATCCTCCCAAATTATGTTTAGTTTTTTTTTAAGTAAACTTTACAAATATTGTGCATTGCTTCAATTCTAACTAGGAATGCTCAAGTCTCCCATGCCCTGAATAATGGTAAGATTCAGTTTCCATTATGTTCTCTGATGCAACTGGATATGAAAAAAACTATAGGAATTCAAAGTGCTTTCTTCACCAGGTCTGTAGAAAAATGGAAATTAACTAATATGCTTTTTAGGAAATATTTTGGAAAACCTATTTGATGAAAATGTTGAGGCGTTTCTTTTATTCCGTTCTGTGAAATTTTAAGCAAGATACTTCAACCAATATAATGACTGCATCGAAACGATACCTCACATCCTATATATATAGCTCTTGATCACCTTCTTGTTAACTGTGGGACCATGCCATTTCTGCCTCTGTGTTTTATGTTGCATCTCTGAGTTATCCAAGAAAAACTGACAGAAACCATAAAGTTTCCTGGTTTCATGAGAGTTCTTACATTTACAGCAAACTTCTCTTTTGGAAAACAGACCCAAAGTACAAGCTCAAATAAACATTTATGAGGTGAAGCATTTCCATGAAAGTTGGGAAGGTGTGATTGATAAACTGTTAAAGGGAATGAAAATGAATTGGAAAAGCCAGGCTAGTTCCTATTTTTAGTCGCAGGAATTGATCAACCTCTTCACGATCAGGGCTACCATATATGAAATATCAAACGGTAATTTTGTTTAAAAAGAGGTGCAAGTTCTGATTTAGACATGTTCTTTCTTTTCATATATTGTATAGTAAATTAGATTTTCATAGCCATATTTTACTAAGAAAATGAAACAAAAATTTTTAGAATCTCATTTACCATATCGTGCAGTTCCATATATCTCTCTCATAGGGTTGTGTTTTTCATGCCAAATGATGCTCTGTGTTTGTAGATACACTGTAGCTTATGATTATAATAACATTTGCCTATCCAAGAACTTCCCTAAGCAAAATATGATGTAAATAGAACTGACCTTGGTCAGTTTCCATTTGCTTCTAGAAACTCATTTCTTCATTTTCTTCAGCAGTTGTCTCAAGCTACCTCATATGCCTAGGGTCCTACCCGCCACCCCATTGCCAAATCCAGTTGCCTTGTTCAGTGTCATCCTGCATACCTGTTAGATAGCATTCTGTTCTTACATTTTTCTCAGCTCTGTAGCTCCATCAAAACTGATTCACCTTTCTCTTTCTTTTGGGCTCTTGCAAAAGGACAACGAGAGCCATCACAATAATGAGTTACAGTTCTATGCTTTCTGGATATTATTTGCATTCTGATATAGTGTTGATGTCTTCAAGTAAAAGTGAATTCTCTGATGGTTGTAAGTATGATATAGATGGCCCCCACAGTCTGTAAGTACTTCTAAAGGCGGGCTTGGTAGCAGTAAGGGCCAGCACACGTGGAAGAGATATAAAGTGAAATGTGCATGTGCCATTGAGTCAGTTCTGTCCTCAGCAGCCCCCTGACAATGTGATGTGTTCGAAACTTGTTGCAGATCAAATCTCTCACCAGTTTACAGGGAGTAGTACAATGGTAATGGTTTTGACAAGATGCAAAAACCAGCATTTCAGAGCTCTGAAACCACTGTCCATTCCCTCTGTGCCTTAGTGATTGTATTCAATTCATTGACATTAAAGCACTTTGAAAATTTCAGGCAGCAAATTCCCTAAAAATTTCTCTTTATCAAATTAAGATCAATAAAGTATTACAACGTGACTTAATTAGTAAATGTTTACTATATGGGCTACAAACAATAATATATGCATGCAATATTACATTAGGAAAAAACCACCATCAGCAAAACCTTTAACTAGAATATGAAAATATAAAGCTCGACTATATTCACTTACTATATTTCTTCGGTTTAAATGTGTTTTTTTCCTGTTTCCCAGCTGGTCCCTTAAAATTAGAAGCAAATTTTTCTAGTAGGTACTCTTTCTGATCTGCACTTTGCTTTTCTGATTACTTTTGACTCCATTATATAGCATCCTTAACTTGTGGTACCCTTGCACTCATATCCATCTTAATGTTTTACACATTCCCCCTTGACTAAATTTAAATACCAGGCAGATTCTGTTCAGGCACTAAAATTTTCATTTGAGTAAGTTGAGTTGTCAGTCTTAACAAATCGTGCCTTTGAGCACATAGATTGAGGTGGGGAGAAAAACAGCGAGGGAAGATCCTCCTGAAATCATACTCTTGTACTGCCTACCAATCTTAGCTCCACCAGGTCGCAGTTGCATTTCAGAAGACCGTATGAGTGACCGGGGGATGGTTCAGCCAAAATCTGCGACCATTAATAGAAAAATCCTAAAAAGCAAAAATAGAACATGCCCTTCAATGAGACTGCCCCATTTCAGGCACATTTTAAATGTACTATCAGCAAGTCTTGCCCAGCTTTGTATCCCCTGTAAGGACTAAGCATAGTTCCATGGTCTGTAGTGGGTGCAATACCACATTGGCTAAATTTAAGTGCCCGCCAGAACTGAACTTTGTGCACTCGTGATTCTTTCATCTTAAATGCATTGATCCCTGACTTTCCTCGACTGTATTTTTCCCCATAAACTAGAATTGTCCTTGTTTTGATCAGAAAGTCTTGAGAAAAACAATCTTTGGAAGAAAAAGCTGGTAGGCAAAGATCGACAGCTGCAGTGTCGGCCTGGGCGACCCTTTGAGATCAACTGGAGTTGGACAGGGCAGGGTTTGCCAACTCTGGCCTCCTGTAATTAATGCAAAAGTGCCAGGGAAACAGACACGCACAAAAATGAAAAACCAACAATCTGCTCTTTTAAATTCCTTCATCGCCATTTGACTACAGGAAATAGTTTCAAAGAAACCATTTACCCTCCAAATTAGGCATGGAACTTTTTCTTTTTTTCCCTGTTTTTATGAATTTAACCAGGGTTGTGTAGCAGACTGCTTCGAGCTGCACAGTGCTTTCCTTGTTGACGCGTTTCCATCAGCAGTAGCAATTAGCATCAGTTTCCTAGGCAACCATCCTGAACCCTACTGAGAAGAACGTTTTTGTGACAGGAGCATTCTGTCTAAAATTGTTTTGTTTTCCTTCATTTCTCACTGTAAGGTAGGCTTGTCGTTTCTTTGAACACAGCACTGTTGTGCCTGTTATTCTTAAAAGCAGAAACATTTACTGGCTTTTATATTCTACACGGTTGAATTTATTGTCAGTGTCTCTTACTTCTCTCTTAACAACCTGAAAGAAATCAACAAAAATATGTTCTCAGGCTTATGCCAACTTGCGTGGGTTTCTTTGTTCACATGTGAGTGGTGACTCTTTGCATGTTCGGTGTAATCACAGCTGGTCCTGATGAAGCTCCCGAGGGCACACTTTCGGAATCCATCCTCTGTACACCGGCGATGTCACCTATCGCTCAGAAGCAACCTGACGTTTTGGGGGCCACTGAGAAAGTTTCAACCCCATTGCTTTTGTTATGACTCAACCAAGCAGTATTGATAGATTCATAGAAGAAAATAACTAAACTAAAAGCGTGTGCCAAAAACCAGGCCTGAGACTGTCTTAAACTTTTCAATGTAATGATACTGTGACCAGAAGAGCACAGCACTGGTGTAGCCCGAATCAGCATTGTGGAGAATCCAGAGCGCTGGGGCAGTTACAAATGCTGGTAAGTGTGGTACAGCAGGAGAGTAAAATCCACTGTGCCATCCTTGTTTAGATAAAAAGTGGCACAAGCCTGATGGGTACAAGTCCTTTTGGGCAGTGACCCAGCATTCGGGCAAGGAAGTGATCAGCGGGAAAAATGACGGAATCATCTCAGTGTATGACAAAGACTTTCTTTGTGGACATGTTGTCAATCAGTGATCGTACGTAGACTTAGATGTTAACAAGGCAGCAAGAGTGATTAAGACAATGTCATGTAATTTAAATACGCATTTGATTATATTATCTTATTTCCCACAACACATTAAAATATGAATGCCACTTTTATTCTTAACAGATGGAATATGAAGGTTAGAGAGATTGTCACTTACGTGTGGCTAGTAGGAGATAAAGGCAGAATTTGATTCCAGGTTTTCTGACTTCAGAACCTACTAGTGTATAAACTATTGGTGCTACACTGATGTAAATCAAAGTGACACCCAAATGGGACAGAGTTGCCTTTATCCATTATTTTGTCAGTGTACTCCTCTCAAAAATGTATTATGGTATAGATTAAATAATCTTGACAGGAAATTAAAGTACCTAACGTAACAAGTTATTTAATAACCTGGTATCACAGTATGATGTTTATTCATTATTGAGGTAAAATGTAAGTAAATTATCATATTTTCTGTGTATCAAGTAGGTTTCTGTGGATGAGAGATGTTTCAATGTGTTTCTTACACCTATTCACCTCCTGTTCATGCTTCCACCAATATATTTCCCCAATACAAAGAAAAACTATTATTTCTTACCAAAATTCAATGTATCTGCTGAGGACTGCTTCGATGCTGTTTTTAAATACTGATCCTATCTCTGTGCCCAGAATAAGTTTCTAAGACAGACTTTACTTTTTACCTTTAGATGTTTATTTTACCTATCGTATTTTCTAGAGTGATGATCTGTTATCATCTGTTCCCGGGCATGTATCTTTAAATCCTTTATTTTCTGAAGTTATACGAGGAATTGTTTTAAGGAAGTTGCTTCTATTTCCCTTTCAACCAATTTTTAGATGGATTGCTTACCCGATTATTTCCAAGTTACCGTTCATTTCACAAGGCGCCATGATTTAACAGCTATGTCTGGAGACATTTTTGTATTGCTGTCTCATAATCATAATGACATTACCAATAAGTTAGTATTCAAATACTGGTTATAAGGTTCTCACTGCAATGTGTAAACTGTTAATTAATTACATTGAAATCCTAGCATTAACAAAAGAGAGAATAAAGTACATGTTACACACACCCTTTAAGACAATTTGAAACATACACTAAAAATGCCCACTTCCAAAAAATGTTAGACGTTCCAAAGAAAGATGACTGAGCCTTTCAGATTTTCAATTTACAGTGAGAAGTGTCATGTTTTCGGCTGTGAAGTTCAGTGTTACCTTTCAATTGCCTATAACCTAACTTCCCAATTTATGTGTAATCTAGATCCATCTTTGCTCTTCTGAACAACTAGGTCCTATTCGTAATTCTACACATAAAATGATTGGAAGAAAACAATTTTAAAAAATAGAGTAGAAAATAGGAAAGGGGAAAATGAGGCAGAAATAGTAAGCAATGAAAAATTTAAAAAGAAGTTTTCATGTTTCTAATTGTCCCCACGAGTAGAGAGGGGTTGTTATGCCTTGTGGAGCCCCGGCGAGAACACAGTCCTGAATGGGGACTTGCTGGCAGAAAGCTAGAGCAGATTGTCATCCAGAAAATAAATAACAAAGGCAGTACTTGCTTATCTCTGGCATTGTCTAGGAAAAAAAGCACTGTCCCTGGCATCAACATAGATAATGGTTATAGATTAACTGTATTATCTTGTGTTCATAATAATAACAGCCTAGTTGGGCTGCACCCTTCGTGTTTATCACAGTTACTCTTTCTTTGAAGTAGAAACACTAAGGTAGAAGACCCAGAAAAATGTATGACTGGGGAAGTAAAAACACTTCAGTAAAGAGTTATCTAGAGGTTTTTTTATTTGAGTTCCTTGGTATGCCCGGCCTGTTACATAATCATGTAGTTGAATACCCCCCAGCATTCTCTGGGACAGGTATCATTATTTCTACCTTATGGGTGAGGGATTGAAATTCCATGGGCTTGAGTACATTTCTTAGGATGACACAACTAGAAAGTAGCAATGCTAGAGTTTGTACCCACATTTCTCTAAAATTAAAGTTCATTTGTCTTCACCTAATGTACTGTGGGGGTGTTCTGCCTGCAGGGCCCCCCAGGCCGCCATGGATGAGAATAAATCTACCAAGACATGATCTGCTTGGGGAGGAAAGGTAGCTGATCTCTCAAAAGAGAAGGGCCAAGAGCCTTTTCCTCAATGGGCTTTTATTGGGTTCATTTTGCACAGGAATACAGTAAAGCTCATTAATCATTGTTAGGCAGTAAGGATCAAACAACAGGTAACATGCAAAGAACTCTGAGGGCCTATTCTGAGTCAGGGTCTGTTAGCTAAAGGGCTACAAAACTTTGGGAAACAAACTCATTTCCTGCTTGGACCCTCATCATTTAATTGAGAGCATTCTTTGCAAAGTAGGTTTCACAGGATTTTACATATTCTTTCTTAGGCCTGATCACCCGGGGAACCTGCCTTTTCCAGCACAGGGCTGCACCGCCCTCTGTCATTGTTTCAGGCTTAAGTCAGGCAGGGGACGTAAGGTAGCCAAGAGATTGGGAGACTTCTTGCAGACAGAATGAGGACTCAGGCTTTGTCAAAGTCGAGTGGCGAGGGTCCATCACCCCCTTTCCCCATAGCCCCCCAAGTCCTTCCCTGGGGCCTCCCCATGATCATGCCTGTCTTAGGTCGTTCCACCTTGGGGAATCTTATCCGTCATTGGCTAACTGATCAAGCACTGGGAGCCAGGCAGGGTGAAGAAAAAGGAGCAGAAGCAGTGCCCCTGCCAGGGAGATAAGCTTTGTCTCCTTAGTGGCTTCTGGTCCGAAGGTCGCTCACTCAGCCTTAGCCATGGGGGGGTTACAGCTTCTGAAACCAGGCAGGGTGGTTCCCAACAGTGTACATTGTAAAAGACAGTACTCTCCTAGGTAGCTAGAAAGATTTGACAGTTAGATGGATAGTTGGATAGATGGAGGCATTCATGAATAGTTGTACAATTAATGAAGAAATTATGTATATAATCCCACACACTATAACTTAAGTTTTCATTGTGATACATCTGATTTTGTTACTGTCTTCCTTTGTACTCTCTGTTTGGCACATTTACTATTAATTATCCCTGAACTTGACCCAAACCCAAAGTGAATTTGCCTCTGTCCCAGGAGTGACCTGCTGATCAGGGCTCCTTGGGAAAAGTCCATCTCGCTTCAGGGAAGCTGCCATCTCTATGCTGATGATAGCGCTTGCTCAGAAGACAGTTTTAAATTGACTGTACCAGTTGAACCCTCAGAATAAATACATGCTCATGTTTTTCTAGATTCACTGTAAAATTCATCTAAGACAATTAATCTAAGACAAACTTTTCCTATTCAAAAAATTTTAACAATATTATTCTTCCCTCCAAAGCTGAAAATAATGTCATTAACTTGGCTCCCACACAGCATGTTGGACTACTCTACAGTAGCATTCTTTAAAATCTAGTAAATTCTTTTAAAGAAAAACATGATTAATTCTCCCAAGATTGGGTTAAATTGTTTCCTTCCAAATTTTGTTGAAATATATACAGATACAAAATTAGCTTATTCATTAGCTCTAATTCAACTGTGAAACTCAAACACAGAAATTCATTTTCTCTGAAACAACAAAACTAATAAAATTCAAATGTTCTACTGCTTCCCATCTACAATAAATGATATTATTTTTCTGAAAATAAATTTAACCTCTCAGAAAAAAAAGAAATGTGCTGGCTGACATTTACATTTTACTTAGGTTGGTCATGTCCATACTGACGAGAGAAAATTAATGAGTCCATTTTCCCTTTACTTGTCTCTAGAATATTTTGCGAGTCTATTCGCAGGGCACACCACAAGGTCGTTTGGCCTACACCCTGTGTGAATGCATTTGTATTGTATTAATTTCGCCTCTGTTGTCTTCTAATTAATTCTCCAAGGTATTAGAATTATTTTAAATATAGCCCCAAACAAAACACCTGAAATAATGTAGCATTGCTCAGTTATAATTTGTTCACATAAGTCAATAGAAACTTATTATTTTGGTGGGATTATGTTCTCTATTTAAAAAATGTAATTCATGTTAAGAACTCGGAGATCCTGGAAAATTCATCATAGATACACAAAAATCTGAAACCCCTATTTAAGGCATATATTTCTAAAATGCATCAAAAACTTAAAATAAGAATACATTAAATGGTTATTTGGAGGGGATTTGAGTTAACAAATATAGTAACAAGTGGGAATTATTTCCAAATTTGTGTAAAGATTGTGAACAAAGCCTTTCAGTTTAATTTTTCATTCTCTGAAAAAAAATATGTTAAGCATCCAGTCGAGGTGAAGATCAAGGAGAGGAGCTTTGAGAATTGCAGCAAGGACAAGGAGACACTCCTTAGCTTGGGAAGCTTCACATAGCAAGGCGCATAAGGCATGTACTCCAGCACAATTCCATGCAAGATGCGCTGAGTGCCATAGGGATGCTAAATTATGCATGAGTGCCAAGAGGGACAGCAGGAATGATCCAAAAGACATGGATTCTGTACAGGTCCCAATTTCTCCATGCTTTCTCTATCTCTTCATTATATAATTTTCCATAAAATGCTGAGGTGCTAGAAGTCATAAAAATCACTGTATTGATTTTTGAATATCTGAATTTCATTGAAAATTATGCAAGTGAGCTAAATTATCTATTTCAGTGTTCAACATGGCCCACAAGATATATAGGCAGATAGGTAGGTTGGAAGGTAAGGGAGAGAGAGAAAGAGTTTCAAAATGTAGTCAAGGATAGCAGTTGTGTACTTTAGGTAGATGAACAGGTATTTTCCTTGATTCATACTTTTAAATTTAGATAGATTCTAAGTGATTGTTCATCCAAAAAGTCTAGTTTTTAAGCACTATGCTTCTCAGTGGGGTTACGAAGACGTTCCAGAGAATGCTAAATCTTAATGAACCAGGGAAAAACAGGCAGATCTCCCCCAATCTGCCTATGAGTGGGCAAATTCCAATCATGAGCCAAGTAAAATTTCAATGAAATACTTATTATAAAATTTTGACTAAAATTATGAGAACAAACCTCACCCCATCCTCCGCCCCCTACCCCCTTGTCAAATTCAACTTGTTTCTATTCAGGGTATGAGTGGGCTTATTTCCCAGTATGGTAGACATTTTTATATGAAAATAATGGAACATTAGATTCTGTGGAATTTATGTCTAACCTAGAATATATTCTTAATCTCAAAATGCTTATTCCATCTTTTGTTGATACATGGAACATCATATCTTGAGTATTTTTCTGACTAGGTTATATAAAATTAGCATCAATATGCTCCTGGAGATGCCACCTTAGTCCAAAAACTCGTCATCTGGTGGCTCACAGACTGATCACTCTAAGGACGAAGCCCCCCTTCCTTAATGGAACTGTTGTGCTCACTAGGCGAGTGTGTATCACAGGACCTTCAAGACCTTTAAAATATCCACTATCTAGAAAAGCAGTAGCTCTTGACTGTCTGATCTACCATCTCCATGTATTTCGTTCACACTTTATCTTCTCAAATTTTTCTGAATTGCTCTTGTTTACGCTGATCCTGAACAATAGTGTTTAATCACAAATTCATATTTTGAGACATCTTTTTTAGGTTTTAAATCATGGTATTTCTGCCAATCAGCATAGAAACTTATTTTAATGACACTTTCCAGGAGTGCTATAATAAAACTACAACAGATATTTTAAGTTAAATCCAGAATGAATTCTCTCTTGTCTTTGAATTTGTTTTACTAGGTACAAAAAATTGAATTTTTTCTGTTTCTGTAAACAGCTTTTTAAAAATAAACTGCCATGCCTATTACTTATTTTCCTTTCATTCTGTGTTTGTTTGGCTTAGAATGCCAGTTCCTTTTATTTTCTCTTTTTTTCTTTTTTCTCTTTATGGTTACAATATATGTATTTGTGTTTGATCTGCAATTCAGTACTCTTTTGGGAAGAAGACAGAGGAAATGAAATTCTAATTGGCTGTATCATTTATTTTTCCTCTTTGCCACCAGTTTTGCATTCTCATCATTTTCTTTTCTTTTGTTGCTATTTGTTACAGAGGAGGTGTCTGCAAGGATAGTTCAAGTAGTCACGGCTGAGGCTGTAGCGGTCCTGAAAGGTGAACAAGAGAAAGAAGCTCAGCATAAAGACCAGCCTGCAGCTCTGCCTTTAGGTAAATGAGAAACCTCCTCAGATCAGCGGCTGTGTCTGCTGCACCCCAACCGCAGGATCAAGTCCTCTGTTCAAAGATCAGCCGGGCGTGTCCCATACTCCATCCTTACGTGTAGCATTCATCAGAAACCCCTGTTGGGATGCACCGGGATGGTTTTCACCTCTCTCAACAGGGTCATTGTGGTCTTTAGGTCATCTTTAGGGCGATACGCTTATAGTTAGACTTTGCCCCTAAATTACCCTTAATTTTCCTTTTCCAGACCAGACAAGAGAGTTATTATAAAAATAAAGCCAATGCATTTTGATGCTATGGCCCCCCACTCATAAAGAAAATGCACTAATAGTTTAATCAGAGATAATTGTTTCCCTTTGTGGGTTGTGGTTAATGATTGTTGATACTACAGTCTAGTTTGGGTCTCCCAGAACCAGCTACATAAAACCTGTAGCCAGAGGTCTGTTAGAATCATCAGTGACTTTGTATTCCATGTAAGGTACTGGGCTTCACTTGGTTCATTTAAGGACACTGAGATGACATTTCTCTCCCTTGGTCACCAGTCAAATGCCTTGCGGGGCCAGACAAACAGGTAATGTAATGGTGCTTACCAAGGAGAACACTCTCAGCTCAGGGCCTGCTGCCCCTGCTGCCCATTGACAGATAGGTAGGTAGGTAGGTAATATACATGCATGCTGAGACACAGGAAAAGAAACTCTCTTAGGTTCAACACACAGGTTTATTTCGTAAGTACATAGGTGTAATCCATAGAAACTTTTTAAAGCCTAAAAATAGAACATACCTTTTTTCTCTTATAGTCTAATGAATCCTTAATATTTGATTTTCCAATCAGTAAGCCCTTAATTGTATATTAAAAATTAAGCAATAAAAAATTCTTCTTTCCCAGAATAATCATTTAAAATACTCTCATTATTTTTCATAAAGTGTTCTTGATTATCAATTATATTTCTCTCAAAACAGAGAAGGAAAAATTATCTAAAACATTGGCCTTTTGTCTGTGGCTCACTTCTATTGTTTGAAGTAAAAGAAATGCCCACCTTTTCCTTTTTAATTTGAAACCTTAAAGTATGCCACATAAAGGTCAAGGGACTGAAGCATCGCCTGTCATCCCAAAGCTGCCTCTACTAACTGATTTTTGAAATAAAAATTTTCATAATTTTTAAAATAGATTTTACCACTGGCCTTGACTGATACTTCCTTTTGAAATCCTTACCTTCCTATGAGCGGTCATGAAGTATCTTGAATAGGAAACTTAGAGTTAACTGGGAATGAATTACATTCTTTAGAACCTGTCTCTTTGGCCCTTTTTCATGTGTAATGGCAAGGTCAGAAAATTACTCAGCTCCCACTGGTACTCGGTTTCTGTCTAGAGGTTGCCTCTGGCGATGACAGCTTCGTTTTTCTTCTCTGAGAGTACGTACAGATGGTGGGTTTCGATATTAGACTCAGTGGACAGAACATTATTTAAAAAATGTGTTACCTAAAATAACTGTTGAATGATCAAGGTAACATTTGTTTCCAGATCAAGAAATTGAACAATCAAGAATACTAATATTTTTTCAGTCCATCTAGCCAAATCTAAACCAAAATGCCTGCCTGTATGTGTTTCAGTATAGTAGATTAGGGCCAGAATTAAATATTTTATTAATTGAACAAGAGGACACAAATAAATGGGATTAATGATAGAATTTTATCAGGCATCTCTAATTCATTTTTATGGAGAAGACAAAGTGATTATTTTTAAATATTAAATGCTCTTCTTTCTTTTTAGGTTTTCAAAAATATATGAATCAGGTAATGGAGCTAAAAATAACTCAAGTGCAGCTTACTATTGAACCTTCTCCTGAATTTCATAGAATTTCATAGAAATTTCCTGAATTTCTGCCTTTTTACAGACGGCAGACTGCCTACATATCTATTGGCCTAATAGGATTGATTATCATATCTCATTGTTTCATTGTTTGATCTTTAGCAGCTGAAGAGACAGCTAATCTGCCTCCTTCTCCACCCCCATCACCAGCTTCAGAAAAGACCGTCGCCGGGGAGGAAGGTAAGGCCTATTGGACCATTTCAGGTTTGTCTTTATTGTCTTGGTAAATATCAATCCCTCAGTCCATAAGCACTGGACTTCAGTATGAGTTCATAAGTGACCCAGCTTGGGAACTGTCTGTTTCAGATAGTCAAAAAGAAACCAAGACTTTATCATCAATTATCTATATAAATCAGAAGTAGAGGAGTGTGGTAAACAAAAACAGAGAAATATGCTTGATAAAGGATAAGATAACTTTGTGTTTAGGTTCCTAGAATAACTACATACAACCAGTCTACTTAAAGTAAACTATTTTGACAAAGAAGGTATAATTTTATCTTATAAGGGACTAAACAAAAATAAATTGATGAAATCAACACTTATGGAAGTGTTGTCAAGAATTGTCTCTTTTGTTGAATATTGCATTGCTAAAGGCCTTCCCCAGGACCTGGGCTGCTGCAAACTCTCAATACATATTAATGAATAAATGAAGAAGTTAATGAATGAATCTGATATAGAGAGCATTGAGCTGGAAGCTGAGATCATGGCGCCTTTCCTGCTGAGACCTGTTATTGTCCGTGAATCTATTTATGCGGTTACTCCACATGAAAAGCCATGTCAGCTTTTGAATGCTCCTTGATACAAACAGAGGGATGTCTTTGAAGAACATTCATTCAGAATCAGAGACGAATGGCACTATGTAAAAGCAAACCGTTATTGGTTCTTAGATCAGTTAATGTTTGTATATTGTTTGAGTTATTGGAGAAGGCAAAGGAGAGCTCCTGCTCACTTGTTTTAATGTAGTTTTCATGTACTAAAATCAGAATTTTAACACTGCAATTTTATTCATTTATTTCTTCACTTATTTTTGTCTCTTCTAGAGATCTTTCTATGGTGTTAAAAACTGAAACATCACAAAAGACTCATTGTCTTTTTATCATTTGTAATTAGGTATATTTAAATTATTCTTTAATTTCCTAAATACGAATTTTCCTTAATTACTATAAATGATTAATAAACATAATTTACTTTTGTCACAGATTTATAAAACAAAAGTATTTTAGCAAGTTTTTTCTTTCTTAAACTGAAGTCTTTTTTCAGATTTACTGCCTGAAATAATGTTAAACAAACCAAGTTGCTTTGGTAAATACAAGAAAATTTGGGGACTATGATCAGTACATTTAATTAATGTCATAAAAGCCACTGATTATTAGTTAATTCCCTGAAAATGTCATTTGATCATTTAATTCATAGATTCGAATGATTCCTTTTGCCTTACGTTCATCCATTCATTGGGCCCATTTAATGGAGAACCTACAATGTATCCAGTACTCTTCCCATTCTGGGTATTCATTAGCGACAAAATAGGCATGGTCCTCGTTTGTAAGGAGCACACAGTCTAGCGGAGAACAGAAATCCAATAAATAAGCTTACACACGATCTTGAATGGGATTAGCACTAGGAAGGAAAAGAACAAGATAAATCTTCTTTGTATTGGATGGTAAGGGACAGCTAAGAAGCTGAGCCTAGAAGCTTGAGGAAGCTTTGGTCAAGCAAAGGTGGAAGAGAGGGACATTTGGGGCAGAGGGACCAGGATATGCACAGGCCCTCAGGTGGATAAGAGCATGAAGTTCTCCAGGGACTGAAGGAGTCACAGGGCTAATGGTGAGTGGGGAATGGGCGGAGCAGTGCAGAACTGGGGAGTGAGCAGCAGCCGCCTGGGCTCAGGGGCCTGGATTTCACTCCGAAGACACTTGGAGGACTTCCATGTCAGCTGTACTACGCTCGGGTAATGGGAAATGTTTCTGAGCCCCTACTTACAGCCTTTGCAGTGTCAGAGAATCCTCTTAAGGAAGAGAGGGGTATGATGTTGACTCCAACGTCAGCTGGATATCAAGTAAATACTCTTCTTATTCTTACATGGGGTTGAAACAGGAAGGGCATGAGGGTCCTCTGTCCATCTGGGAATTCACCCAGTCTGCCTTTTATTTGGGGGGAAGGGTGTTATAGTGACATATAGAAATATAATGAAAATATAAATAAAATATAGAATCACATTTATATTTGGGTAACTTAGGTGTCCCTTTTCAGAGTATAACCTTCCCTTATATTTCAGGATTGCTTTCTCCAGGCTGTTTCAGTATATTCCAAGAAAATGTCAGCTTACCACTTCCTGTCGAAAGCAATTTGAAGATATATTTTTCAAACTTATATTCTTACTGAAGTTTTTTCAAAAAAGTATTAAGCTCAATGAAGTCCTAATTATGTGTTTTTAAGAGGGTAACCATTTTTTGAATTATATTGAAAAAGTATGCATTTTACAAACTCTACCTCATTAATTTAAAAGACTAAGTAATATTCTCACCTTAAATATGTGAAAAACATGAGGTCTAGGCAGTCACACCATCCCTTCTCTTTTATTTTTACCCACTTGTAAAGCACGTGTAAACATCTTTTTAAGTTCACTTTATTAGGAATTAAATTAGTGACAAGTCACAAGACAGGATTCAGCTCCTCGATGTATCAAACCACATGGTTTGTGAAGGCCCAGCTGAAATCGTTACTGTGTCGTGCATGGCGGGCTCGGTGGAGAAGGAGCAGGTGGAGTACTTTTTTCCTAGAGACTTTTACCCTCCTGGACACACCCTCAAAGCACCTGTAGTCTAAAGGCAGTGCCCACCCAACCCAACCCTCTTCTTACAAATGTAAGACCTCGTGGGTTAAGTTGAGTTCAGTGATTTTGAGGATATACTTACTTTTTTATATTCATTATTGTACATTTTAAATCATTCTTTTCCAAAGGGGAAGCAGGAAAGTGTCCATTAATAATAACTTACTAGCTTAATTATTGTCATCTATGAATATTTCTATATGATAATCAATGTAGTATTAGTAGTTCCCCAAGTAGTACATATTCTGGTAAATATTTAAAGGGATTTTGATGAAAAAATTAAACAAGTAGCACACTTAGGAAGGAGACCCAGGTGCAGTAAATTAATACTGTACTAGTTAGGATGTTTTCAAATTAATCTCCTTTTTCTTGTGGGCCTAAGCATAATAGCTGTCATCCGGACTGAACTGACAGAGTTTGGAAGCTCATGAGAGAACAATGGACTCATCAGGAAACAGAACCGGGACTCTTTCTGCCTTCTTAGGTTTGCTCCAGAATTTTAGAGTGGTTTTCTCCTGTATCAGTGACGTGGCAACACTGTAATTGCTAATCTGAAAGCAGTTTGCCCTCCAGATCATCCTGGGGCAGCAAACCCAGCTGGCAAACAGAGGAGTCCTCAGTCAAAAGCTTGTAGAATGGGCAGGACTTAGAGATGGCAGAGAACGGTACAGTGCACACGGAGCCAGCTGCCTTCAGCCACGGGCTGAGGGGCAGAAGTTATGATGCCAAGACAAAAACCACTGAGTCACAGACACCCTGTGAGACTCGTAAAAGGGACTGTTCATTTGTTCCAAAGGGGGCTGACATACTGAGGTTGGGTTTTACATGGCCAACCTTACTTTAACCCAACATAAATTTTCAAATGCTTTTAAAAAAAGAAAAAGTTTGTATGAAAGCAAATTAGGGAAAATGTATTCATCTACCGAAGCTGTTTTGAAGTCTAGCATTATGGAAAAGAGCTATGTAAAACTCCAAGGTTCCTAAGGCTACCCTATTCTTTAAAATAGCACATTATTACAATGAAATGGACTATTTTGTGGCAAGTGTCCTCAAAAGCATGTGTACTTATAATAAAAGGAGGCATTCAATTCCAACCTTAAACAGCAAAATTAACTGTCATGAAATGAGGATCCTTTTTCATAAATCTCTCCAGTCTAGCTTTGATGTGTCAAATGAAAGCAAAGAGCAGAGGTACATGATAATTTGCCTGACTGCACCGAAGGATGCTAACGTATATGGAGTCCAGCATTGTGCTTGGTGGCTTCTCAGATAGCTTCTCAGTTAATCCTCCCAGCAACCCACAGAGAGAGATAATATTCACTTCTGCCCCTTGCCCAGGATGTCATGGCTATTCTATGCTCGTCCAGAATTCAAAGCCAGACCTAAGCCCCTGCAACCACAGCCCCACCGCATCCCTAAAGCTGTTTCTTATCTAGTTTCTTAGTGAGCGACTACAAAAACAAAGTGACCTTCCAATGAGAGGTTTTTTAAATCTGCAATAAGCTACTGGACTAATTTCCATTTTTTAATTACTTCCAAATAAATAATTCATTTATTCGGAATTATTATGTATCCCACCTCCATCACATAGGAACCAGGAGCACCTCCCCTATACAATGTTATAGCAAATGAGGATCTGTTGTCTTCTATCACTTTCGCTGGAACCAAGTGCACTGTTTGGACTTAGCTGATCGTGGTCCTCTGCGTATCACGTCCCCAGCACCTCTCTAGGACTTGTAAAGTAGATGGACTTCAGGATCATGGGTCCTGAACAGAGACTTGGAGTGCATACAGCTCATAGTACCACCAGAAGAGGGCTGGACTTTGCCAGGCATTCCTTTTGGAGTCGCCTGGCTTGGTTCTAGACTCATACTACAGAGAAGCTACTTTTTCCACTGCAGCCCTTAAAGTTGTTGCTTTTGTTGTTCTCTGACTGCAGTCAAAGTTTTCAGAAAGAAATGCTGTTTTTTTGAAATGTTAGAGAACTAAAGCAAGACTGAGTTGTTCTCACATTTTGGCATTTTCAAAAACAGCAAAGGTAACAGAAAGAGGGGGTCAGCATCTTCAAAAGGTTTAAACCAATCCAAGGAGTAGTGCCTTTCAACTACCAGGCTCAGCTTTAAATTCTTCAGTTTTATTCTGCAGTCTGCTTTACTCCCCAAAAAACAAACGCTGCAAAGCAGAGAGGTGACTATGCCATTTCTATTTGTTTGTTGTCCTGACAATCTGTTGAAACTTTTGGAAGTTTTAGAGGTAACTTGCATTCATGGGGAGTTACAGCCTCGGAGAGTCACTGGAGGAATGTGAATCACTGGGACACGTGACGAGCCCAGGCCTCATGATTCAGCCAGGGTGGTAGGCCAGATTAGAGCCAATTATCTGCTCGGCTGAAAAATCGTGCCGCGTCAAACTAAGAATATCAGATACAATTTTAGGCTTCTGCTCTCCCATGATATAATAAGCATCATAGATGAGAAAGTTCTGAACCCCCATCCAGAAACAACTTCCATGGAACCATCAGTAAATAGCGTGATCAAAAAATTAAAAGTATTCTTTCTACCAAATGTTATTTTGGTATCCTTATGATTTCAGACTTATTTCTAGTTGCCAGCACTTGGTTGCTGAAAATAAGTTACTGTCTTAAAAATACAGTGCATTTTCAAATTAATGCTATAGTCCTGTCTGCTTAAATTTAGGAATAAAAAGTATACAGAGTTTGTTGTGATTATTGAGAATTATGAAATTTTAAACTTACCGTCTAAGTCAGTAAATAAATAGTCGTTAGCAAATTGGTAACCTGACACCTCGTCTGAGATGTGGTGTCTGCTCCACACCAGAGCCACACAGCGTTCACCATCATCGTCCTTGAAGCTGGTTAAAATATACAGGAACCCGAATGTGAAACAGGCTAATTAATCTACACTTGTGTGTCTAAGGAAGTCTATTTAAATAATGCGTGTTTCTAAGCCAAGACACAGGAGAGGACAGGAATGGGAGCAGTTCCTTTAGCTTTTCAATGAGAAATACGCAGTGAGGGTGTTGAAATACAAGAACAGCCAAGAGCCGGTAGTACAAGTAAAAAACTGTGCAGTATAAAGGCTTGATGAATCGGAAGTCAACTCTGCAGAAATTCTCAGCTAATTGTGTTTCTGTTGAGATTTCAGAAGAGAAGCAAAACACACGAAAACTGGTTTATAATACGAGGGACTTTCTAAAAACCGTATACTTTCACAGACCTGCAAATGAGAATCCGTGTTGCCAAGGACGCCCCTGGGACTTAGCATTCAAAGAGGGAGCTTTGCTGACTGCACTTCTTTTAGCAAAGCAGGAAAGAAAAATAGTACATTTTTTTAACAATTACTTTTCAATTAAAATCATTAACTAAAAATTAAATTAACCAAAAGGTTTATAACTATGTGAGCATCCTAGATATTTAAGGTTGTGCTTCAAGCAGGATATTCCCCCCTAATCATACAGGCATCAGATCTTAACAACCTCTGTTTTTTTTTAAACTTACAAGTATATTGATATAAGCACAAGAGGAGTCAATCCACTTAAAAGAATTTCTTCCAGAGGATGCATTTGTTTTGTAATACTTCGTTTTCATGCCAATGTTTCAATGGCTATTCTGACTTAAGTGAGGGCAATGTGTAGATAACATCTATTATGCAGTAGGAGTGTCAGTGCATTTGATTCATTAGATCAATGACAAAATTACTTAAGGGATTGTTTAAATTCAGCGGGTACTGAAGCATGAAACATTCAGTGTCTCCCATCCTCCATCAGCTTGGTCTTGCTAATTCTCCTGCATTTTGCTGTGCTGCTTCTGTGGCCCTTTGTGTCCTTGTGCAGGTGTTGTCTGTCTGTCTGATCTTGTGTCTGTCTTGTCCAGTTCTCCCTGCAGTTTCTTCCTGTGTGTCTGTTTGTAGATGAAGGGGCTCAGGATCAAGTGGGTCCTCTACACAGGTTCCCCAGCCACGAACCTGCCACCAGTGGGAAGAGGCGTAGACTCCTAGCCCCCTCCATCTCGGTGTCTGTGCCTGATGATGACCCTTCCAATTCCGATGATGAGTACTATGAGCATCCTTTGTTCAGCTCACAATGGACTACCTCTAGTGTGCTCCCCAGTGCCCCAACGCAGAGTGCAGAGGCCCACTTAGGCCAGGAGAAAGGTGAACCGAGCATGGTCCCCTTTTGCCCCTGCTCCCAGCCTGCAGCTTTGACCCCATGCATCATACTAAGTGTGCCTTCATATGTGTTGTGGGAGGGGCAGGAGCTGTTTTTTCCATATGAAAGTGAAGTCCCTATATAGCTTATATCCATCCAAATGCCTCAACAATATTTATAAAAGAAGCATTACTTGATGCACGTGAGAACTTCCTTTTTCTGTATTACTTCTGAAAAGGAAGCCAAAAAAGGGAGGTAGAAAGGGAGGATCCAAAAAAAGTCAAATTAAAGTACGACTCCTTTCTGCTCCCTGCAAATATATCAATCAGGGAAGAATATATTCTCATATCCAAACAAAAGAAGATGATCCTGAATATAATTTTTCTTCCTTGCATACATATCACTAGGACCAGACATAAGTAAAATTAGTTATCTTTTTAGTGCCATCATAGCTTTTTAAGAGAGAAAATTCTGTTTAGGGCAGAATAAATGCGTTTATCCAAATCATTTTTTTTTTATCCACAGAAACTACAGAGGCTCTTCCAGGTGACCAAATCTTGGCTCACATCAGTAGAACTGGGCGAAAGGAAAGGAGAGGATCCACAGCCTCTGGCATTCCAGCCTTATGAAGATAGGAGGCCCTAGTTTATGATAGGCTGTGATGAGCAGCGAGCTGCAGTGTTTCTCATTCTAACTAGGTAGTTTCGTAAAGAAAAAAGTTAGAGCTAAATTTTTTGTTTGCCTAGGTGAAGAGACTATTTTCACCTAGGCAAAAATAACTTGCTTAAGTGAAGAATTCATTTTGTATGAGACATTTCTTAACATACAGTTAAATAGTTCTGAGGCAATCGGGAATAATCTGCCCATGTTCGTGACAGTAAACTTCTTCCAGAGTCTCTTGGAAAACAAAGACCACCAATGACTGAAACACTCTGATAGATAAATACAACCAATACGGAGTGAAATTAAGTTCTTCTCATAGTGTGAACTTAAAACAATTAAGAAAAATATGTGAATTCTTGAATAAGGAACAGGTGTAGTGGACACAAACATGATTTATGCAAAATGATAAAAGGGAAGGCTAAAAAGTTACATGAATTTGGGAAACATGTAAATTCACTTGATTAAGCTTTATCCAACAGGGAGACATAAGTAAAGCAACTGGAAGTCTCTTAGATGTAATCAAAATCTCTAATTCTGTGGCACTATAAAAATTTCCTTAATAAATTAGAATTAGAATTTTTAAAATGGTACTTACATAACTAAATTACAAAAATGAAAATGCCTGAGTACTAAGTGTGAGGAAACAGACGAAGTAATTCTCTCCCCCCGCCAATTCCAAAGGCTTTAATATTTCTCAGAAAAGTAAATTTCTTTTCTCTCCATTCTCACAGGGCCATTTAAACCATGTGTAATTATTTCAGAGGAATTTTATAACAATCTTTCATTTGCAAAAGACAAACAGCTTATATCTAATTCCTCTAATTTCTTAATTGATAAAATCAAATTTATTTTACTGGCATTTGACATGTAAATCAGCACAATTCATGGCCTTCATTAGTTTGTTTTTATATTTTAATTGTTAACATGTTTGCATGTGATATACATCTTTGGGGAAAATATTTTGGCAGTTTGGCTGCCACTCAGTTATCATTCCTTGGTGGTTTTTTGTTGTTGTTGTTTTTTTTTTTTAATGGCAGGAACAAGACTTTGTAGACAGCATGGGCATTTTCTTTCTTGTCCAGTGTTAAAGAGAACCACACATGCACTGACTTACTGACGTTTCAGGGTTTTTAATGCTATGACAAGAGTTGGGTCCCAGAGGTAGACTTTTCCAAATAGGTTGAAAGTGTACCTGAGCCTTGTTTTTCAAAATCTTTGCTTACTCTCTGAAAGTTTCTGTCTTCTCTAATATCATGCACTACAGTGAAGATAAAATGAATTGAGTTAGGCAGTCCTTCATCATAGAAACACTAAATGAATTATATTTTAAATATTTGGTGAACTTCATGATAGTTGATTGGATTTTATTTTGAGACCAGGCTTTTTTATTCCCTGAGTTCTTTAGCAAAGTTTGCATGTTTTAAATAAAGTAATCAGAAATTCATATATAGTGACTTCTTGCATTGGATAAAACAGCACATGTCTAACAAATGTAAAGTTTTTTTCCTCCAGTACATCAATGCATCTGTCTTTTTACAACCATCTGTTATCTGGCAGCATTATCTCTTACTTCCAACAAGCTTCTCATATGTGTGCAACTTACGGCCATTTCCACTAAGTGGTAATAGAGCAATAAAACCATTTCAGCTCTCAAGTCTTAAAATAAATAACCTGTTAACGAGACTTTAAATGGCATCATTATTAGCAGATTATACCTAATTTTCCAAGCAAAAACTAATGCACGTTGCATTAGAATATTAATTTGCTCATCCAAATGGTAAAAGAGGTTCTCCTAAGGTCAATATCATGGAGCTGAAAGTGTTTCTTGAATGATGTTTCTGTTGTTGTGTGCATTGTTCTGTGGTCATGATGTCATCATCTTTTTCATCCTCAAGAAGAAGAAACGCTAGAGGGTCCAGTGGCTGAGGAAGAGAAACCTGCCGCTCTTCCTGGGAAAGAGTGTGGGCCTGCCAAGGTCTCAGACCAAGCCCAGGGCCCCAGGGAGGGCCAAGTGGAATCTAGTATGGAAGCCCAGATAGTTCCCGAAGAGAGTGCCCCAGCAGGGGCCCCACAGGAGAAAAATGCAAAAGAGGTCACGGAGGTGTCTCCAGAAATAAAAACCCCTTCCTCTGCCAGGGAAGGTGTGTCTGTCTTAGGAACTGCATGTGTTTCGTTGCAAATGATCTCTCCGGTAGCTTACCAACCTCATGCCTTTCCAATGCTATCGCATCACTGAGCCTTATGATCCCAAGAGCACTGATTTAGGTTTCCCGAGCAGAGTGTGCTTGCGCAGGTGCTGTGTGGCAGCTTGGACTTCCACTGCTGCAGCTGGTTTCTGGTTTTACTTTGCCATGATACAATATGCTTCGCAGCCAGGCTGATGATGCTATGTGAGCTTTTTGTACCGCCCACCCCACCCCCCATCTCAAATGTTTGCCAGTCACATTGCTAATACATGTATATTTTTGTTTTTATTTTTGGTGACAGCAATTCATATGCTTTTATTTCAAATTGTAGAGTTGGATTTTGGCACATAGAGGCTTAAATGGTAGAATCTTTTTTCTTTGCAACCGCAATATGCTATATTTGTTACGCTTCAATGAAGACTACTTTGGTTTCCTTAAAAGCTCCTGCTAATGCTTCTCATATCATTTCCTTCCCGTGACAGCCAGCTCCTTTGATCATCCCCACATCTCTTGAGTTTTCATTCATCTGACCTTTATTAGAAGTTCATAAAGTATTTCTTTTCTATAGTTACAACAGCACACACAAGTATATAAGGGACTGATGACCCATACACTTGCTCTTTGAGAGATGACTGAATTTTATTCTTTTTCCCAAATCTTTTCCAGATAATTACATTTAGCCCTAGTGAGCACAGTGAAATACCTTTGACCATTAAACACGAGTAAGACTCTGAAGCCTTTTTGACTGGCGAACAAACAAAATAAAAAAAGAGTCGTTTAATTTCTGTGACGTATCTCTAAAGCCAATACTGGTGAATGCTTCACCAGTTGGTTGCGTTTCAGGAAATGAGGTCATGACCAAGGAGAGAAAGATATTTTATAGTTGACTCTCTTTAAAATTTTATAACATGACTTCCTAGTACTAACATTATAATTCAGCTTTTCTTATATTTATCATACAAAGTAATGATTAGGAATTAAGAATTTTGAATACATGGTAGAAATTGACTTGTCAATTCTTAGGCCATATGATATAAACTCAGTAGCAAATATTTATTTATATTCCTGAAGTTTAATCTCAGTGACTTCTAAAAAATTGGTTCAGTAATTTTTCAGTGCCCCCCAAATTGGTCTTGGTGTTTGTTGATCAAGATCATTGAAACTGTTAACTCTTCTTACAAATTAATTGGCCTTCAGCCCATGGCCTACCAGTTCAGTTTTAAATAAGAAAACAAATGAAAGTGTTCAGTAGAAATCAGTCCTTTTCCATATTTAGTCTTACATGCACATATATATGTACATATATTATTTTGTGCCCTGATATTAAATATTCAATATCTTTAATTCATATTTGTTATCTGAGGAAGGCATATGAATTTTTCTACTACAATACGTATCACATACTAGAAGAGTATGAGACCATTAGAAGAGACCAAACAAAAGAAAAAGAATATTCAAAATATACTCTTATTACAATTTCTGTAAGCATTAATTCACAATGGGAGCTTGTTTTAGCAACAGTGCAAATATATCTCAATCCTGACATTCTCATTTTTAAATGGGTAGCATGCTTGCATGTTCCATATTTTTTTTCTTTCTACCCTGCCATTCATTTGTCATTTCAAAACATAATTTTAAGCTTACTGCCTGAAAGCACTTGCCTGTTATTTTTTTTTAAATCAACCCAATTACTTCAGGTTTACTTACAGCCTCGAAGATGGAGTTCCATGATCAACAGGAACTGACTCCCTCTTTAGCTGAGCCATTTGACAAGAAGGAAAAGGAGTCAGAGAAACAGAGTCAGCCTGATGAAGACCTTAAACATGCCACCTTCATTTCTCCGCCCGAGACAACTAAAACGTCCCCTGATGCCAAGGACAGACAAGGCACAGAAGAAGGAAGAGCACCTCTCACTCTGTTTGGGCACACTCCCGGTGCTGGCCTAGACGACGGGAAGCAGAGGGCAGAGCTGGGCCCGGCGGTGCCCGGTATTGGCCTCCTTGCAGAAACCCCAGCTCCAAAGGAACAAAAGGACTGGTTCATCGAAATGCCAATGGAAACAAAAAAGGATGAGTGGAGCTTAGCTGCTCCGATATCTCCTGGCCCCTTGACACCCATGAAGAAAAAAGATGTATTTGAGGATATCCCAAAATGGGAAGGGAAGCAGTTTGACTCACCCATGCCAAGTCCTTTCCAGAGCGGAAGCTTCACTCTCCCTGTAGATGTCATGAGGAATGACATAGTTGCGGAAGCATCACCTCTTGCCCCTGTCCTGTTACAGGCAGATGACAAAAAGTCTGTGGAGGAAACCAGTGGCCCAGGGACTGCCAAAGACTTTTCTAAAGTAGAAGAGCCCCATAAGGATAAACCTTGCAAAATGGCAGAAGATGCCCACTTTGCTGTTGTGGAAGAATGTGTCCCTGAGAAAGTTTTAGGAGAAGAAAAGGGGGTGATAGAGCAAGAAAGTTTGCAGAGAGGAGAGACGTCTGCCCTTGGTGGACAGGAACCATCAGTTACTGAAAAGGAAGCTCAGCTAAAGCTTGAAGAAAAAACAACCATTCCCGACAAAGAAACACTGCTGAAAGAGAGCGAATCCCCCAAGTTGACAGGTAAAGAAACAGGCGTGATTCAGCCCTCCCCAGAGCACACTCTCTCAGAAGAAGAATGGAGAGGCCAGCAGCTGACCACAGATGCATTCAAACAGGATTCATTCCCTGAATGTTTGGAGCAAGGCGGTGCAAGTTCAGCCATGACTTCTAAAACACTGGAGGAAGCCGTGCACAAACCAGCTGTGCTGAGTGAAAAGGATGCTATTGAAGACCTGTTTGAAGAAAAATGTGCTGACAAAGACAATAAGGTTGAAGGAGTTGGGGCTGCAGCCTTAGCTGAGCTCGATGTGCCATTTTATGAAGATAAGTCAGGAATGTCCAAGTACTTTGAAACATCCGCCTTGAAAGAAGAAGTGACAAAAAGCATCCAGCCTGGCAGTGATTACTATGAACTGAGTGACACGAGAGAAAGTGCCCAAGAGTCTTTTGATACCATATCTTCCATGTATAAAAATGGTGACAAGGGACTTCAGGCAGGTAAAGAATCACAGCCTGGTGCTCCAGCACAAGAAGCAGGGTATAGCTCTCTTGCAAAGAGTTACCCACCTGATTTACCGGAGGAACCCAGTTCTCCTCAAGAAAGAATGTTCACTATTGATCCAAAAGTGTATGGGGAGAAAAGGGACCTCCACAGTAAGAATAAGGATGATTTGACACTAAGCAGGAGTTTAGGACTCGGTGGTAGGTCTGCAATAGAACAGAGGAGCATGTCAATCAATTTGCCCATGTCTTGCCTGGATTCCATAGCTCTTGGATTTAACTTTGGTCGGGGGCATGATCTTTCTCCTCTGGCTTCTGATATTCTAACCAACACTAGTGGAAGTATGGATGAAGGGGATGATTACCTTCCAGCCACTACACCTGCACTGGAGAAAGCCCCTTGCTTCCCAATAGAAAGCAAAGAGGAGGAAGAACAGACAGAAGGAGAAAAAGCTACTAGAGAGGGAAATACTCAAGTCGAGACATTGTGTGAATCGCCATTCCTAGCCAAAGATTATTACAAAAATGGTACTGTCATGGCTCCTGACCTGCCTGAGATGCTAGATCTGGCAGGCACAAGATCAAGACTAGCTTCCGTGAGTGCAGATGCTGAGGTTGCTGGGAGGAAATCTGTCCCATCAGAGACTGTCACTGAAGGAAGTAGTACTGCCTTACCCCCTGTCACTGATGAAAACCACGTCATTGTTAAAACGGACAGTCAGCTCGAAGACCTGGGCTATTGTGTGTTCAATAAATACACAGTCCCACTCCCATCACCTGTTCAAGACAGTGAGAATTTATCAGGAGAGAGTGGTTCCTTTTATGAAGGCAGTGATGATAAACTACGAAGAGATTTGGCCACAGACCTTTCATTGATTGAAGTAAAATTGGCAGCTGCCGGAAGAGTCAAAGATGAGTTCAGTGCCGAGAAGGAAGCATCCCCGCAATCAGCAATGGATAGGGAGTTTGATCAGGAGAGGAAAGCTAGTGACAAGCTGGATACTGTACTAGAAAAGAGTGAAGAACATACTGATTCAAAAGAACATGCCAGGGAAACAGAAGGGGCCGATCTGAAAGTTGAAACATTTGGATTAGGAGGTACCTACGAGCATGCTTTGGCCAAAGAACTGACCGTATCAAAAGATGCATCATCTGTCATGGCCGAGAAGGCAGAGAAAGGTCTCAGTTCAGTGCCAGAGGTAGCTGAAGTAGAACAATCCAAAAAAACTGAATCAGAACTGGATTCTGCTGCAAAGAAAGCTGACCAGGGTCCATTAGAAATTAAAGTCAGTGAGTTTGGACAGATGGCCTCAGGGCTAAACATAGATGCTGGAAGGGCAACAGAGCTTAAATTTGAGGCTACACCCTCGGCGCCTCAGGAGGCAGATGTGTTTATGGGTATTGAGCCGGGCCATTTGAAAGAAGGCGTCAAAACTGGTGAGACGGAAGTCAAGGAGAAGGTGGCCAAGCCTGACTTGGTGCACCAGGAGGCCGTAGACAAAGAAGAGTCCTACGAGTCCAGTGGTGAGCATGAGAGCCTGACCATGGAGTCCTTGAAGCCAGATGAGGGCAAGAAGGAAACATCCCCAGAATCTTCTCTCATTCAGGACGAGATTGCCATCAAGTTGTCAGTGGAAATACCTTGTGCATCTGCTGTTTCAGATGCTGATTTAGCCCTGGAGGAGAGAGCAGATGTCCAGTTGGCATTTATGCAGCCGCCCAAAGAAGAAAGCAAGGAGACCCCAGGCATATCCATCACGCCCTCTGATGTCACAGAGCCCTCGCCTGAAGCCGTCGGGGCTGAACCAGCAGAAGCTCAGAGTGAGGAAGAAGAGATAGAAGCCCAGGGAGAATATGATAAACTGCTTTTTCGCTCAGACACCCTTCAGATTAGTGACCTGGGCATCCCAGGTGCCAGGGAGGAATTTGTGGAGACCTGCCCAGGTGAACACAAAGGAGTGATTGAGTCTGTTGTGACCATTGAGGATGACTTCATCACTGTAGTGCAAACCACAACCGACGAAGGGGAGTTGGGTTCCCACAGCGTGCGTTTTGCAGCCCTGGAGCAGCCTGAAGTGGAGAGGAGACCATCCCCTCATGCTGAAGAGGAGCTGGAACTAGAAGAGGCAGCCAAAGCCCAGGCAGAACCCAAGGAAGGTTCCCCAGAAGCTCCGGCTTCCCCCGAGAGAGAAGAGGTCGCGCTCTCAGAATATAAGACAGAAACCTACGATGATTACAAAGACGAGACCACCATCGACGACTCCATCATGGATGCCGACAGTCTCTGGGTGGACACTCAAGGTGTGCATTATTTTTTTAAATTTTCTGCTCCTGAATAAAATCCAGTAACCTAATGGAATTTTTTTGTTGTTGTTCATTTTAAACATTTTTAAATAGCCCCCCTCTTGTCTCTTTATTTTGCATTTTGTTAAACGGGTGCAGGACTTTGTGCATTTGTTACTAATGTTTTTGTGTTGTTCTTGTCATGATTTGCTTTGATCCGCAGATGATGATCGGAGCATCATGACAGAGCAGTTAGAAACTATTCCTAAAGAGGAGAAAGCTGACAAGGAAGCTCGGAGATCATCTCTCGAGAAACATAGAAAAGAAAAGCCTTTTAAAACCGGGAGAGGCAGAATTTCCACTCCTGAAAGAAAAATAGCTAAAAAGGAACCTAGCACAGTCTCCAGAGATGAAGTGAGAAGGAAAAAAGGTTCATTTCACAATCACTTCTTTAAAAATGTTTTTGAAGTAACTCATTATTACTCTTTGTATGGGAGAAACTGCCTAACAGTGGTAACTATTGATGAAATTGTGCTCGGTTGTGCTCCAAGTGTTTCTTTTTTCCTGATGGTGTGCTTTTTTGTGTTTTCTTATCCATAGCAGTTTATAAGAAGGCTGAACTTGCTAAAAAAACAGAAGTTCAGGCCCACTCTCCCTCCAGGAAATTCATTTTAAAACCTGCTATCAAATACACTAGACCAACTCATCTCTCCTGCGTTAAGCGGAAAACGACAGGTGACTGTTCAGTTCTGCAATGTGGCTGGCAAACATGGACATGTTTCTGTTTGTTTGTTTGTTTTTTTAATCTCATTCCCGTAGCAGCTTCTCCATTTTGTTTTTCTTCCAAGAATCGTAGTAGTCATGAACAATTTTGCTATTAAGTGTCTTGTACCATTACTCTTTTTTTTTCTCCCTCCCTGCAGAAGAGGTCATGACCATCTGTTTCTTTGTCATGCTCAGACTTAACAGTGATTGTATCTTGGCATTGTGCTCTAGTGTCACATTCTGGGGACTCCTATTTTCACTCTGTGTGTGGGGTTAGGCGATGGCGATGACTATGACCGTGGTACGCATTCTCATTATTTTGCTTATTTATCTCCCTCATGCTTAAGCCCATACGTATTTGTCCTCTTTTCTACACTGTTACTGCCAAATCTGTTACTGATGTTGATGATCTTACTGAAAACCACCAAAAATGCAGAGTGATTTCAAGATTGAAAATGAAAAGCCAATCTGGGGTAAAATCAGTGGTTGCAGAATTACTTTGCTTTGGATGAAAGAGGAAGAAAAAGGGAAATGAAATTATCTAGTAATCTTATCAGATTTTATTCCTTGGACCCAAAATTCTAAAGGCTTGCTGTGTGATATCTCTCAGCTGTCATTTCGTCACTGGAATTTTCTTACATGTGTTGGATCCAAACTGTTCAATTTTCCTATATAACTCAGTGTTCAAAATTCAAAGATAAAAGTCTTTCCTCTACTGAATTTCTTAGAACTTAGATATATTCCTATTTTACTTATTATTGTTTTGTCTTCTTCAAATATACTTTATTATTGTTGAAAAAAGTGGATTGAATGAATAGAAAAACATGTAAGTCATATAAAAACCCTACAAATACCTACAATGCAAAATCTATTCTTAAATTTTAGTGCTACGTATTTATTTAAATGCATAATTATAGTGGGATATTCTTAATTTATAATATATTTTCACATTTGTTAAGTGGCATACTTGTGGTCTACAAAATAAGATATCAGACTGCTAAATCAGAAAAGAATATTTTTCTATCCATTACACATTAGAAGTGCCTTTTTAAAAATATTCAGACGGTTTTAAATGTTGAGAGCAGCATTTACCTTTGTAAGAAAAAGAAAATCAAGGTAATTGATGGTTTTATGGTAGACACTAATCTCAAATATTTTGTATTTATGTTCCTATTATCGGAATCATGTCACATGCTTTTCTTTGAGAACTAGTCTCCGGGGTGGGATTTAAAAGTGGAAGGCTTACCATTATGCTCAAACCCTGATGATGACGATTTGGGATGAGGAGTTCCTCTACTTAATAGTTAGGAATTAACATGCCATCTCTAAATCTTATATCACATCTTACTTTGTTCCGTTTCATTAAATGTGGAATTTTTTCTGGTTAGACAGATGCTTGGAAAGACAGAAACCCTTGGTCTGGGCATAAAAATCCTACATCCTACCTGAAAGGATGAGAGACCATAGCAGGACTGCAGAATTTCAGAGGAAATGTCAACTGGTTTGGTGAAGTACCTACGTGTCATTTGTGCTCACTTTACCGCACTGCGAGCAAATTGCCTTTTGAATTCAATCATTAAAGAAATTCTAAGATCTTTGGCCAAATTACGCTATTCAGAGGTTAAGATACTCAGGCAGAGAGTATATACCAAACAGGGCGCCATTGACTTGAAGCAAACTCTATGTCACAGAAATTTGAGATATATTATAGAATAGTAGGGAGGCATCATTTGCACTTCTTCAAAAAAAATCAGTTCCAGAATCTGTGAATAATCTTACTACCCAATCCTAAATAGCATGTAGCATATTGTAGACAGTATTATTTTTGTGTGAGAGCTGCAGATGGCACGAGAACCCTTTTTTGAAACTCACTCAAAGTGCTTATAAGGATAAGTAAATTTTCCCCCTGAGGTTTTCTCTCCCATGAAAGAAAACTCAGGAGGAAGTGCACACACAAGCTTGTGTCTGTCATTTTCTCAGCACAACTTTTAAATGCGGGTAGTTTTCCAAAGCACCAAGGATTGTTTTCGATCATGAGCGATATTTAAGTCAAGTCAGGTAAGTCATCGACAGGAAAAAATGCTAGAGATAATGGCGTTTAAAATTGAAACCAGAAGCATAAAAGAGTAGCAAGAGAAACAACAGTAACAGATGTGGTAATAATTTCATAGAGTAAGTTCGTGTGTAGAACATGTTGTATATTACTGAATTTAAAGTTCCTCTCATGTTTTCTCTCTTTGACAAGCTATTTTTTTCTTCCCTTCTCATGTGATATGTTTCACATCAAACGAGTGTGTCATTCATATTGTGAAATGAAAGGGTGCAGAGAGAAAAGGGGTTGGCTGACCAAGGCAGTTTGGGATATGATAAAATGCAGACATATCTGTAGGCATGCCAGTGGGGACAGCAAGAGGGTTTGGGAATCTTCATGAACTCTTTTATATCATAGCGGCCCTAGAAACCAGTCAGTCCATATTTCCTTCAATTCCACAGCATTCAGGTTGCTATTCAGTGACTTCTGTTCTTAAGGATCTATCCTCCTGTAATAGTAATTTATGGGTACATTGGTAACCAATCAAAAATTATTTGGTGTGCTCACATGTGCTTTGGTAAACCCTGGGCTGTATTAATCAGCACACCCTATTGTGGGAGCCACATGCTATAATGTTGTTATTATTCAGGTTTCTTTAGGTTAATGAATTTGAGTCTCAAAATAAGCAAAATTCTGCATTACGCTAGTCTGTTGACAAAACTGAGTGTCCATGGGGTGTTGAAAACGCACGCATGTGGTTTTTAGCCACTAAGTTTTGGGTTGTTTGTGTCTTCTCTTTTCCACAGCAGCAGGTGGTGAGTCGTATCAGGTTCCCAGTGTATTTAAACAGGCAAAGGACAAAGTCTCTGTGAGTAAAATAACTTTTTCCATGCTCTTCATTTGAAGTTCCCTTTGCTATTAGTGGCAACATTTTAATAACTTTAGATATAATTTAGACTCTGGCTGTTTACTCTTAAATGTCATTTTAAGTCAATCACTCACCCAGGATGATTCTCAGTGGCATTCGGGCATGCCTTGAGGTCTTCTGGAGTGACATGCAATGGCAGTTGGTGAGGGCAGAGCTTTAGGCCACTCTTTATTAGTGAGACCAAACATATGACAGGACATGAGGATCTGGTGAAAAGAGGGGAGCCCAATTATTTACTTTTCATAGATTCAAGATAAACCATTGTAACCAACACAAAACCAAATGTCATAATACATGTTTACTGTTTCTACAAAATAAGAATACAGGCAAATTGAACATGTAGATGAGTAAAAGTAAGTAAAACTGTATGATAGTCCCCTTATCTAAAGATAACTGCAGTCACCATTTTAATGTACAATCTTCATTTTTTCTATACCTTCATAGGTTTAATAACAAAAACACTGCGTCTCAGTTCTGCAGTGAATTAGTAAACAGAATTCCATGTCATTAAACATTCTTATACATTATTTTAATGACTATATAACATTGCATTTTATTTATTTATATTGTAGACTTAATCAATCCCCTATTATTTGACATTCAAACTATTTTTTTGTTATTTTAACAATGTTACTATGTAGAAATCTTTTTGGCTAAATCCTGTGAATGCATTGATATGCATTTCCTTAGTATAATTTCCTTCTAGTAAAATTATTATTTCAGGATGGTCTATATATAAAGTCTTTGCTACACATTGTCAGATTGTCCTCCAACAAGATTCTACTGACTTTCATTTGAAAAACACTGATTTTAAGTTTTTTATCTCTCCACCTTCTGTTTCTGATGAGGATCTACTGAGTTGTGGTATTTAAGAGCAAGGCTATAAAACAGACCAGACAGACCAGGTCCAATATTATCTTTTCTTCCTGTGTCTTAATTTTCTGAAAATAGTGGGAGGAGTAAAAATTCTCAAGTCATAAGTTAGCTGTGAACATTAAATATAATAATTTCATAAAGTGGTACACTGTATAGTGCCTAGAACATAAATTTATTTAACAGTGATGATATTATTATTATTATTATTATTATTATTATTTAAAAGGTGGAACTCTTTAGGAACAGATATAGAAAGTAAATTTGAGCTTTCCCCCATTAAGGAAAGAATTTTTAAGTCCACATTGTTTGAAAAACCTTGAAGAAGTTTTCTTCAAGTCCCTTGGTCTATGAATAATTCTACAGGAATCGGCATCCAATGCTTACATTTAAGGCAGAAACAAACCATATGCATCCTCTGACGCAAAATTAACTTTTTTCCCTGTAAGTACCCATCCCGTCTTTCTGAAGATTAGACCACCATTCCTTCTGTTTCTCATTTAACTTCCCCCTTTTTCCCTTCCTTGTAACTTTTTTTCTGTTTTCTAAAACTCTAAGGTGAACTTTTCTTTTTCTCTGATATTCATTACTTCCGTCAGAACAGTTATCTCCAATTTTTCCATTGCTCTTTGTTTTGAACCTGACCTATAATTCTTCATTTCATTTGGAATTTTTGTTTGTTTGTTTTATTTTGTTTTTGTTTTTACCATCAGATTAGTACTTGTCTTTTATAATTTGTGGCGATCCAATTACTCCATTTTTCTGTTCTACATTCACACTTTTGAAATTCACTATTTTGTGTGTGTAGCATCAATAGAAAGGAATGACCCCTGCTGACCCAGCTGTTGCTTCCCCCACACGGTGCGGGGTCTGTTCAGCAGGAAGTGATTTGTGCAACACGTGAATGACTCTGCCTCTGTTAAAGTGGCTACAGAAGTTAAAACTTGAGATAAGAAATATCTCAGTTTCAACTGCTGTTTTAAAGAAGTAAATCATATTAATTATTTGAAGATAGAATATCCTTGGCTTTGTCACACTCGTCTGCATTTTCAATAGCGTTTTCCATGAGACCTAACATACCAGCACAACTTTCTCCCGAAGCCAAGCGCATCCATCCCACTGACTAACACTTGCCGACTATCTCCCCGAGGATTATCATCTTCTGTAAATTTAGTCTCGTGGGTTTTATGGGCAGTCTCTTCAGTGCTGACATTTATTTTTAGAATTTTAACACATTATACAACCGTAGCCTATCATAGAATTATGAATTTTATGGTATAACTTGGCCCCCAGTATGCATTTTACTTATCAAATAAACTCACTATATATAAACTCTGCAGTGTTCTGAGGAAATCAATGTAGATAATCTAAAAATATATTTTCTCAACTTAAAACTAATTCCATTATTAGCTTTTAAATACATCTTGCTCTAAAGTTCTTGAAATGTGACCAAGGTATCTTTATATATACCTCTTATGGGCTGTGTTTATTAAAGGAACAATTCCAACAGACTCACAAGATTGTATCACGTAAGGCCTAAGGATTAATCAGAGACTTTATATGTAGAATCCATAAAGAATATTTTAATCTATATCTTCATGTATAATTCTTAAATTAAAAAGAGGTATTCAATGGAAATCTCTCATTCTCATATAAATATCTCTATCATTGATTGTAACCATTTGTCATGTGTGTTCTTATTAAAAGTATACATTTAATTTCTTATATGTTTATACATTTTTTAAAATTTTCCTTTTACTTCATAGTTTGGTTTATTTTGTGCTTTTGTTTGTTTTCTTTCATGGCTAGAATTCTACCTTGTCAAAGATTCCTGCCTTACAGGGTAATACAAAATCCCCAAGATGCAGCTCAGCCTGCGCTAGTCCGACTAAAAGGACTACATTTTCTGACAGTGTTTGCATGCAGCCCGCCTCAGCGGGCCCCACAGACCGTTTGCCACACTCAGACTCAGGGAACGAGGTAAGGCAGCCGGCCACTCCAAGACGCAGAAAGGAATATAGTTTGGGAAAAGGTTATAGGACATGATTCGGTTAATGTATGAAAGCAAAGACTTTAAAGTCTAAAGTGGCTGACCTATAAACAATAGACCTTTATGAAAAACAAATGCAAATTAAAAGCTTCAATAGCTATGAACAGTCTAACCATTAAAACAATAGAAAATGTCTTTTTCTAGGTATACCATCCTTTATTAATTTATTATTTATTTGACATCTGATAAAAATTCAAATATAAAATATATATTAAATATAATATTGAATGTAGCATATTATATATAATACATAATCTAATAAGAAAGTATGTATAATACAATAGAAAGTTTGAACTTGGCATCAGAAACATCAGGATGTAATACTAACCTCTGCCACCTACCAACTCGGTGATCTTGAAAACATTACATAAACTGATTAAACCTGCCTCATTGGCTATAAAACTCATATGATTTTTTGCAGTGAGAATTAAATCATAAGTGGATGTAAGTGCTTAGAGTTCCTGTCACATTAAGTGCACAATGTATTGCAATGGTCATTGTTAAGAATATTATGCATGCAATGCCCTACTGCCATTCCTTTCTGATTAATAAATTATCATGCTAATGAAGATTTTTAAGTAAAATTACTAATTTACTGGAAATCACCTGAGTAAATTCATTTTGCCTATGTTATCATATAGAATTGGAACTTCACAATCAATTATTAACACTAAGTCCAAAGTAATAATATTTTTATAAAGCCTCTAGGCAAATATGAATTCTAAGTTTGAAGTAGAAATGCTTATAAGCATGTGAAATTCAGTAGTGTGCGTTAAAAGAAATTCATGTATTAGCACAGAAGGGAAAATAGCCAGAGCGATGTAATGCTTGTATAACAAAAATAAAGATTCACAAGCACCCCACATCCTTTTGCTTTCCCCATTCAGGATGGAGTAACCAAGAGCCCGGAAAAGCGCTCCTCTCTGCCGAGACCTTCCTCCATCCTCCCGCCTCGCAGAGCTGTGTCCGGGGACAGAGAGGAGAACTCCTTCTCTCTCAACAGTTCCATCTCCTCTTCAGCGCGGCGGACTACTAGTAGGTTATTTGCACTTGGCTTTCTTTTTAATCATTGTTTTTAAACCCCATAAGTGGGGTAGACCTTAGGTATTTATACTTTACATTTGTCAAAACATGCTTTCAAATCAGATTACATTTGTCCTAAGAATCAGAAAATCCAGACTGTTGATGGATCCAAAAGAGCTATGTGAGTCAAAACGATTCATGGAGGAATGAGCATGTACGACTTTATTCCCCCTTAGATGGGACTGAAACAGAGTCATTTTTCTCAGAATACATTTCTGTCTTCTTTCGAGTATACAGGAAAAGTAAATTTGAAAGAAGTACTTAAGAAAACCAGTAGTCAGGAATTGTAAAAATACATATTTATATAGAAACCCTTATTAGAATTCTAAGTCCTACAGTCTAACTGGAAAGTCAGCAATCAAAACCTAGCTCAGTTGGATGTTGTAGGTGAAGGGATGTCATAGGAAGGCAAAGCGAAGGGTTGCTGGTTTGATTCCTGGTCAGGGCACATGCCTGGCTTGCAGCTTGGTCCCCTGTTAAGAATGACATTTCTCAGTCACATTGATGTTTCCCTTCCTCTCTTTCTTCCTCCTGTCCCCTCTCTCTAAAAATAAGTGAAAAATCTTAAAAAACAAACAAACAAACACACACCTAGGATCCTGCGTAATGTGATAGAATTTTCCCTCCCATCAGGCTGTAATGGGGCATGTTCGATGTAATAGCTTCACTTTCTTTTGACTGATGGCCCATGGTGAACTGATTGGCAGTTGTCCCAGTGTATGTGAAGAATATAAAATGTTCTAATCACTCATTGCCTACTTATATGTTGTGTTGCTGTAAAGACTATCTAGCAAAGCATGGGTTCAAATTATTTTCATACATAAATTTCTTTTTTTAAAAAAAGTATTTATTTATTTATCTTTAGAGGCGAAGGGAAGGAGAGAGGAAGAGAAATATCAATGTGTGGTTGGTTCTCATGCGTCCCCTGGTGGGAACTGGCCTGTACCCAGGCATGTGCCCTGACTGGGAATCGAACCTCTATCCTTTGGTTCGTAGGCCCGCGCTCAATCCACTGAGCTACACCAGCCAGGGCTATTTTCATACATAAATTTCTATTAAACCAAAACTACCTACCACACAGAGATGCTAAAATTAAACACAATTTTCACTCAGTTTAATAAACATTGCTGACAGTTAAATGTTAATAACCTCATTTGATCTACTAATGAGAAAAATAACCTTTTAGAAAGGGTAGCTTGTCCAAGTCTATACAGCTAGTAAGTGGTTGAATCAGTTGTCAGACCACTGATATCTTTACCTGATATCCTGTCCTCTGAATGTCTTCTCTATTTTTTTTGGATGAAACAGTTCTAAAGAACTGCTCTGGAATCACTTGGAAAATAGCATCTCTGTCATGTAAAATTTATTATAAAATGGTAGAAATTGGCCACTACTATCCCATTATAGTTGATTTCACTACTTTATTTTTAAATATTTAATAATTGGCCCACTTGAAATGTGACTGTTTTGCATGACATTTAAACAGTGTTTTTGTCTACCATGAAAGAGTTTATTATAATTAGAGCCGTTGTGATCTACAATTTCATGAACTATTGACATTCTTTGAAATTGTTCTACAAACACTTTGAAATCACTAATACTCTTTTTCATGTTAGCAAAAATATTCAAATGAACTTACAAGGATGCATTTAAGAGTTAGTAATCTCCAGAGAAAAGACTTTAACTCCAAATGTCTGGAGTTGGAATTGAGCATGAACCCGAGGGTGCTAACACAAGACAAAGGCACCAAGTGCCCTCCTGAGGCCCAGGGAGAATTATGCTTGAATTTGTTGTTATGGAAGCAAAATGATGCTTCCTCCATGAATCCACATCTTCAAGCCACTGTGCTCTGCCTTTTAAAATGTATCTGAATGTAAATTGCTTTTACATTCTAAGTCAATTCTATTTTGAATTTTCTCACTTTACTTTCATTCATAACCTTGTTGCATCGTATTGTTTGATAATGAGCATAAGTGATACTCTGATACAATGAGGACATAGGGTTTGTTTTATCTCTACATAGCAATAGCTGAAAGGCACAGGGACAATTAGAAAAACATGTAATCTGCCTGTCATCTTTTTCACTGCACACGAGAATGTTCTGGCAGTCTGTGCAGCTTTGAAGAGATTTGAAGGAAACGATGCTGTGCGGTTGGCTCCTTCGGCCCCAAAGGAGGGGAAGATGTTGTCAGCGAGGACCTGCTAGATAGATAAGGGCGTCATTTAATAAAGTAACTCATAAATATTTTTTGTTTTGGTTTAACCCTTAGGTTAACCCTTTACTTTCAGAACATATAGGAAACCCTTGAATTTCTCGTTTTGATGACTAGAACATAATTTATTACAATAAAATTGATTATATCTGTTGAATAGCAGTGTTAATGGCATACTCTTAGTGATTTTTTTCTTTGTTCGCCAAATACAACACAAAACCTCTATCTTTTAGCTTTCTAAAGCTTAAAGCCTTTTTCTATAAGTATAGAAATGACCCTGACTTTACAATGTTTTTATTTCTTTTAGTAAAAATTGTTATGCACATCCAGAGTATTACTTCAGCTTAATACCTATGAAGTAAAAAAAAACAAACCTCAGCACACTTTGATAAATTTTGAATCCAATTCATACCATTAAAAAAAGAAACTTTTGAATACCTCCTGTGCTCAGATCCCATGAAAGGGACCAGTACTGGGAACAGTGACAAATAATACTGAGATGATCCCTCTCCCCGAAAGACCCGAGTTATTCAGAGGAAAGGAAATCATAGACAAAACATCTGAGGCAGAAATAAGGTTTTTGGAAGAGGTTTTTCAGAAGGATGTAGTGACTGACTCAAGCCTGCAACAAAAACTTGGGCCACAAACAAACTTTGTAGCAAAGAAACCACAAAAAGGCAAGTTGGATGTGGATGTATCATCCTGGCCTCAAAATGTCACTCTGTGGAAAGCAATGAAAATCCCAGCATGAACACTAATTTATCACTTCAGTCCTCTCATAATCTTGTTTCATGTGGTACGTTGGAGAGTTCGACCGTGTCTTGCCCTTACCTTACATCAAACGGACACAGGGCGGCTTTCAATTGATCTGTGGAAACTGTTCACTGAGAGGGGCAGTAAAGTTGTTCCCTCTTTCTCCAGGAGGTTAAACCTAGACCAGTGGGTAGATTTGTGTTGTCTGTATGTCACAAGGGTCTAAGGAGCTCTGTGGGGCTCACTCCTTGGAAATATTTAACAAAGATTACTTGTCCCCATTCTCGGAAGAACTTCCTGCAATAATGATTAATTGCATTTGTTTTTAAATTAATGAGTCATATCTTTGTCTTCTATAGAATTTCTAGAACATTTGTTGGTTATTATAAAGTATACATGCTCAGTAGTAAAAAATGAAAATCATGCCCTTCCTATAAAATACAAAATTGTAAAAGAATTTGTGTAATACATGTTAACAATGTAGATGTGTTCTATGAATGGAATCAATGTATTGCTCTAAGAGAAAAGATTTTTATGTTATAAGAAAGTTAAACAAGTATTAAGAAGCTAAATATCATAATCTGGCTTGGAATTTAGGATCATCTGGGCAGATGAGCCTCAATATCCTCATTTTAAAATTAGGGGTAATAAGAGCTGTCTCTCACTATTATGAGTATTATTTTGATTATCCAGTGTTGGTATTTACAAAAGTGCTTTGAAATTTGTAAGTATACTTTTATTATATCATTATTCTTTCAAAAATTCAAATGGCATTCAAAAATGCATTTAAAAAGATAATACGAGAGAAGCATAGTATAGGAGAATGGGGGAAAGGACTTAAGTGATCCAGTGAGGCCAAGGTCAAGTTGAGGGAAAAAAAAAAGACATCTCACCATATTCTGAATAATTGACAGTGAGGGATTATTGATACGACTTCAAACTACCAAGCTAGTAATGAAAATGAGGAGGCAGCACAATCAGGTACAAGTTTTACTGCAAATATAATATTAAAACATCCTCATTTTCTAAGGCAAGAAATAGACATTTTTTGGTATTAAGAACTAAGACAAGTTTTCTTATAAAAATACATGATATTGTAGACGATGTCTGACAGAATTGAACAGCTTTCAATAAACACATTTGCGACTCACAGTGCTCCTCAATATTAGCTGAGGGGGTACCGCTGAAATGCAATGGAGTAAGTGACTTTCTACACAGTCCACAATCATGTGATACAGGTCACAGTGTCACAGAGCATGTCCACCTGGACATGTAGTAAGTTCAGAGCGAACTTACTACACAGAAGAATGAGTGGTCTGCATACCACTCAAGAAATCTCCATACCCTGATCTGGATGCCTTAATGATTACACCTGGTAAAAAAGTAGTTTTTGACACATTCGTACTAAGAATTAGGAAGAACAAATCAGGAAAACCCACATTTTACCCTTACATTGACAGCAGTGCCTATTCCAAAGGAATGTACCAGGTTATGAGTCTTAAAAAAAAGGAGGCTCTCACCTTTTTGAGCATTATTACAATTCATAAATATTCTAAATGCTCTAGAAACTTACTCTGTTGTGATTCCTAACAATTATGGGTAGAAGGATCCTTTAGGAGAACTTTTCTATGCTTAATTTCTGGTTTTGTTTTCTGTTTGTGAACGTAGGGTCAGAGCCAATTCGCAGAGCAGGAAAAAGTGGCACTTCCACACCCACTACGCCTGGGTCAACCGCCATCACTCCTGGCACCCCACCAAGCTACTCTTCCCGCACGCCAGGCACTCCTGGAACCCCGAGCTATCCCAGGACCCCTCACACCCCAGGGACCCCCAAGTCTGCCATCTTGGTGCCCGGTGAGAAGAAAGTCGCCATCATACGTACTCCTCCAAAATCTCCTGCTACTCCTAAGCAGCTTCGGCTTATTAACCAACCACTGCCAGACCTGAAGAATGTCAAATCCAAAATTGGATCAACAGACAACATCAAATACCAGCCTAAAGGGGGGCAGGTAAGAATCATATGAATACATATTTGCTACCAGGTGTAAAATCCCATATTATATTGTAAGCTAACAGTTCTTACCAAAAAAAAGAGAGGTGGAGTCGCTGGGTATGATTTGTTGCCAAGAGTGTGGACCTTATCGGAGAAAGCTAGCTTATACAATATAATGAGAATCACATGACATGCTTGTTTCTTCTGGTTGTTATTGGATACAAATTGATTGGACCACATAGGAGAGTCTTTCCTTTGGTTTCCTAACAGATTGTTTCTAAATGTCACTCTATTGCCTTGTAGATTTTAATTTAAGAGATTAAAAGTACATTTCTGATATAAACTTGAGCATTCTATTTTAGATGTGACTATATTTTAGTGATTCCACTTTTATCTCCTTCCTTCTTCCCCAGGGATTTTCCATGATGTCTCCTATCATTTCCTCATGTTCACTCCCAAATCAGAGCACATTCACCAAGCTTCTCTGGCTGCTCTTGCCTAAACATTGCAAAGAGCGGATATTCATGTTGATTATAAATAGTTCTGTGTGGTTCTGGTGAATAAAATTGCTGTATTAAAACCCTATTTAAGATTAATTGTACTGGACCAAGTTATTAGTAAAGCTCTACCTATTAGCTCTTAACTCCAGCTCCAGGGCAAACATTCACATCTTGCCAACCAGGGACCTCTGAGTTCAGCCTGATCCTAATCTTGCTTGCACACTGTATGTTTGGACACGGCCATTAGCCTGGATGGAGATAATAAAAATATAACTTAACGTTTCTCTTGTGCTGTTGATCTTCCCATTGGGTAGTTTGAGTCATCTTGTCATTGAAGAGATAAAACATCCATCCTTGAGAGGAAGAAGAAAGGAAGTAATAATTTCTTTGTACATGAGCAAACTTGTAATGCCCTTTCAATATGCCAAGGAAGCCTTTCCTTTTAGCCTCAGTGTTCTTTCCTGCCATTCTCTTTCTCATCTCTGACATTTCCTGTGTCCCTCCTTCGTGTGAAGACAGGGTGTTCTCAGGCAGGTCTAGAAGAAAGATCTTACCGAAATGCGAAGCTTGCTGTTTCCTTTCGCAACAGAATTCTTTGCTGAGATTCTGTTCAGTAATGCCCGAGAAGTTAAGAAAAATCAACCAAAATTAAGGAAGGTGTACTCAATGTGTCCTTCTCAAAACAACTATAACATTCTATAATACTGTAGTCATAGAAGATGCTTTATCATACAAAGGTATTATTTAAAAAATGAGTTACAGGAAAATTTTTTTAAGAAAAAACAATGCTACCAAATTTAGGCCTATAAATTCCAAAATGAACTCTTACTCTTTTTGCATCCATCAGAGTTTTGCACGTCTAAGAGAAGGAAATATTTTGGGCTTTTTGGAAATATTCAAATGTCATAATTACTTTTACATTTACATATAAATAATTTTAAAGTAGAATGAAATCAAGTTACTACCAATTTAAAAATTTATCATTTTAGCTTTTGGTAAGACCCCTTAAAATAAAATAACATTACATATATTTAAAATCAATTATCTTTATAAATATCACCATGTGCTACTATTCTCCTCAACTAAATGTGGGATTTCCTTCTTATATTCTGAAGAATATTGATACTTAAAAGAATCTGTTTTTTTAAGATAACAAGAAAATATAGATTATTTTCAAGATATTTTATCAAAACTAAAAATTTAATAAAAAGGGAATAATTATTCGTGTAGTTTGACATAGAAATTGTATATTGTATGATTTTATTCAAAGTATTCCTCAAGGTAGGGAGACAAAAAGAATGGTGTTGGCCTCACTTTTGCTGGAATCACTAAGGCTAAACCAATCTGAAAGATATGAAAACATTTATTTTTGTCTTTCTGCTTCTTTATCATATCTGGTTATGAATATTGCTATTATCTAATTTTAATTGACCTCCAGTAACTTGGTAATTCATAAAATTGATATAAAGATGTCTTGTTTTTTGAGCTGAACTAAAACTGCCTTAGAGATTATGGTAATTAAGGACTAGTAAAGCTCTAGGACACAAAAATTACAGAAAGAACAAAAATAGTTTCAAAATCACAGTGTCATTTGAAGAAAATCTCTACTTTAATAAGGGAAATGTTAACCGACTGCACAATTATCCTATCTCAGCTTCAGATAACTTGGAAAAAATCCATAACAGTGGAGTTATGAAGTAACTTTTGTTGGATAAGTAAGAGGTATATTCTCACCAACATAAGAAACAGATGGAAGGAACATGTTTAACTTCTATTCCATCATAGATGGTATCAGTGGATTTAAATTGGAGGAGGAAGTGAATCGGGAAATTGAGATGCATTGCAGTTGAACCAACTTCGTAGGACGGTTCTTGTAGATGTGCAGATGAGAAATCTGCCCATTTCTCTCAATATGCTCTGCACCACTGTAGCACAGGATATGTTCTCTCTTGTTGATGTCACCACAATAGTTGTTAACTGGTCTCCCTGCCCCTCTGATACACACTACGTGTTGTAGCCAGTCCTTCTCACCACATGTGTAATTAAGCATTTCATTGTGCAGTTATTTAATGTCAATCTTATCTTACCCACTAGACCATAAGCTCCATAAAATCAGGGATAAGGTCCTTCTTCTTCTCCAGGTCCAGTACACAGTAGGTGTTCAATAAAAGTTTGTTGAAAGTTGAGTGAATGTAGTGTACCATGTGCATGGTGAGATACATTCTTTCTAGTGACTACTGAATAAATTTGAATGCCTGATGCCATTACAGTTGTTACCCAAGGAAACTTCCCATGTTCAAACCACAGGATGTAAGAGCTGAGTTCTTGGTTCCCCCTTTCTACTAAATTAATGTTTGACCTTAGATACTGACCTCTCTGGTTTTCCAATTTTTTAATTTGTAGAATACAAGCAAAAAAATGATACTATCTTTGTATATAGTGCTGTCTCATTTAAATAAATTATAAGGTGATTTTTAGATCTCAGATCTATCGTTTGCCTTAGAGTAGGATAGTAATTAGCATTATAGCTGATCAAAAAATATCATTTAGTCATTGTAATAGACTCCACAGTAAATATTTGTGCCGTAAATGGCAAGCCAAAATTCAGTAAAATGGCACAACTTGTGGAGTGGAAGAGGAGTGTGATTTTGGAAGAGGGATACTTAAAGAGAGAAGAATAAGAAAATGAAGTGGGTACAACATAGAGTGCAACCTTTTAATATTTTTATAAAATCTCAGGCATTCTCCTAAGACTGTTTAGGCCTTTAATATACTAATTTGAATGAGTTGCTTTGAATTTTATATTCATGGAAAAAATGAAATTAATTCTGGAGGCAACTAATACATTATAGTGTAACAGGATTTTTTTCTCATATAAAATTATCAGGGTCACCACCGTGATGATCTGCTCATGTGTAGTTAAATTTATAAAATTATACATTTTATAAACTAAAAGAGAAGGATTGAAGCTTATTTAGATTTTTCACATTCCTGTGCGTATTTTTCATCACACATTTACTGAGATGCCACTGTGACCTACCTGACAAAAGGAGAACGAGACAGTATGATCAGTCTGGGCAATAAGGAGTGGTGTTTTTATTTTCCTGTCCCCTTTAATATCTTGTTCTTACTTAATTTTCTTTCCAAATCATTTATTTTCGTCTCCTTAGGGCTACAAATAAGTGCTAAGCAAGAGTAATAATAAAATACCCCATGAGCTTTAAAGTAGTCAGTCAACCCAGCATGAAAAAAATAAGTGTTTTCTGAAATAAATGCTGACAAAGGTTTTTTAGTATCAAAGTCAACATTATCTCAAAATGAAAGCCCATTGAAATCACGGACCCTGTCCTTATGCAGTAGAATGTGTATACTATAATTCACGTGACTTTTGTAGGGTAACAAAAAGTTTTGGAGGTAGGCTTCATAAATACTGATTATTCAAAACTATGAAACAATTACTGCATTAGGTTCACAAAATTGAAAACTGTAGAGGCCTTTTTTGCTCACTGTTCGTTTACAAGCCGAGCAATGACGGGGTGGGGGAGCCTTGAATCTCAGGTTGTTTTCAAACAGCTGAACAAATTGAAAGTTACTTCCTTGAACAACTTCGTTCCCTATTCCATAACATTTCTTAAAAATTTAAACTAGAGAAAAAAACTGAATGTCAAGAAATTATAGCAAGTGAACTTCTCTGTTAGTTTTCTTGAATCACAATGGCTATTGTGTTCATAACTTTCCTCCCAACGCCCATTGAGAGACCATTTAAAATATTTAACAGTGGGTCTAATGACAACTCAATGTCTATGCCACCGAAAAGTTCTTTCCAAATTCTTCACCACAAGCCCCAAAGTTTTATATTGTGGTTCTACTTTCTGTGTCTTATAAAACAGCCTGCAGGGAAAAGTTGGTTCCCAACTGATCCTTCTCTAGAGTTCTGGGGAACTGTATGTTTTGACATAAACTGTTTTTTTCTATTTGTGTATTCAACTACATTTATTGTTTATATTTGATATACTTAGTTTTTAAAAAGTTGTCAGTGTATGCAGGGTTAATTAAGATTCAGAATGTACCATAAAATTTCTATGTTTTTATGTATTTTTACCAGAGCACAGGGTTGTTAACAGATGAGTCTTTGAAAAATGTCATCTGTTGCAGGGAACTTGCAATCTTCAGGAGTGATTTTGATGCACTTAATAGGAAATAGAGGGCTGGGGAGAATTTTGAATAAGGCAGAGCTTTAGGAAGATGATCCACTTCCTAAAGCTCTTCCCAGGAACACTTCACTTGCACTGAATTATGCAGAAGAAAAGATGATCACTCTTTCCAAACACCTTTTTTTGCATTAATAGTGCAAGTACAACTCTTGATAAAAGAAATGGACAAAGATTAAAATGTGTTGTAGAGTAATTTGGGGTAATGATTATACAGCTATTTTTTCTTCCATATCATGAATATAGAAAATTAGTTAATTTGCCAAATATACATTTGGTGTATTTTTAGATAGTCTCTAAGATTTTTAAATATTTTTCTGTTGACACAGGCTTTTAGGAAAACAAAAGTTTAATGAAAGTTTTTCCAAGAAAAGTAGTTTTATTTAGATCCATCAATATAACAGAGATAGTTAAAATTCAACTCATTATTTTAAAAAAACTAATTTAGAATAAAACTTTATCCTTCACAGCAGCCATCTTTTTCTTCTATTTTATGAAGTGTTTTGTGAGAACTGCAGGTATTTGTGGACTTACCTCTCTAAGTGTTAATTATTGTAAATGATCCTAGAGATCTTTGGGATGAAGAGTTTTGCAATTTTTCAAAGGCATAAATGTGCATCACACAGACGAAGTGAGCGCTCAGGTGCTAGAGGGTAAATCACAATGAGCATCAAGCACCCACTGCCCAATGGGGTTTTTTTTGTCTGTTCAACCATCAAGCAAGATGGTGAATGTCACACGTGGCCCCACTTTAGAGTCTAAAGTTTAGACACAAGCAATAGACTATGACGCTATTGCAAATATGGAGATATGTCAAGAGTGTGCCATTAATGCACTCAGAGGTCTGCTTCACTTGCAGACTGAGCAGACCAAGGCTGAGAAAGTCCACCGCTGACGAGGTCAGCTGGTTGTCTCACTAGGAAGGCTATGACTCTAGAAAATCTGCGAAAAATGAACAGGAGTCGGCCTGTAAGCTTCAGGATTGTAATATTTGAATTACCTCTAAATTATGCTAGTAATGTGCATGGCCCCTTTGGGTTTCAGTGATTTGTTTTGGAAATCATAAAAATTGTCAAAAAGTTAGTTAAAAGCTTGAGTCAGATTCATGCAACTGAATTTGGAATTTCCATTTTTGCAACAAGTGCATCACATTTAACACTTGGCTCTGATCACTTTGTAATGAGCCACTCGATTGGTACCCTACTGATCCCTAATTTAAAATTTGAAAATGCGATAAGAGACCCTGTATATCCCCGAGGATGAGGAAAAAAACAGCTTAGATGAATTCAGTTTCATTGCCAAAATAATTAGTTCTTTGTGGATAAAAATTACAAGTATTACTATTAGGAATAATAAATCAAACTATTTTCTTTTTAAAATTAATTTACGTGGTTTGAAATGTAAAGATTCTTGTTGACTTAAAGGTATGTGCATCTCAGTTTATATGAAATTCCTGGAATGAAACTACACTTATTGTTAGATAGAAACTGTGTGATACACTCCCCCGCCCTTTTATAAAACTGGAATGGTTCTTATGCCCTAAAGAGGGGTCCAATCATCATGTCTTCTGAATGCAGATTTTGACAAGAGGCTCTTCCCTTGGGGTGTCAATGAGAGTTGTTGATGATGTTTCCCTATAAGGGACAGTGATCTTGTCAACATTAGTTAGGCAGGCACTGCAATTTAAGCTTTGTCTAGTTAAAAATAGTCAGGAATCATGTCCTCTTGAATTTGTATCCTTTTCTAAAACACCAAGAGATGTGATACTATTCAGGGGCATGGCTGAATATCTGGGATAATTTTATTTAACTTTTTAAATAAGAGGATAAATTTTCCCCCAAAGCATTGAAAACATGATTTCTCTTTAGCTATTGGGGGAGGGGAGGAAATTAGTCCTTTTAGACCAAGTAAAACCAACCACCAAACAACAACAAATGTAAACCTTTCTTTCCAACTATGTTTATCTGCCCTCCAAGACAGGCAGACTTCAAAAGACACGTGAAAGAAGTCGCAAGAGTTACTACTTTGCACATTACATTACACCAGAGTAATATTTGTCCAGATCTGGATTTGCTATTGTCTTCCAGATGAATACTGGACTTTCTGAAAATAGAAATAAAACACCTACCTCAAATCTGTCAGACCCAACTGAGGCCTGGACTACGTGACAAGCACAAGTCAACTAACTGAAGTTCTTTAAAGGGGAAGAACTCCCCTTTAAAAATGGAAAGAATGCTTCCACACCCACATCTAAGGGTAATGGCTGTTGATGAGCAGCTGTCAGAGCGAGGCCTTCCAACAGGCCACTGAGCCACACCTACAGGGTAATCGTATGCCCTTTCCACAGAGGAGGCCCAGAGCCTCCTTGTTGACCCTCTTAGAAAACCAGGGGCTTCATTCCCTGCACAAATGAGGACCCTCACCTGTAGCATTCACTAGACCATGCTATATTTAAGTCAAGTGCATGAGATGATCCCCAATGGTAATGGCTGACACTGTCGGGGGGTAAGGTGGGGCAGAAAGGGCACTGGAGTATCCTTCAGGATCCTGGCCTGGACTACACTGAACTATACTCTTGGACCTTCCACAGAGCGAACATGAGTCCCCGTGTTGCCAACAGCATTGGGAGCCTCCTCCTTACAGATGACCCAGGTTTTATTTTTCTATTCCTCTAATTGCTTCCAATTCTACATTTCTAAGCTGCCTAAGGCTCTGGAGCATTTGCCCTTGGGAGCGCAGGACAAGAGGGTCGTTTTTATATGCTAGATCTGCTCTTCAATTCCAGTGTTAGTTTGTTCTCTTAAATGAGCGTGTAGGTGGAAAGGAGTGTGGAGCCTCTTCTGGTTCCCTGTACCCAGCATGTTGAATCAAAAATACACAGTGAAGTTACCTCCAATTCCTTTTAGGTTAGGATTTTAAACAAGAAGATCGATTTTAGCAAGGTTCAGTCCAGATGTGGTTCCAAGGATAACATCAAACATTCTGCCGGGGGCGGAAATGTAAGTAGAAGCTTCCGGGGGAAAGCCACCGGTTGTGTGGAGCCATCTGCACATCCAGCACCCTGTCTCCTCTCCTGCCTCCTTCCCAACACACTGCCCCTCCTCGTTGCTGCGCCACATGTCCCCTTCACCGGGGAGCTTGTCAGCCTTGCGTTTTTGGTGATGGGTTTTCCACCCTTCCCTCTAAGATCATCAGTGAATGTCTTGCTTTCAGTTGAATAACCAGACCTTAATGGGGTGCACCACGGTTTTCAGGGGGATGGAAAACCCACATCACCTGCCAATTGTGTTTGCTGACCTTTGGCCCCAAGGTGTTTCCTTATCCTGTCTCTGTTCCCCTGCAAAAGTCACCTGGGCACACACTTTTCCAGCTCCATTTAAGTTACTCCTGAGGCAAAGACTGATAGAGTTGAAAACACCCAGTGGGTAATGTCAGTCTTTTGTGCTTCATCATTCGTGAGAGTTAGATATCACTTGGAATATCACAAAGCTGTTGAGGCATGGTTCATCTGTAATTCAGAGTGAGAGGATTCAAGTTCCCAGTGTACATGGCTTAATGGCGTTTTTCCTATCTCTTAAGCTGAGTGGAAAGAATATGCTATGAGAGAAAGGGAAAGATGAATCCATGTCTCTCAAATGTAGTTGAGGCAGAGTTGAAATAGGTAAACTCAAACCAGGTCCTGTCACCTGAACTTCAGGTTCTGGCCATCTGGGACCCCAGTAATTTAAAGTACCAAGACCAAAAATCTCACCTGTCTAGTAATTCTTGACTCCTTGCTGCTCAGCTGGGCATAGATGGAATGAATCAGTGAAAGGAGAGATGAGCAAGTGACTTCTACCAGGAATTGTCACTTGATATTCAAAGTAAATCCACCAAGCATAAAAACGTCACTGCCATGGGAAATCCATAGCAAGGTTTGCTGGGCTTCTCCAGGAGCACTGGGCTAAACCTCAGCACCAGTGTTTCCAAGGACATGGTGGCCCTCCTCCCTGTTGCCCTGACTGTGAGTGCTCACCACCTGGTGACAGAAAGTATCTGCTTTCGGACAGAAAGCGGCAGTCTTAGCAAACAACTTGAGGGGATCAGAAGGCAGACCCAGCTACCTCCACTGCAGGTGCTGCTGGTCAAAACGCCTAAGTGGAAAAGGACAAACTGAGATAATTCACAAACTTAAAACAAGTAAGGGAGCTTCCAACCTTCAAAACAAGAATCTTCAACTTTCCTCTAGAGAAGAATCACTTGTTCAAATATGCTGATTCCCTGACAGCATTTCCCCAGTGTCCAATTCAGTCATTTCCATGTACTTCTGATGCAAATGGACAGTGACCCACACTTGGAGAAGCACTGTTTTAAACATTGGGAGAGGAGAGAATTTCAATAAAACACAAAAAGAAAACAAATGTTGCTATCAATAAATAATTTGGTGCACAAGAAAAATTCCATTTGACTAAGGCATGACAATAATGTTTTAGAAAAGCATGTTTTTACAACTTTCTTCTTCTTAGAGCAATGTTGTTCTGCTTGCATCTGTGAGCAATGTTGGCCACTTTTATGTAAAACTCACCTTGGAAAGAATGATTTATCTCTTCACTTGGCTCTTTGCTTAGGGAAAGGTTTAACACGGTGTGGCTTCGTTCTTGCCTTATTAATCCAGGTCTTTCTATCTGCTTGTGGCATGATCTGTTTTCCAATAAAATCTTCTATTCTAGGCTTTTCTTTCACTTGGGTCCTTCTTTCCAACCAAACAAGTGGAAGGGCATATGGGAGAGTACGGTTTCCTATGTGTGTTTGCGCTTCAGTTTGGGTTCCTGGATATGTTGTAGTGTGTTGAGTGTGGATACATTTCTAGATTTTATGTGTGTGCTTAGGGGGTTTGTGCATGCCTATACTATTTTAAGCATATTTTATGTGATTCGCACAGGTACAGATTGTTACTAAGAAGATAGACCTAAGTCATGTGACATCCAAATGTGGCTCTCTGAAGAACATCCGCCACAGGCCAGGTAAGTAAATACATCTTAGTAGCTTGAGAAATATTAAATTGGATTCAAGAAATTGACAAGCAAAGTTTTTGTTGTTGTGAAGTACCTAATTGGAAGGACATTTCAAAATCCTGATACTTCATGCTTTTATTTAGAGAAACCTAAGTTAGAAATTTGGGCTTCTTCATTTGGACAAGTTGCTAATGAAAGTGAAAGCAAACCTCTAGGTGGAGATGGATAAAGAGTCTAATCCAGCTTTTTTCCAGGTCAAAGACATCGGCAGATGCTCATTTGTGCTCAAGGGCAGACTAAAGGACAGCAAATACCTTTCCAGTGTAGACCCCTTGCATTTACATGCTTGAGAAAGGCAGAAAGGCACGCAGAGGTTGTGAGACCATGCTGAAGGGTGGAATGTGGCACTCTCTTCTATCAGCAGATCCTTGATTTTCAGACTAATTAGCAGTTAGGGGAATGTCATGGTCCAAACTCTGTCTTAATATTATTAGATCAAAGTCGATATCAGATAGGTCTTAGGACATCTGTACAAGAATGTGATCTCCTATTACTCTATCTACTAATTAAAATGGGATGTTCTTAAAGCTTATTAGTATTAAAAGCTTAGCTCCTGACTCCTATTTTATCTGTCAAACTATCAGTGTTAAAAATTTACAAATGGATCTATACCCATATATGCACACCCTTTCCAGCCTAATAGATCTTTATACAAGTGACCTATAGTGCCATGAAGAGGAATAAAGAGCTTCATCTCCATGCAATTTGTTCCTTCTGGAAGAAGAGTCTAACTCTCTCAAGTTTTAGAAAGGATGCAGTAGCACATTTTTTAAAAATTGTTGTTCAAATACAGTTGTCTCCATTTTCCTGGCATCACTTTCTCCCACCCCACCCACCCCCACCCCCACCTCCCACCGTCAATCCTACCTGCCTTTGGCTTTGTCCATGGGTCCTTTACACATGTTCTTTGACAACTGTGCTTTTTTAGAGTATTTACTATATAGATAAAACACTTCTAATATCATAGGTTAGAGTGGGTAGAAAAGGGTATTAATATGTAAAGCAATCCATATAATGGTACAAAAGGATGTAATTATCTTGGATAATATGGGGAAAATGGTATGGACTAGAAATTTTTAAAGATTTTTTTCCCATCTATGGTCAGAGGTGCAGTAGAGTTAATTAAGTTTGTGGTTTACAGTGGTCTGTCTACTATAATAATTTTGGGGAAATAATCACCACAAATATAAGATTTAATTTTAGCAAGACAGTTAAAAGCCTTTCTCCTCTCTCAGGTGGTGGGCGTGTGAAAATTGAGAGTGTAAAACTGGATTTCAAAGAAAAGGCCCAAGCTAAAGTTGGTTCACTTGACAACGCTCACCATGTCCCTGGAGGTGGTAATGTCAAGGTAAGAAACGAGGTCATGAGCTGATCTCGTCTTTTTTTTTTTAAATTGTTTTGAAATACCCCTCATCAATATGGGCCCCAGACTGAAGACCTGATAGTAATAGCAAGTGAGGATGGCAGAGATGAATGCAAGTGACGTTCACGTTAGCTCTGGGATAGAGAGAAACATCTAGGGGTCAGTGAAGATGTCTCAGTTAACAAGGACTGATGTTTGTCTTGAACAGATTGACAGCCAAAAGCTGAACTTCAGAGAGCATGCTAAGGCCCGTGTGGACCACGGGGCTGAGATCATCACGCAGTCCCCAGGCAGATCCAGCGTGGCATCCCCCCGACGACTTAGCAACGTCTCCTCTTCCGGAAGCATCAACCTGCTCGAATCCCCTCAGCTTGCGACTTTGGCCGAGGATGTCACTGCTGCACTGGCTAAGCAGGGCTTGTGAATATTTCTCATTTAGCATTGAAGTAACAATATTTAGGCATGAGCTCTTGGCAGGAGTGGGCTCTGAGCAGGTGTTATGTTTATTCTTTACAAACCATAAAATAAATAATGTCCTTCCCAAACTCTATTAATTGTTACAATTTTATAAAAAAAAATGAATAGCATATGCAGAAATTGACTTGATTTCCATTTGCAACAGGAAGACACTGGCTTTTACATACGTACAATTGGACGATTATTTTTGCTCTGCTCTGTTTTGCATGGAGTATTATCATTTGAAAAATTGCATTTTTACCTTTCATGTGCCTGAAGGCTATCCACTACATTCCGAAAGGCCTTGTTAAAATCCAAGCTGCTCATTTCACTATCCTGTTGGTGGGCAAAAAGGTAAAAGCTGCCCATTGTAACTTATTACAGATTGAAATCAATCAAGGAGTCTGATGGCAGGAAGGGAAGAGCATGTAAGAAATGAGGTTTTTTTTAAGTGTTATTTTGTATAAATGGGAAGAAAGATTCAATTAAGTTATTAACATTTGGGACCTGGATAATTATATCAGAGTATAAGTCAATTCAGTAAATTATTTAACTAATTAAAAAATAGGAACGAAGCATTTGAGCTGCGGTTGAGGAAGTGGTGTAAAACTGCTCTGGCGCTTTCCTTAGGACGGACTCGTGTCTGATTAGAATGTCAGTTGATCCGCTAGATTTGTGTCCACACTACCAGTTTCACACCCCCTTTCCATCTGTTTGATACAGTATTATAGATATAAATATATATATATATTTCTCTGTGGCCATTTGTGATACTTCCTCATATACTTGAATATTATACTTCCTTATTCACAGTATCTGTGTCTCCTGCACCCTTTGGTGTTGCAATTTTAGGTATGTGAAAGTAGATGTTAGCAGGGTTCTTTCCCTATTTAAAAAAATACATTAAAAAAGACAAAAAGTTTTAGCATGAAGTTGCCTTCTGTAACAACTCAAAGCTGTAACCCTGTTTTAGTGCCAGATACAAGTCTCTCCCATGATGCTAGAAAAATTTATTTTTCTTTGCTTTCACCAACATGGAGTTTGTGGGGGTGGGACCAGTTATACATAAAAGGGTTTACAGATTGTCAGTTTAAGATTATGGATTTAAATTATTTTGAATCATGGAATAGTTTGGGTTTTATTTCTGTAATCATCCATGAAAGACTTACTAAGATTTCTTCTTTCTTTCTTTTTTTTCATTTGCTAAAGTTGAAACTCACAGTGGGAGTTTGGGACTTGTTATCCCGTTCTCACGAACAAGCACCTGCTTATGACATTATCTCAGAGAAGATGTTTGGCTTCCTTCCCCAAAGTAAAGACCCCTTGATCAGAAAGGAAAATACAGTACTTTGAGAAGCTATAGCTACAAAATATTTGAGACACCGATATCAAGATCATTTTATATCAGTAGGTAATACTGTTTTGACTTTACATACAGTTTAAAAATCCCAAATCAATTAATTAAATCCTCTCGCAAATCATTCATTTTAGACTCTTGAAGAAAAAATGAGTTAGTCAATGGCCCAAATAAGGAAATGCATTACCAGGCTAGGTAGACACTTTTTACTGTTTTATCTATTCCTTTTCTTGCCCAGGGCTGGTAAGATTGGATTTGAACAGTTAGGGGCAAATAATCTGATAGGTATTTGATTCCTTTGAGCCAAATCAATTCTTGAATATAAAGGAAGAAATGACAAGCATGGATGAGGCAAAAAGGGAGTATAGTAACATCCAAGAAAGAATCCACAGGATGCAATGACAGAGACACGGTGACATTTTGTGACTCATTGAATATTGGAACCAATGTAACTTCCACAAAAGAACCTGCGGTAGCAAATATGCACCATTGATTCTCAACTAAGAGGTCTTACATGGGCAAACATGTCAGAAACCATTTATAAATCGGTTACTTGACACAACAGTCGGAAGGAGAGAAACTGCTGAGTAGGGCTGTGGTTGTGTTTATGTTCTGCCTAATAATTGCTGTGAGGTTTGATTTGACCAATTTGGGCATTTTATCCATCAGCTTCCCTTGAAATGCACCAGAAAATAAGAGAAGAAAGAATAGTTATACGGGAACTTATGGTATTTCTTACGTGTTTGATAGTGTTAGATAGTGATTGAGGTTCTAGAGAAAGAAGTTAACAGCTGATTAGAACAGTTTTAACAGGTGAAACACGTATTTTTTTCAACTAGATTTAAGTTTTTATGATAGTTAAGAATAAGTAAACATGTTCTGCATATTACAATTCAGTTTCTTAATAATATGTGCCCCAAATAAAGATGATATAAAGCATGAAGTTATTAGATTTGGCATTAAAACAAATGTTTATTTCAAACCACAGCAAAATTATAATGAATAACTCTCTCTTTGTATGGAAATGTGGTTCTCTATAAAGTGAAGAGCAACAACAGCAACAACAACCTGATAATTTGTACCAAGGAAAGAGAGAGACACACAGGACAAATGTCTTCTTATGGGGACAAGTGGTGGAGCCCATCTTGCCTTTGCTCTCAAGACTAACGACACAAATTAAGCTTTTTGAACACCACTCTTGTGGGGACATCCATACGCTGATCTAGAAATTAAAGCTTCATAGTTATAATTCTAGATCTATTAATGCCAGTTTCTCTCTGGCTTTAGCCTTTGAGAACCTGTTTAAGAATATATAAGTAATCCAGAGCTATGAAGAGTTAAAAGGCCAGCTTCTTCAATGAACTCACCCTCTCTGGGTCACCTGCAACCAAGAATTGGATACCTTACAATGATGCAGGAAAGATCCGAGTTTATGATGAGTTTCCAAGGCCATGTTCACTTAGGAACCAACTCTCTCTGGATTCTCCTGCTGAGTTCCAGCAGGATGATGGGCTGAAATCCCACCCCCAAGCGAGACACCTGTGTAACACCAGCTAGGTATGGCTGAAGAAGGGTAAAGAGAGAACTTTGTTAAATGGAAGACTGTACCGATGGAAGCTGGCCTTCTCCAGATGCTCATTTAGTCATGAAGCAGGAAATGGGATCCTCCACCAAATACAATAACATCATGTCAGTATTATTAAATAATCTCAATGTGGCTGATTCTGACATATGTACAATTATAGTTTTTCTCATATTTTTCATGCTACAAAAAGGTGGTAAATAAACTATTCATGGTCTTAGTAGCCAAGGAAAAAAAAGAACACTTAGATTCATGGCTTGGAAAAAGCAAATGCTAGGCATTCTTTCAAAAATAGATATGCTCAAATAAGCATTGATGTTTCTTTGTCTAGGCTTAGGATTTTTAGCCTCCTTGTGTAGGTTGAGGCCAAGTCCCTCTGCAGGAAAAAGGTTATTTTTAAATTCAAAAATATCAGTCATTAAAATCTACTTCAACTTTAGCAAAAAGAAAAAAATCAACAAAAAGTATACTCTGTATGCTGGGATTCCAAGGTTCCAACACTCCACTCCAAATCTGTGGGGGGTTTCTTTCTTCTGATAATTCTAGAGCCTGTTACCATAGAAAGGCATTTCTTCAATGGCTGGTTGTAGTTAGTTCATGTTTTTCAATCAAAATTTGCAAATGTATTTGTTGCTGTATAGTGATTGTTTTGCAAAATAAAATTGCTTGTCATCTGATTGATGGTTTCAGATTGTTTCTTCTTCTCTGGGGAAAATTTACATATTTACATATACATATATATATATATCTCACCATCCCTTGTTTGTACAGAAATGCTATATATATACTGCTCAATCCAACCAAAGAAAAATTGTAAAGAAAGGGCCACAGTTATCTGCTGAATTCCTCCTGTGTGTCAGGCTGTATCACTACTGTATTAGCAGAAGGCTATCTATTGCAAGTAACAAAAACTCAAATCAAATTGGCTAAACATAAAGGCAAATTTATTGACTCAAGTAACCAACCAGGCAGGGATATCTGCCTCAGGCATGGAGTGGATCCAGGCACTCAAAAGATGTTATTAAGAATCTTTATTTTTCCAAACCTTAGGTCTTCCACTGTGTTTGTTTCATTCTTGCACAGACACCACTTTAATCATGGTTACTGGAAGCTCCAGGCTTCACAACCTGAAAGAAAGCCTCTTTCCAAGGAGCACTAGCTGAAAGCCCGGTCTAAAAATCATCGAGTTACTTGGGTCACCTGCTCAGTTGTGCTGATTGGCCAGGCCTGAGTCACATGTCCAACTCTCTTGTAGCTAGTTGAACTACGTGAACGAATTGTGGAGAAGAAATGTTCCCTTCAGAGGAAAGTCAGTCTGCCACTGCCAGAAGAGACAGAAATGGAGGCTGTGCAGGTCATAAAAGCAGACATGCTCTACACCCATACACCAAATTCTCTATCTTTATTCATCCTAAGGGTTTTTTTGTTTGTCTTTTGCTGCTGATTGTGCTAAGGTTTCACCTGGGAGCTTGTTAAAAAGGCAAATTTTCAAGACACAATCCAGGCCAATTTACAACATCCCCCACGGGGGATTCATCTGCACATTAAAGTTTGAGAAACACTCACCTCATCCACTTCTCTCTAATGTGCTGAAGGAGAAAGAACTCGGTTGCAGCCCATTAACAGGTAACAATTATTCCTCAGACTGCTTGACTATAATGCTGCAATTAACATAGGGATATATATCTTTAAAAAATGTTTTCAATTTTTCTTGTGTGTAGATATCCAGAAGAGGGATTACTGGGTCATATAGTAGCTCTATTCTTAACTTTCAAGGAACCTCCATACTGTTCTCCATCGTGATTGCAGCAGTTTACACTCCCACCAGCCGTGTTCCAGGGTTCCTCCTCCCATCTTCTCCATCTTGGAAACAGCCTTTCTATTGATGTGTGAGGTGGCGTCTCATTGTGTTTTTGATTTGCATTTCACAGCTAGCAATGTTGAGCATTTTTTCATGTATCTGTTGGCCATCTGTACATCTTCCGTTCTAGTCCTCTCCCGATTTTACTTGGATTATTTTGGTTTTTGTTGTTGAATTATGTAAGTTCTTGATTTATTTTGGATATTGGCCCTTTGTTGGAGATATCATTTACAAATATCTTCTCCATTCCATTGGTTGTGTTTTTGTTTCGTTGGTGGTTTCATTTGGTGTGCAGGAGCTTTTTAGTTTGATGTAGTCTCGTTCGTTTCTTTTTGTTTTACTGCCCTTGCCTTTGGGGTCCAGTTCACAAAGGCCCTTCTGAGACCAATATTCTTAAATTTGTGCCTATGTTTTCTTCTATTTATCTTATTATTTCAGGTCTTATATTCGAGTCTTTAATCCATTTTGAGTTAGTTTTTCTGTATGGTGTCTGGAGTAGTTATTTAAAAAAAGAAAAAAAAAGGACATGCTATGAGAGACATCACCACGTCTGATATCAAAGGGTTCAGTTGCCAAGTAGTGGAACTTGTAACTAGAGAAAAAAATCCTTTGGAATGGGAGGTTTTCCAGACCTCATACAATTCTATCCTGGCTGAAACCAGCTTCTCTCAATGTTGTCATAACCTTCTATTCAGTCTTCCTTTGCTAATAAAGCAGATTTGCTACAATCTAGCCACAATCATTAGAGTTTCTTTTTAATAATTTTTGAAAATTAACATCCATGTTATCCTTCCTGGAAGTTTTTTAACCATAAGAGATTAAGATATTGATTCACCTGGTAGCATGAGTCACAATGAAAGTCTTATTTCCTTTTTCCTTCATTAACAAGTTAAAGAAGAATTTACTTGCCTTGAGAACAAGTAGCTCAGATATAATGTACGATGACAAAATCACCCTCTGTGTAGCTTATGAGGTGGGGTGGGGGGGGGATGTGGCACTTACTTGTAGAACTGTGACCAAAGGACACAGTCCAGCAACCTAAATTGTTTTTAAAATACTGTCCTTGACTAGATTTTCCCGAGGGTGTTGAAGAAGCATCATAGACACACTCCTAAAAGCTCTCTTTTTTCTTTCCTTTCTGTCACAAATACACGACAGCTTTTTCCACTTCTACTCCTCAAATGCCATTAAAATCTCCTCCCCCAGTCCTGGTTGAGATAACAGACTGTGGCCTCCAGATGTGCTTTGTTTGCCATGACAGTGTTTTCAAAATCAAGGAATTTAACACAGAAATACACCCACACATAAAAACACAATAATACACATACACGTAAATACACTTCACACACATGCAACACCAGATCTGGATCTTTGAAAAGTTAAAAGATGTGGCAGCCCTGCTCCTGGATTCTCCCATGATTACAGTTGGCTGGAGCTGATCCATGGGTTCCCAAGAGATGGGCTTGCTCCCTCCACTTGGCCACAATGCCCACCCTGTAATTACTCCCTGCCTATTTTCTTCACTTTCACTTCTTACTTATAGGCATTAGCCTCTACAGAGTTAGAGTTTCTAACCTCTGGCTTAGACCCACTTGTTGTTCTTTCTTTCTTCTTCATTCTGTGAAACAAAATGCCCGAAGAAGAAGTTCTCAATCCTAGAGTGGGGAGGGAAAAGGTTAGGTTGGGTAGGTCAGGTCTATTAAATCTCTTGTCATATCACATCAATGTTTCTCTCTCACATTGATGTTTCTCTCTCTCTCTCCCCCTTTCTCCCTTTCTCTCCCACTCTCACCCTCTGTATCCCTCTCTCTCCCTCTCCATCCTCCCCTCCCCATTCCTCTCTCTCTAAAATCAATACACATATCCTCAGCTAAAGCTTTTTTAAAAAAATTAATGGGCAGAGTCAGAGTTTGAACCCAAGCAGTCCAAGATGCCTCATCTGTCTAATGGATTAGGTTTGATCAAATTAAATATTCTAAGTAATTTTTATGGCAGCCATTAATAAAGATACCAAATATATAAAAATCTCAGCATTACAATGACTAGAAAAATGTATTTCTGTTAATTCAGCAAATGATAAAAAAGTATTATCAATCATAAACTATCATTTATATAAAAAGGTAGTCTCTCTTTTTTTGTAAATGCAGGTCATTCAATGACAATTAATTAAATAGGAAGTCATTGGAACAAATTGTATGCTGTTCTCAAGTCATGGCTCATACAGAGGCATCATTTAGCAAGTAACATATGTCATGCAAAGATGAGTCAACAATTTCTAAAAATCATTAGTGAATTTAGAAATTAAGAAAATTGGATGAACTATTTATACTACAACAAACCTCACTTGACAAGCAATTTCATGATTCATATTATTTACAGAATAAAAGCAGTTTTTTTAATATATGTGGTAACATGATAATATACCAGTTGTTAAATATTTTAACATCATAGTGATTCCAGAACCATGCAGCTTTCTTAAAAGCTGTTTTTCTTAATCTATTATAATACCAATAACTGAATTAAATTTCTTGTTCTCATAAATCTATCTTCCTTATGAAACAAGGATTTACAATTCCCATCATAAATATGAGACTACCTTAGATGTGGGATACACATTTCACATAGTCTTAGTTCATTTTTAATATCAATAAACAAAAACATAAGTATTTCCATTCTCATCAGAAAACTAAGACACAAGTAGATACCTTTTTCTCAGCCATTTTTCTGCTTCAACTGTAAAAAAATCAGAAAACACTCATTATATGGACACCAGAGTACCAATACTTTGTCTTGTCCTGCGTAATCAATGTGTTGAACAAGCATGACATATAAATTGTGATCAAAACACAAATTTACTTTTCGTCTCTCACAGTATCTTTAAACATTATGGAAGAAATCTTTCCATGCCTCAGGCTGAAGACATGGGCAAACTTGTGACTTTTTAGTCATCCTCAGATAATAAAATTGTTCTGGTGGTCAAAAGAATCTCAATTATAAAAAAAAGTCTCAATTCAGAAATTAAAATGTCCAACCCATGGAACAGTCAGAACTATGAAGCTTTTCGCTACAGTGGTCTCATAATGTTTGTACCTTCTTAAATAGAAAATGAGTAAATGCACAACCATTTATTGAGTGCTACAAGCTTGTGTGTTCCAGTGCCCTCAAGGCATTCGAGAGTCAAGTGAAGGAGATAGAGCATGTACAACACACTATAGCCCAGGACAAACAATGATAAGTGGTAAAAACCCAAGTTCACACGAAAACCTATAGGACAAAGGGAGTCCAAGAAATAAGACTTTCATTGTGACTCATGCTGCCAGATGACAAAGGGATGGAAGAGGATTTCTTAAGCCAAGGCATGAAGGCATGAATGAAGGACACATTCTGAGAACATGAAACTATTTGTTGTATCTGAAATAGGTGTGTCAAAGGAAATAAATCCAGAGGGAAAAATGCTTGGGGACAGATTTTGGGTCTTTTGACATGTTCTTAAGTTTGGATCCTATTATGTGGGCTAAGCAGTCATTAAAGGTTTTTCCGAAGAAATGACATGATTAGTTCTGAATCTTAGAAGAGTAATCTCAGCAACAATGTGGAGATTGAACTGGAGAGAAGACACTAGAACTGGTGAAACCAGGGAGAGTTGACTAGAGCATGAACCCAGAGAGTGGCAGCAAAGAGCTAGAGGAAGGAAGATGCTTAAGACACTTTGAAATAAAAGGGACAGAACTTGAAAACCATGGGGTGTGAACTGTTTAATAGAGAAGTAGAAACTTGAAGTTAATAACTTGGGCCAACAAGCAGTTGATATTGCCATTAATGAAGTTGAAGTATGCAGGTGAGAAAGATGAGGTGTCAATGAAATATCCATGTGGAAATGCCAGAAATTTGTTAATTCACATCTGGATCTTAGAAGTTCAGTCATGACCAAAGATGGATATATCAGTGTCACCCTGGGTCTGACTGGTCTCAAGCCAGAGGGTGTAAATAAGATCAAGAAGATTGGCTTGCCCCAATTATCTTGAACCCAACCATATTGATCAATTATGAGCAATGCTCTCGCCATTCATCCCAAAACATGGTTCCCTCTGAGTTCAGGCACTATTTATTCATTAGGATTAATCTAGTTGACAGTGAATGCAATGTTGGTGACCACCCCAGATCCATGACCTTTCTGTACTGGATTACCACAGATGTTGCTTGTTCTAGGGAAAGTTAGAGAAGCTGAGTTTCAAAACATCATGAGTCAATAAGATGCAGACGGCAGCAGTAGCTCCTTACATCACTGCAGTTATTTTATACTCCATCTTCCTATGTCATTATCAGTGCTGATTCATAAATGGTCCATTGCCTCTAAGATTCTTTCATCTCAAGTGGAGAGAGGGTCATTTTTTTCTAATTTTTAAATTAGTTCTTGGCATTCACTAATTTGACATCAGGTTCCATTTATTTTGTTTAGGGATGAAACATCAAATCATCTAGGAATAACATTCTTAAAGTCAAGTCAGCAAGGGCCAGTACAAAGTCATTCATTTTACCATGCTACCTGATATTTGTTCTCCTTTCCTCATTTTCCCAGGCTGATAATCTGAAACAGAGCTTTGAAAAATGCCTAACATATAAATGGCATTAGTCTTGAAGAATGGATGAACTGATGTAGGCCGGACTCACAAAGGGAGAAGAGTTAAAAAGACCAAATTAAACTTAGTGTAAGTCCTATATTTAAGAAGCAACCAGTGGGGGAAAAAGGAGTTGATTGTAAAAATCAAGTACCAGCCATCTGAGGAATGGTAGTAAGAAAAAATGTCACAGAAGCCACAGGAGTGGATGTGAGGGGATGTGGAAAAGGGTTAAAATCCAGAGATCCTGCCTGATGTGAGAAATGAGAAGCTGCTGAGTTTTAGAATAAATCGTTCAGTGACTTTGCAGAACAATGATGGATGTTAAAGATAGAATATGGGGGATCCAAGATGGCTGCAGAGTAGCTGAAAGCTCTATCTGTTTTCTCCCCAGGTCCAGACTGGTCTTGCAGTTAAACCACAGAGCAATCAACTTGAAAATCCAGAGAATGAGTGAGAGCATGTGTGAGTGGGAGTGTATGCAAACGAGAGCCAGAGGACTGTGTGAGTGGGCAAGGGCCTGCTGGCCTGCAGGGCACTCCTGAGCAGGCAGCCTGGGATCTTCTAGTGGAGCAACTGCCATGGCCACTGCTGAACCCAGCACTTCCAGCTGCACAGATTCAGGGCAGTTGTGGATCAGCTCAGGAGCCCCGAGCTTGGGGGGTGGAGAAAGACAGCCAGGGAGTTGCTGACTGCAGAAACAGTGCAGTGGGAGCAGGCCCACCTGAGGCTGAGAATCAAGGGAGAGAGGAAGAATCAAGGGAGAGAGTGGGAGAGCACCCTGCCACCGCCCTGTGTTATAGGGTCACCGGGGGACTCTGCCCAGTGCCAGCAGGGAGAGATCCAGAGAGAAGTTTTATCCGAAACTGTCAGAGGCCCTGGTAGGCTGTGGCCAGCCCTGACTGAGAGAGACTTTGTGATTGTTGGGGAGGGGGCACGCATGGAGAACATGCACCCCAGGGCTTGGTGCTACAGAGTGGGGACCACACAGAAACTGTTTTAAAAGAGGAGCTGACACAAGACTTGAGACTCAGCAGGGACCTGGAGATCATATGCGCGTGTGTGCACAGGGTGCACACATGTGCACAGCAGCTCTGACAATAAAGAACTCAGAGGGATAGAGTCACGCTGAAGGGACTGTGGGACCCAAGCCAGCATGGCTGGCATGCAGGGGGCTGTATAGAGGGGACAGTTCAGCCAAGTTTTCTGAGAGAGAGCGACAAGCTGGGGCCAGACAGACGTCCAAGAGCTGAATGCCTGAGAGTCACTGCATCCAGAGAGGTCCCCTCACAGCCAGGCAAGCCTGACCCCCACCTGCAGGATTATAGGCTCTACAGATTGGTGAATGAAGCCAGGCTCAGGAGCCTTCTGCTGGGAAAGCTTCAGAGAAAAGAAGAAAAAGCATTTTACCATACACTACAAGCTGTTCCTTGGGTCCTAATTACTGAAACCAGCAGAGGAGAGAGATTAGAGACAGGTGCAACAACCCACCCTGCCTTAGCACCTAGACAGAACCGCTGTCTGCACCAAGCAGCAAAGAGTGGCCCCTTGTACACAGCTTGGCCCCTCACAGGAAACGGACAGCTAATTCACCGGAACCCATACATGATTGGAAAGAATCTGGGACAGACCAAGATGAGTGGTGAGACAGTACGGAAATATTTCCCCCATCTTCCCTGAAGACTGAACAGGGACCCTGGGGGGACATAGGGTTCCCAGCTTCTGTATCGCACCAAGGCCCCCTCCAGAGGCAGGTGGAGAAGGTACTGGAAGTCCTCTAGGGTCGTTAAACAGATTGTTCCTGGGCCCTGGGCTGATGGAAAGCTGGCAGGGCAGAACAGTGGGGACCAGCCAAATCTGAAGGAGACAGCCACAGAATGTGGATCACTTGTAGTATGGAACAGGCTGCCTAGAGCCAGCCTAGGACACCATCTGGCATTACCAGGGGCAGATCCAGAAAGGGAAGATAGTGATAAACACTGGATCCTACTGAGATGATTTCCACCACGGTCTTCTTCATTATTTAGTATACTTTCTCTCCTGCATAGTTTTTTGACATTCACTTTTTCCTTCAAGTTTGGGCCTATTATTTCACTAGTTTTTATATTTTAGCTTATTTTAAATCTCATATTTTGCTCCTTCCTTCTCTTACTCCATTTTACCTTCTTCCTTCCTCACCTTATATTTGTTATAAATTTTATTTTTTCTCTTCCTATGAGTTGTTTCTGTTCCACATGCTTACTGTTTCTCCCCCATTCCACCCTCTCAAAACCGTTTTTCTTGTCGTTAGATACCTCACATTATGTTTCCCAGTCGTAAAATACCCTTATTCTCTCTCCACCTTTATCAGTCTTCGCTCATTTGTTGTTGATACAGTGGTTGTTTTTGCATTTCTTCAATTTTATTTCTAGATCTTAATTATTTTTGTATTTCAAATCTCAATTTTTACCACTCCCCTCTCATACTCCATTTTGCCTTCTTCCTCCCATTTCTTTTTTTCATTTGAAATTTTTATTTTTGCCTGTCTTAGCCTGGTTTTTATTCCTCACTCTTATTTCTTCTCCCTCTATCCTCTCAAAATCATTTTTCTTTCCTTGAGACATCTCTTAAGCTTTTCTTTCTTTCTTTTGTCCTTCTTATTCCCATTCCACTTATATTAATCTTTGCTCATTTGTTGTTCATATTGCTGTGGTGGATCTTTTTCTCCAATTTGGTTCCTATTTTTTCACTATATATTTTTAAAATTGTTGTGTAAACCTCATACTATACTCTTTTTTTCTTATCTATTTTGGATTTTTCCTTCCCTTTTTTATTTACAATGTAAATTTTCTCTTCTTTCTTTCTTTGCCTCATTTATATTCCCTACTCTTATTTTTTTCCTCTCTTCAACCCCTCAAAATCATTTTTCTTTCAGTTAGTCATCTTATGTTCATTTTTCTTTCTTACAGTAGTCTTAATCTCTTCACACCCTTATTAATATTTGCTCATTTGCTGTTGATAGTGTTGTTGTGGGTGGAATTTTTTTGTGGGTGTGGGTTTGTTTTCTTGGTTGTTTTGTTTTTTTCTAGCAACATCTGTACAACGGCATACAAGATGTAGTGGATGATGTGCCCCTTGGTCGGCCAACCAGAGGGAAGGACCCACCAAAGAATGACCCAACAACCAAAACTCAATTGCAACCAGAGAGCCCATATAAATGGCATAAAAGGGCATCCCAAGGACATCCAGCTCAGGAGAACATGGAGACAGTACCACTGAGTCCCACAGGTCTCCTACCACAGCAGGTCATACCACAAAGACAGGGAGTCAAAGCAGATAAATCTAATATGCAGAATCACACAAAAAGAGTCACATAAGATAGGGAGACAAAGGAAAAAACCCAATTGAAAGGAAAGGAGGAATCCCTAGAAAGAGTGCTAAATGAAATTGAGGCAAACAAACTATCAGACATTGAGTTCAAAATAATGGTTATAAGGATGCTCAAGAAGCAGCAGAAAACCTGAATAGACTGGTAACAACTAGTGAAATTGAAGCAGTAATCAAAAACCTCCAAACACACAAAAGCCCTGGACTGGATGGCTTCACAGACAAATTTTCCTAAACATTTAAAGAAGGGCTAACTCCTATCCTTTTCAAACTATTCCAAAAAATTCAAGAAGAGGGAGAAGGCTCCCAAACTCTTTTTACAAGGCCAGTATAATCCTAATTCCAAGACAGAGAAAGAAAACTACAGGCCAATATCTCTGATGAACATAGATGCTAAAATCCTCAACAAAATATTGGCAATCCAGATCTGGCTTTACATTAAAAAGATCATACACCATGATCAAGTGGAATTCATGCCATGATGCAAGGATGGTACAGTATCACAAATCAATAAATGTAGTATACCATATAAACAAAATGAAACAAAAATCACATGACATATCAGTAGATGCTGAAAAAGCATTTGATAAAGTACAGCACCCATTTATGATAAAAACACGCAGCAAAATGAGAATAGAGAGAGCATACCTCAACATAATAAAAGGCTATTTACAAGAAATCTACAGCCAACATCATACTCAATGGGCAAAAACTAAAATCTTTCTCCCTAACTGTAGGAACAAGACAAAGGTGTCCACTTTCATTGCTTTTATTCAACATAGTTTTGGAAAATCTAGCCACAGCAATCAGACAAGAAAAAAATAAAAGGCATCTAAATCGGAAGGAAGTAAAATTGTCATTGTTTGCAGATGACATGATAGTGTACATAGAAAGCCCTATAGTCTCCACCAAAAAACTATTCAACCCAATAAATGAATTTGGCAAAATAGTGGGATACAGAGCGAATATTCAGAAATCAAAGGCATTTTTTATACCAACAATGAAATATCAGAAACAAAATCTATGGGGAAAAACCCATTTACTATAGCAACCAGAAAAATGAAATACCTAGGAATAAACTTAACCAAGGAGGTAAAAGACCTATAGTTGGAAAACTACAGAATACTGAAGGAAAATTTAAGAAAGATACAAATAAATGGAAGCATATACCATGTTCATGAATTGAAAGAATTAATATCATTAAAATGTTTATACTATTCAAAGCAATCTATAGGTTCATTGCAATCCCTATTAAAATACAAATGGCATATTTTGCAGATCTAGCACAAAAATTTCAAAAATTTATTTGGAACCAAAAATGACCCCAATAGTACCAGCAATCTTGAGAAAGAGGAACAAGGTAGGAGGGATCACAATACCTGATATCAAACCATAATACAAGTCCATTGTAATCAAAGCAGTCTGGTACTGGCATAAACACAGACACAGATCAATGGAACAGAATAGAGAGCTCAGAAATAAACCCATGTATCAAAGGTCAATTAATATTTGACAAAGTGGGCAGGAGCATAAAATGGAATAAAAATAGCCTCTTCAATAAACAGTGTTGGGAGATCTGGTAGCTACATGCAAAAAAATTGAAACTCGACCCCCAACTTACACCATATGCCAGAATAAACTCAAAATGGATAAAAGACTTAAAGATAAGTCATGATACTATAAAAGTCCTAGAGGAAAACATAGGCAGTAAAATTTCATATATCCCATGCAGCAATGTTTTTGCCAATGTATCTCCTAGGGCAAAGGAAATGAAAGAAAAAATAAACAAATGGGACTGCATCAAATTAAAAAGCTTCTGCACAGCCAAAGAAAACATCATCAAAATGAAAAGGGATCCAACAGTATGATAAAACATATTTGCCAATGATATCTTGGGCAAGGGTTTGATCTCCAAAATATGTAAAGAACTCATATGACTCAATGCCAGGAAGACAAACAATCCAGTTAAAAAATGGACAAAGGACCTGAACAGACACTTCTCCAAGGAGGACATACAGAGGGTCCAGAGACATATGAAAGGATGCTCAGCATCACTAGCCATCAGAGAAATGCAAATTAAAACCACAATGAGGTATCACCTCACACCTGTCAGAATGGCCAACATTAACAAATTAACAAACAAGTGCTGGCAAGTTTGTGGAGAAAAAGGAACCTTAGTGCACTGTTAGAGGGAATGCAGCCACTGTGAAAAACAGTATAGAATATCCTCAAAAAGCTAAAAATGGAACTGCCTTTTGACCCAGCAATTCCACTGCTGGGAATACACCTTAAGAATCCTGGAACACCAATTATAAAGGACCTATGCACCCCTATGTTCATAGCAGCATTATTTACAATAGCCAAGTGCTGGAAGCAACCTAAGTGCCCATCAGCAAATGAACAAATCAAAAAAACGATGGTACATTTACACAATGGAGTACTACACAGCAGAAAGAAGGCACTCCTATGCTTCCAGACAGCATGGATGGAACTGGAGAATACTATGCTAAGTGAAATAAGCAGGCCAGTGAAACACAAATACCATATGATCTCACCTATAAGTGGAACCTAATTAACAAAACAAACAAATAAGCAAAATAGAGCCAGGGACATGGAAACAAGG
>CM052541.1:18851934-18952639 GCA_028533065.1 Trachops cirrhosus | reverse complement strand
TGGCTCACAAGCACCTGCGTTGGCTGGCACACAGCTGCTCACTCTGACACTGGCTTCTAAATGGATATAAGTATATTCATTTCCTTGTATAATAAAAATGAATACATTTTTCAAAAGAGTAAACAGGCTTTGGTAAGTATATAAAACAGCTCAATAGAATGTCAGGGGTTAAAATTAAGTGATTAATGTCTGTTTCATTACTTATTCATTTGTTGGTCTTAGATTAAATCTTTTAATCAATCCTTCCAGCCACAGAAATGGAGATAATAATTCTTGCTTTTGTTCTTGTGTTTCAGTCAATTAGATTTGCAGAGTGACTTGTGATTCTCAGATAAAAATGATTAAGTTTTCTCATTTACACATTATAAGAGTAGTGGGTGACGAGCTGATGAGTTTAAAACGATCTGCCTTCAGGGCCGGTTTGGAAAACCACAGTACATCGATTTTGGTTACATAATTTATTGTGATTTCTTCTCTAGATAGACTTTAATGCATTATACAATCATGCAATCATTTGTACACAATCGCCTTTGAATTATATTCTGTTTTGATGCCTGTTTTTGCACATTCATTCATGTGAACACACTCTTAATATTCTACATTTTATGATACGCCCATTCTAAAATTAAGTGAGTTTTCAATTTCTGACAACTCCGGGAGGAAGGGGTGGGGGCCTAAGTCGGCAGGCTAGCTCTTACAGCGGGCTTGTAGTTCTCCCTGTTAGATTGCCTGTGTTTTCATTCCTGGTATCAGAGGAATCATTCTGACTAGAGAAGCACATGCACAGCAGCCCACTGAAAAGAAAAAAAAATCAAGAGGAGATGGGGCATTTAACTGTGTCTTGCAAGAAAATTTTTACCAATAAAAAGTAAATCATATTCAGTATTAGTGCATAAATGAGTGGCTTCCACTCTTTTTAGAACATAGAATAAATATAGGAGAATAAGTAGAATACTTTCTCCTGAACCTCAGACCCACATCCAACCAATGTCATTCCCTTAAATTCCTCACCAATCATCTCCAGAGGGACATCCAAGTTTCATAGAACCAGTTTCCAACTTTTGAGAGGAAGATCCTAGCTGTGTTATCAGTGAAAGGAAGCATTAAAAGAAGTCTCTTTGACTTCTTTGAGAGAATATGCTAGAAAAAAAAAGATTAATAATATTAAATGTAGCACAGCACAAATCACAGAACAAGATGAAACACCCTTGTCGTTTCAAAGGTGTTTCAATCACGGGGTGCTGTAGTCTCTATGCAGGATGCCTTAACAACTCTGTTTTCTGGCATTTGAGGTAGGGGCTAGCTCAGCTATTCCTGGTACCTCCACCACAACGCCTATAAGGGGGACCCATAGCAACCATTCCTCTGTTGATGGTATTTTTCTAACTTGCTAGGCTGCAATCCAAACACTGTCAGCAAGGAAATTTCCCAAATTACTCTTTTAAACAATTGAATATTTTTCTTGCCAGCTAACATATTTTCTTCAGCAGACATATGCCTTTGTTAGGCAGATATTCTGGGTAATATCTCTAAATCAAAGGGCGCTTATGTGTAATGGAGGGACTATATACGTTTTAGAGCATGGGCTCAAATAATAATTGCTGTGTGTGTGATAAGTCAGTCTTTTAGCAAAATTTCCTTGAAAAGACAAAACACAATATTTAATATAAATTAGTAGTCATAAACTGATGACAACCAGTTTAAGAAACAGAATTAAATTACACAGCAACTGCTTACTGTTTTCAGCAATCTGTATACAGACACAAAAAGGCAAATTATGGTTTTCATTGCGTATGTGGTATCAAAGTTTATTGAAAGTTATTTTCAAGTGTCTTACATGCTTCGTTACATGGCTTCTTTTAATCTTTACAATAACTCTGTCAGATAAATATCATGCCCATTTCACATTAAGAAAACAGACCCACAGAGCTGAATGGACAGTGAAACACATGGATCTCTCCAGCTGGAAAACCCATAGTTTTCTTACTAAACAATGCTGTATCCCAAGAATGGCATTAGCTACTTATACTAAAAGAACATATTAAAATTTACTGTTTAATTTTTGTTAAAATAAAACATTCAACCTGATCCTAAAGAGAAACCATCATAGAACATAAAGAACATGAGCTTTCTAATCTTAGCCTTATTGCTTACTGGTTATGTAACTCCAGGCTAACCTAACTTTCCTGTGTCTCCAGGCTAACCATGCCTAACTTTTCTGTGTCTCGGATTCAACACTTGTAAAATTGAGACACTTCTAGGTACATAAAAAAGTGATTTAATTAAAAATGAGTGAATAGTTCACAAATGTTAGAAATTTTATTTTATTTTTAAACTTCCTTGTAAAATATGGTTGGCATACAATATTATATTAGTTTCAAATGTACAACATTGTGACTTAATATTTATATACTTTATGATATGATCACCACACTAAGTCTAGTAATCAACTGATACAATGCAAAGTTATCACACTATTATTGACTATATTCCTTGAGCTGTGCGCTGTACATCTTTGTGGCTTAATTATTTTATATGTGAACATTGGTACCTCTTAATCCCCTGTGCGTTTTTCACCCATTGCCCTACCCTCTCGCCTCTGACAACCTTATCAGTGTGGTCTCTGTTTCTATTAGTAGGTTTTTGTTTTAAAATAAGGTGAAGAGTAGTGTAATAGAATGTTTGATACTCAGTAAATGCTGAATTTTCTACTATTCCACTTTTCATATTTTTAAAAATCACATTTCATGAAATGTCACAACCTATAATTTTGCCAAAAGAACTTGCTATGTATATTCTTGTGTACCATGCTGCTCTCCCCTAAACATATATTATGAACATCCTTCAGTTCAATAAATGTAGGTTTGCATTATCCTTTTGAATGATTTCATTGCATCCCATTGGTGGACATACTATAATTTACCTAACCTGTTACATGTGTTTAGACACTTGGTCTGTTTGCAGATTTTCACTGTTGCAAATAATTCTCCTTGCCCACATCTCTGCACAAATGTCTAAATAGGTCTGAATAGATCTGTTTTCTTCCAACAAAATAAGCCCCAAATAAAACACACTGGTTGATCCATGGAGCATTTTTTTAATTTCCTTTCTGCATTATAAACAAATCTATGGAGAGACATGTAATTTTGAGGAGGAATATAAAAATAATTAAATATATTCACACATATGATTGTGCAAGTAATAAAAAAGGAAATTAGCAGTTAATGGTCAAAACAACATTAAAAGGTACACATTGATAGAACAATGCATATGTTTTAAATATGATTAAAGTAGACAAACTGGTTTTGAGTTATTTATCATGGGAGGTAAAGAGCATTAATTACTACTGACCATGAAATCTATTTTGGATGAAGTCTATTTCATGAGCAAATGCTGATCAATGGTTTGAAGGTAAAAAGTAGTAAACTGTGTTTCCTTTTTGGGCTTTTGCTCCTGCTTTTCCTGGCGATAAAACTACTTGCTTGGTTAACTCCATTTACAGAACAATAAAGTTATTTCTTTCTGTTTTTCAATCTTCTATGTAGGCACCTTTTCTCTATTGAAATAATAGAAGTTAGGTCACTGTCATCTCCTGCCTTTAATGCATTCAGTTTCCCCCTTGGCCTGAGCTACTTACCTGCTTTTTCTATTGTATGCGTATTTTGTCTTCCGGTGGAAGCACAGTGGCTCTTCATCCAGTTTGCGCATGAGAGCCCCCCTGCAAAGCTTTGCAAAAATATTCAGAAGCTTCTCCCTTCCCCAAAGATTCTAGTTTAATTGATTAGAGATAGAACCCAGACAGAAATAGTTTTTAAATACCGCTGGTCTGATTCTAATCACTAGGTCTAAGAATCACTGGTTTTGAGAAAATTATCAACCTCTTCTAGAATTCAATTGGTCAGCACAGGGTTAAGTAAATGTGTAGCTTATTTCTTAATCAGATAAAAAAAGGTATTGATCCAGAGGCTCAATATTTTAGATCAGGAAACAGGAGAAAAGATGACTCAATATGTCTGTAAGTCAGAAGTGCAGTGTGAAGTGGACATTACCCAGAGGGACTTGGGAAGGCTTGCATGATCTCGTCTCCATCAATATGAATGATTATGCTGAAGATAAAGAAAAAGTGTTCTATCATGGCAATTGCTTGTGTTTTTGAAAAAGAAAACTAGGAGCTATCAGAGTTTGATGGGACTTTAATTCAAGTTGCAAATGCACCTGCAGATCAAATTCCCCTTCTCTGGGGGCAAATGCTTGCCCACGTCACACTGTTGGGTTCTCTGGGAGCAGATCCCTCCGTGCAGTGCAGATGCAAAAAGGAATAGGTGTCGTCAATGTGGAGCAGAGAAAGCTCTCTCTGCTGGGGGCAGGTCAGGGTCTGGTGTAGGTGCTGCTGCCACATGACCGAGCCAAGGACAGAAGCTGCTGCCCTGGAAGAGGGCACATGCACTCGGGAATAGAAGGAAGGAGGAGTGGACACGGCATAGAAGCAGGGAGGACGTGCTGCAGCCAGACTGCATGTCCCTGACGGTGTCCTAAGGAGCCCAGCAGTGCGGTCTCTGCTCACACCAATGCTCCTTCTCTCATACTGCAGGGCACGCTAATACAGCAACCTCTGAAATGTCAGCCCATTACACAAAAGTCTTCATGAATAAGAAAATGCCACTAGAATATTTAAGTGCAGATATTGCACTTCCACATTTTAAAAAATACACTTTTTCAAATAAACTATTTTATTTTTTCTAAATTGCCTCCTGTGCAGAAATGGCTTAGACTTTAAGAAAACATAAATCTCACCATTCTTTTAACAAGTGGTAGTACAAAGGACGATTTTTATAAAATATTTTTCTATACTTAAGGGGAGGAGATTAAACCGAATGATAGGGGATGTTCAACATTTTTACTTAATAAAACAGAACTTGTAATATAAAGTAGAAACTTGTACATCTTCATCATCATAATATGATAGTGTACATAATAATAAAGGCTGAGGATTAAAAATATTTCAAGACATACCAATGTTAAAGAAAGCAATACTCAGTGACTCAGCAAACATGAATTCCAATATCATGAAGCTTGCATACTCATTAAATAGAAAAATATGTGATTGGTTATAAAGCAAGAAAAAGAACAGGCTTTAAGATATTGGAGTCTATCTGAAGTACAATATACATATTTCTTCTTTTCTTCTTAACACTCTAGAAGAGTTTTTTGTACTCCTGAAACACGAGGCTAGAATGAATTCCTCTCAAGAAACCACTGAAATTAAAGTAAAAATGAAGATCTGATCTATTAAGGGACTGACCATTCAGGTATTATGATTCCAAACAGGGGAATCCTACTGTGATATCAGGAGCTAGCATCCGGCCCCTCCTCTGGCAGCATCTGTGGGTAGCTCTGTATCACTTTACCCTGTGCTTCGGGGATGTGTTGATAAGATGTCAAATGGAAAAGAAAAAACTAAATGTAAATGCTATAGCCATCTTCTGCACATAACTGGAAGGTTTGGAGAACATCCCCTCTGAGAATTACCAGAACTGTTGTTTGTCTGTCTTCCTGGGTGTCACTCCTTTAAGAAGCACCTGGCATTGCAACATCAAGACAGAATAACAAAGACTGAGCTACAGAAGAGTTCATTTGAAAGGCTAAAAGGCTAAGTCATCATGTCAAAAGAATAATACTAATGATAGAGCAGAGTAGGCACTCTTCTAAGTGCTTTGCCTATATTATGGATATTTTAAAATGTCTTAAAGTTCTTTGACACTCCTCCCATTGAGAGGTGAGACCTGTGTTCCTTCCTCTTGACTCTGGAGGAAACTTAATGACTTACAACCGAGAGACTGCAGCAGAAATTTGCTGCATCGCTTTTGAGGCTAGATGAGAAAGGGCCGTGAAGCGTCTACCTCATTCTGTGGGATGCTCTCTCTGGGTGAAACGAGCTGTAAAAAGTCCTACTACCCTGAGACTTACACTCAGGAGAGGACATGTATATTGCTCCAGTGGACAGCCGGGGCTGAGCTCTCAGCTGTCAGGCAGCTTCTACTATCAGCCACGTGAGTGAGCCATAGCCAGACCATTCAAGTCTTCAAATAATTACAGTCCCAACCCACTGCTAACTGTAGCTGCCTCAGGCCCTAACTGAGAACGACCCTGCCGAGATTTCTCAAATGCCTCACTCACAAATCATGAGCACAACAAAACGGGTGTTTTATGCTATTAAGATTTGGACTAATCCTTTGTTATGAAACAGTTTAATGAGAGAATATATTGACTCATTTAATCCTCACAACAGCCTAACAAAATATCTACTCTTATTATTCTCATTTGTCAGATGAAGAGAGTGACTCCCAGAGATGTTAAGTGGTATTTTCAATGTCACATATCTTGTGAGCAGCGATGCTGGTATTTGAATCCAGGTAATCAGGTTCCAGGGTCCTTGCTCTTAAGGATCTTGAAATGGTTGTTATCATATCTGATTTTTTTCTGTAATTTTTCTCAGATTACCAATAAGATTGAGCAATTGATCATTGAGATTATTGATAAGATTGGAGCATATTTCTTTCTTTTTTTTAGATTTTATTTATTTATTTTTAGAGAGGGGGGGAAAGGAAGGAGAAAGAGAGGGAGAAAAACATCGATGGGTGGTTGCATCTCGCACACCCCCTACCGGGGACCTGGCCTGCAACCCAGGCCTGTGCCCTAGACCGGGAATGGAACCGGCAACCCCCTGGTTCATAGGCCTGCACTCAATCCACTGTCCTACACCAGCCAGGGCTGGAGCATATTTCATTTCTCAAATTTTGGTCGGTGCTTATTGATTTTGTAATAAATCTTAATATAATCAAACCCATTGTTGATTAAATGCACAGCATTTACTTTCATTCATATGGATCTTTCATTTCAAAGAATAATTAATATTTTTGAGTTCTATATATTTTCTTATGTAGCTTTAACTTTTTGAGTTTTTTGCAAGAAAGATTCAAAGTATTTCTAAGAAATTGGGAGATCAAAATAATTTTTTTAATTAAAAATTTTGCTTTTCACATTTAGGTCTTTCAGTCACCTCGAACTTATTTTTTGGTAGAGTTTTTAGGTAGGAATTTCAACTTACTTTGTTCTCAAAAGAGACAACACATTCCATTGTATCACGTGTGATTTCCTCATATTTCTTTTTTTCTGGAATTTTTATTTTGTTCTACTCACTAAGTTTGCTATTTCTATGTTATCAATCACATTGTATTAGTTAACATATAGTCTTATAATTTCCAAATGCTTTCCTTCTTTTGCAAATCTATCTTGACTATTGTCAACTCCTTGCTCTCCTATCTGAATTTTATAAAGAACTTTCTTATGGTTTTATGAATAAAAATAAAATTCGATTTAAGGGATAATAAGATACTTTCTGAAAATGAGCCTTCCTACCTAGAAATATGGCATTTTTGCAAGTCTTTATGCCTTTAAATAATCTACTATATTATTTTCCACAAAAATATTAAATTTTTGATGGAAATATTAAATATTTTTGTTAGATTTACTCCTGGATATCTTACAGAGTCCCTTGCTGTTCTCCAGGTTGAACAGATGAACCTTTAAACAAATAAATATGGTATTCAGAGAATGATGAATTTTATAAAGTAAAAAATGGGGGAATATAATCGAATATTACTGGAACAAGATAGAGTGGACTATTTTAGGCAGATTAACAAACAATCCCATATGAGAAAGTTATACTTTGTCTGAGACCTAAATGGTGAAAAAGTGCTAGCCCTATAATGGTATATAGGAAGAAGAACCAGCAATACCAGGTTTTATGAAGGACCAGTATACCTGGAGCAAAGTAGAGTGGAAAGAGTTGCATGAGATTTAGTCAGAGCATGAAGAACCTTATAAACCCGTTTAATAGATGAGTGTGGACTGTGGGTTGGGAGATTTGTTCTGACTTCTGCCAGACCACAGAGACTGCCCTCTTTGAGACCAACTATAGGGCTATGGATGCCTAAGACACATGATATAAACCAACTTCTGCACACTGGGAGTGACCACAAAGTAAGTGTGGCCTCTCCCTCAAACTCCAGAACTACAACAGCAATGGAAGTATTATACCCTTTTGACTGATAGACCCATGAGAAGAAGAATCATATTTGACCTTCAAGATCCAATGGTTTGCCATAGGGTAATGGTGGATGCTTGACAAAAACTCTTTTTATTAATTATTGTGAATGTTTATATTACCACTAGTCTCCTATCCTCACACAGCATTCTGATTCTACTTACTGAAGCAATCTTTTCCAAAACCCAGCCAGAGTTCTCCTTGATCAGTCTGTCTGCCACGGATATTTATTTATGGACTCATCTGTCAACTAGACATCTGGCCACTATCAAAATTTTCTATTCCATTTAAAGTGAAGGATAACTTTTAGGGCTAACATGCATTTAGCTGTATCTGTCTGGATCTTCTCACAATTTCCTTTCATAAACTTCCTGAGGCCCAGCAGGTAGTTTCCTCTTCTGGCCCCTGGCCACTCAATCACTGGACACCTTTTTCATGAAACTCTTGCACAGTGAGATGATAGCATCATGCAGTGATTACAGTGGAACTGGATCATTAACTGCGATGGTACAATTGACTCCAGATTAACTCAGTTCTTAGTTTTCCTCCAACAGTGTTCATCTGAATTAAAAAAGAAATGTATGAAAGAAGGCAATGTAGATAAAAGTATTTAGGGAAGGCAGGATTCTTCCCAAAAGCCAAAATATATTTGGAAGTTTTCAATGGGCATATGAGAAATAAACCCACATGGAAATCTTGACTCAGCACTAAATTGTTGTTTTGAAAACTGACCTTGACAGTGCTTGTTATAGATTTCTTCCACCCCCACATGACTCATTGTCTTAAGGGCATTTGGGAATAGAAATGCCCATTAGCTCTTCATCTTTTGCCATCAGTAGAACAATTATTTCATATGTCCTTAAGCAGCTCCCACTTAAGCAACTTATATTAATTCTTCCAAATCCTCAAGATTACACAATACTCAGTATTATCATAGAAGGTTGGGGTAGAACTTTGAAGCCAGACTTTACAGTTTCTTTTATCACTTATTCTGGAACTTCAGGCAGGTTGTATGACCTTTCTGTGCTTCAGTTTTCTTTTCTTTAAAAGTTGATTACGGAGTTTTTTGGATCAATTGACTGATGTGCATAAAACAGACCTTGACATATAACAATTATTCGGCATATGTTTTCTGCTATTAATATTTTTTGACAGATGCCCTACTTCTCTCCCATCAAATGTCAGTCCTAAACAATGAGTTACTGATTATGTCACAGTTTACATAAACCATCAAGCCTGAACACTCCTATATTCTCATCCTTCCTTTCTTGCTAAGTTAGCCTCTACCATCCTTCATTTTTTATCTCCCATTTTAGGAATTATTCCTCCACCAAAGATGATCAGTCCAGATGAGCACCAGATAGAGTCTATTCTAGAGTCTTGTTATTTAATTATTCTCTCTCAAATATTTGCAACATTTTTTCCCCAATGGTTCTTTAATTCTGGTCCATAAATATGTCTAAGTGTCTTATTTAAAAAAAATCCATAGTATGGCCACTTTGGAAGACAATCCAGCAATTGCACTCCTGGGTATTTAATCAAATGAGTCGAAAATTTATATCTACACAAAAACCTGCACATGAAATGTTTGTAGCATCTTTATTCAAAATTGTGAAAAAATTAAAGGCAACCAAGATGTCCTTTAATGGATAAATGGATAAACAAACTGTGGTACATCCATACACTTGAATATTACTCGGCAATTAAGTTGTAGCTTGAATATTACTCAAGCCAAAAAAATACATGAGGGAAACTTAAGAGCATTTTGCTAAGCGAAAGAAGCCAATCGAAAAGGCTACATACTATGGGATTCCAACTCTGACATCCTGGGAAAGGTAAAACTATCGAGGTAGTGAAAAGTTGAGCAGTTGCCAAGGATGAGGAAGGGATAAATAGGTGGAGCGCAGAGAATTTTTAGGACATAAAACTGTTCTGTATGATGGCAATGGCTCATCAAGAATAACAAATAGACCACATAAATGCAAACTGTTAATAATAAAATAAACTGTGGGCTGGAAGAGAAAGAGTATACAAGAACTCTCTATACTTTTATTTTTTTATGAACCTAAAACTGCTCTATGAAATAAAGTCTATTAATAGTAGCTTTCAAAACCTCAAGTAGGTTTATATAAAGTGTTTCACAGAAGTACCTAGATTAGTATTTGACTGAATAACTGGGAGAAGGTATGTGTGTACACCAGGGGGCAGGGATCTTGGGGACCATCTTAGAATTCTGTCTACCTCACCACTCATATCTATGCTGTCACCTCTCAACAGCATCCTTGGTGGCAATAGACTAAAGTTGATGTCCCCTATACTTTCAATGGGCTCAATCTCTTTCCATGTATTTGCTGGATTACTTTACCTACTTCCATGGTTTCAACTGCTTTTTGTAGTGTTAATCAATCTGTCATAATTACCATCTCCTGAAGTCCATACTCATATTTTTAGCTTCCTCTTCATGATATCCATTGGAATGGCCAATAGAGCTTCAAGGAAAACTCATTAACATGCCTGTACACACATATAAAAGAAGAATATAATTCTTCCTGTCAACTTTTTCTTTCTATAGATGAGATCATGATTTTGCTCAGTTGCTCAAAACAGAAAACTTAGAACTTTGGTTGATATTTATTGCAGGCTTAGTATAGATCAGGGACTCTCTTAAATTCTTTACAAGTATTAACATTTAATCCTAACAACATCTTTACAGGAAAGGTACTATTATTTGGAGTTTTTGGCAAAGAACCTTTCCCAGGGTATTACATCTAGTATGAAGGTATTACATCTAGTATGAAGTAAGGCTAAACCAAAAACTGTCTGGCTCAAGGCCTAAGTTCTTAAAGTGTGCTATCTATTTTTTTTCCCTGTGCCCACCTGGTTATAAAGTCCTATTAATTCTATTTCAGCAATATCATGAAAACTCATCTCCTTATCTCTAGTTGTGCTGTCATGGCCTTGGCTCAGGATCTCATGGAATATTTTTCTATTCTCCAGACTGGAGTTCCCACCTACAACTCTTGACTGTTTCAATCAGCCTCTACATTCTTGTCATATCAATCACATTTGAGTGGGATTGAAGATTTTACTCCCCTGCTTGAAGTCTTCCTATCCAAATTCCATAGCCTGACATGCAAAGACTTCTTCCATTTGATTCATGCTCATATTCTCTGCCTTGTCCCTTTGCTTATACAGACTGCGAGTCTAGCATGTGACCCATGGTACCTTTTCTTTACACGTCTGTCTTCCCTTCCATATTATGAGTTCTTTATGAACAAGAATACATCTAGATTAGTACTTGGCATATAAACCGAACTCATTAAATATACATTGATTAAACTGTATTGAGAATTTATCTTTCTTTTTTTCAAGATTCACATGAAAAGGTGACTTCGAGAAATGAAACGAAGATTTTATTTCTCTGACTGAAAATACCTGTGTGTACCATATAGTTCTCTCTATATGGAGTACACCCACATACAGTTCATTACGCAGGCAATATTTCTATCTGTTGAGATCAGGACCTGGGGTCTGATTCTCAATTTCATAGGTTACAGCAGTATCTGTGTTCAAAAAGGTATGTAACTATGTTTGTTTGTTTGCAGGTAGTTGGATTCACAGCAAGGGTTTTCTACTCAGACTGCTTCCCTTTGCCCCACCCTTACTTGTTTTACTGCTAGATAAAAAAATCTAACAGTGATCTACCTATAAACTACATTGGCATTTGACTGTGACAACTGAAGGAAGATGGCAGATACCAATGGATGAACAGGATCACCCAAGTGCAGTAATGGACCAGAATAAACCACACTTCCTAACCGCATGACTGAAATGTCCTTTCTCAAGCTGTAATTAACTGATCCCCACAACTTGTTAGTTTCCGGACATTCCTGCTTTGGCAAAACAAGCAAGGTTAATTTCTTGTGGTTACCATTTTAAAATTAATTCTCACATGGATAAACTTTCAAGCTTTCTTTGTCTCGCCAAGCTTGCTCCCTTCCTGATTTGCACCTCTAATAATTTTCAAGTACTCCTCCCGCTAAGCCCCGAGGGTGGACTCCTGACCTCCTTCCTGGAGGTGCGAACTATGCCAGGTTTAGAGACTGCTCTGCGGTTCCCCAAAGCTCCTCCTCCCCAGACCTTGCTGAGGTTGGGAAGCAGGACAGGGGACACTCTTTGGGGAGCAGCTCCAAGGGAAGGAAGCGAAACCTGGGGACTGAGGAGGCTGCACAGGGGCCCCCGGTGCGGTGCCGAGCGTGGACCCTTTGGGCCGCCCCACTGCTGCTCAGCCTGCCCCCCCACCCCACCCCCGGCCCAGCCAGCGTCTCCCGCCTCCGGGCAGGTGGGCGCGGGACGCTGTCCACAGTGGGAGGTGCTGAAAGCAAGGAGCGGGCGCGGGGAAGGCGGGGCGGGCAGCTGCTCCGAGCGCCCCCCTCCTGGCTCCGTGGCTCCGCTGGCCCTCCCCTCCTCCCGCAGCCATGTTCCACGCGAGGGGAGGGGCAGGGGAAGGGGAGAGGGACGCGGGATCAGGGCGGAGGGAGCCGGCGCTGCCTCGGGGAAGGAGGGGATGAGAGTTGGGGAGAGCCACGGGAGGAGGAGGAGGAGGAGGAGGCGGCTGCAGAGGAGCCAGCGCTGGGTCCTGCAGTAGGGCTCCGGGGAGCCACCATCATGGTGAAGAGGAAGAGCTCTGAGGGCCAAGAGCAGGACAGTGGCCGCGGCATCCCCTTGCCCATCCAGACCTTCCTGTGGCGGCAGACCAGGTGAGGGGCGCAAGGGGTGCGCAGCGCCGCTCGGGCTAGCCCGGGCTGGGGGCGCTCCGGGGGCCACCTGGGTCCTCGCCACTGCCACTGCTGCCACCGAGGCCGCGCCACAGCCCTGCAGCTCCCGCTCTGGGGTGGAAAGCAAGCCCTCTGCATCTGCTTAAAAACACGCATTTAAAAATATTTCAGTGAAGTTTGACTACAGGCAGATTGGCAGTCGCTGAATAAATATAGACATTATTTAGGGGATGGGGGGCAGAGAACCTAGGAAGAGGGGGCAGGGAATTAGGGAAGATAATTATGACTGGTTGTGCTCCTGCGTCCAATTTCCCCTCCATCTCCTGCTGTAATTCCAGCCCGGTGACCTGTTGTTTTTCTAGCTCCTGTTGGGCAAATATCTGCTATGCCCACTTGTTAACCATTCTTGCTCAGATTCAGCGAGCGTAATGTTCCTGGTTAGAGCCTCAGAAGAGAATGATCTTTGATAAGGCTTTTTATCTACCCCCTTACCCCCGAAAGGCCTGAAACCTATTCCAATAAACAAGAAACAAGGTTTCCTTTATTACTACTACTATTATTATTATTATTATTTTAGACATTTATCATATCCGAAATTAAATTCTGGGAATCATGACCTACAAGCTGTGTTCATTTTTCAGTTTTAATATGACTGCACACAGGTAATGTGCTACCTCTGACTACTGGCGATTTAGAATCTGATTAGGTAGAGGTCTTCGGAATAAGAGTCGATACAGAGAACAGAGACCTACGTCTCTTTCGTGTATGTAATTACACATGTAAAAGCAAATGTGGTCAGCATCAAACCTGCTGATTAACAAGCTGTAGGGAGACTTGAAATTTGAGTTTCACAACATCATGTCTTATGAAAATATCTCATAAGGGTGCTCTAATAATAATTTTATTTATGTTGATAACAAATATCTCTATTAATTTTTCAGTGCATTTTTGAGGCCTAAACTGGGGAAACAATATGAAGCCTCTTGTGTGGTATGTAATATTCACCATTTAATGATTTCCATATTCTGTGTGGTATTTTCAACCCAAAGAAAGACATTAAATCATACTGGCTGTGTATATGAATTCACTCAGCAAATGTTGTCGAGCACCTTCTATGTGCCAGGCACAGTTCTAGATGATGGGATAGAGCAGTAATCTAAACAAATACAGAGTTTGCATTCTTAGTGGGAGGGGGACAGGCCACGCGCCTAGTAGGCCAGATAGTGATAAGCACTATAGAGAAAAATTAACCAAGAAAGGAGATCAGGGAGCACTAGGTGGGGGTTTCATTTTAGAGGCGGTGGATGGATAAGACTCACCTGCTAATGTGACCCTCAGACAAAGACTTCAAGGAAGGGAGGGAGGGGTCATTAAGAGACAATCAGAGGGAATGGCAAGTCTAAAGGACTTTCACCCAGAGCTGGGGGAGGGATAGGGCCGTAAAGAGAGGGTTGAGAGATAACAGAGAACCAAGTGGCGGAGGGCCTTGCCAGGCAAGAATAAGAAATTAAATTCTTAATTAACAAAATTATGACTGTTATATAGTGAAAGTTCATAAAGTCTGTATCTATGAACTCAAACAAGGTAATATGTAATTTTGAACTTTTTTGTCCTTTATTTGTTATATAAGTCTGAAAATAAATGATATAAAGTAATTTAAAATAATGATATTAATACAGGGGTAGGCAAGGTAGGCTTACAGTTGTGAGTACACACAACAGAATTTATTCTTATGATTGTTTTATTTGCATTATTTGTCTTATTGTTATTATTTTGTATCCTTCCTTATGATTATTTATCTTTTAGGTTATGAAGGCTGGTAATTTAACCTACTTTTGCCCAATCCTGTATTTATGAAAAATAGAGTGCCTTGTCCTAAGATTCTAAGAGAATCCCATATCCCTGCATATTCCCATTTCACAAGTTGAGAACAAAAGACATGAAATTGTGAAGCAAATTGAATGGGATTTCTACAGACTTCATAAAAATTTGGAGCTCACATGGTATACATTATAACCTAAAATGGAAACCTCCCTATTTAGATATTGCCATGAATATTTGCAAATGACTCCATAGATGACCTTCTAATAAAGACCTCTAAAATGTGTTATGGCCACAAACTAGGACGGAAGCCATCTGGAAAGTTAAACACACACACATACAAGCACACACACACTCTCTCACACTATCTAGCAGGACTTTCTTACATCTTCTCATCAAAGTTGTCACAGAGATATTTTTAAAATCTAACTTTCAAATAAGAGACTTAATGGAAATTGTTTTGTATTGATCTAAAGTTAGAGTAATTTGACACTTGAAATCTCAGCCTTTTTTGAACCATGCTTACAATTATACTAGCTTAAAATAATCCTTACTTTTCCCTCTTCTTTGCAAAGATATGTCTGACATTTTTAATGTAACATGATATCAGATACCTAAGTCACATTCATAGATAAGTAGATCTAAGGATATGTGTCTAAATTAAAAGTTATTTTATCTACCAAAAATTACCTGAAGGCTGAGAAATTTAAAAATATTTGGATTTGCATATCCAAAGACCTTCAGTTTTTTAAAGGGTTGGATCTCTGATTTCACTCATTCACTCATGAAAAATACTTCAGCATACTTTTCATTATGAATTTCTTTTTTTTTTTTGAGTCAAACAGTAAATTATTTCCTTTGGAGAATTCTTCATTAAGCCATGTCTTTTTCTCAACTATTCTAGTGATTCCAATAATACAGCTCAAACACTTGGGATTTGTATTATGATCACTCTAGAGCATACTTACATGATTTTCTAGACCACTTGGGGCATTGAGTAACCATTGGATTCTGTTCATACAAGTCAAATACTTACTAAACTTATTTTATATTTTTTAGCTGCACTTTCTCCAACATGTACTCCTTCCCCTTAAAAAAGAAAAAAAAAAAAACCCTGAGTAGGTCAAAATTGTTATGGGGGTCCTAAACTTGCTGAAAATATCCCTGGTCAGGTTAGAAAAGTTAAACCAGCAAAGTAAAAATAGCTCATTTTTCCCCTCCCTCCTTCCCTTCCTGTTTCTCCCCCTTTCTTTCTTTATTCAACAGGTATATTAAGTATCTTGATGGTTCCAGGCGTTAGGCAAGGAGTGTCCAGTGCCCAGTCATTGCTGGGGACATGGAGTAACTCAAGGATCTCCAAGTCAGGTTTCTTGAAAGATTGTATCTTATTTGACACTTGGTGAACATTGACATAAATTCTGTTCCTCAAAACGCTTTTACAAAAGACATTTCACTTTGGTATGCAGTTGTGACAGCCTCTTTGAATGACTCAGCAACATTTTATAAAATATTACATCCAAGAACTTCATGAATTAAATGTGTTGTACTCTTTGTTAGAGGAAGCTTATTTTGATGGATATGATAATCATTTAGTAATTGAAGCCATATACTTTGAATAAAAACCTGAAAACCTGACTCAGGTCCAGTAATTTGCATCTTTTAGCGTTTACAGTACCTTGATGTCATTTCCTCACCAAGCAGAATCTCTGAATCCTCATTGTACGTGCTTTCTTTGTTTTTCTTTCTTCTCTTTGTATGTATAGTCCTTTGAACGAGTGTTGGTGGAAAACAAGCTGCATGGCCTCTCTCCGGCCCTCTCTGAAGCCATCCAGAGTATTTCCAGATGGGAGCTGGTGCAAGCTGCCTTGCCTCACGTCCTTCACTGCACTGCAACCCTCCTTTCAAACAGGAACAAGCTAGGTTGGTGCTCCTGTGCTACTTATTTACGGTACACCACCATCCTTAGTGTTCAACATTGGTAATACCAGGTATTGGGTACTGTCCATATTATTTAATTCTCATTTCATTCTCACCCCTCCTCCCACATTGGTACCACTGTTGTTTCCATATCACCAATGAGGGAACCTGCTCTCCTTTTTTAAATTAATTTTACAGTAGTGCTTGAATATGTTATCCTTCTAAATATTATAATATTATAGGAAAGCTGAAGATTCTTGCTTATCCAAGATGAGTTCCCAGCAGAGTTGTTTGTTCTCTTTGCCCTCCTGGCTCCAAAAGTGGCCAATTTCACTTTGTAGTACTGTGTGTATGTGCATGCACCTACATAAAGATTCTTTTCGTTTTTTACATGTTTTGTGGACTTCTTTTACTGCATACCAGTCCGTCCTAGCCATCTACCCCATGTTAGTGCCGTGCTGTTTCCATCCAGTTCGATCCCCTCTTTTGGGTCTCTGCTCACATGTTGCCTTTGTAGAGGGTCCTTTCCTGGTCACATGGCCTAAAACCAGTAGCTGTTATCTTCTTTTAACCATTATGCTGCCCATTTGGAAATACATAGTTGACCCTTGGACAAGGGGCGGAGGGTTAGGGTTAGAAGGTGGTTATGTGCACACAACAGCCCCCATGCACCCCTGCCTCCACCCTCACAACCCCCAGCCCACTGTACCCCTGACTGACAAAAATCTGCATATAACTGTTAACTCTGTAGTCCGCCCTTGCATCTCCAGATTAAACCAACCGCAGATTGAAAACAGTATTTTCCATCCTGGTTGGTGGACTCCGTGGATGCAAAACATAAGGATAAGAAGGGTTGACTGTATTTAACAACAACAACAAAAAAAATGCAACTCTAAATGGACTGTTGCTGTTCAAGCCCATGTCCTCAAGGGTCAGCTGTATGTGGTATCTGACTGAGGAGATGTGATGCGTGCAGTTTCCTGTCCTATGATAGCATGTCATTCTGTAGAGACTGCAGCATGTTAGAAAGCCCCAAAATAAGAATGTGCCCTTCCATCAGTTGTTGCAAGGGGTATAGACAAATTCTAGTGCTTCCCAGGAAATCGAACCACAGAGCAAAGTAGAGATGTTCTTCCCAGACCTGAAATTGACATCTGTTGCTCTGGTCACAGATTTTGCCTTAACCTGGCCGTGTGGTTGTCCCTTGTAGGCCACCAGGATAAACTGGGTGTCGCTGAGACAAAGCTCCTTCACACCCTGCACTGGATGCTCCTGGAGGCCCCCCAGGACTGCAACAGTGAGCGGATTGGAGCCACAGACCGAGGATCCAGCTGGGGTGGCAGTAGCAGCGCCTTCATCCATCAGATTGAAAACCAGGGTTCTCCAGGACCGCCTTGCCAAAGCAGCACCAATGATGAAGAAGAGAACAACCGAAGGAAGATATTCCAGAACTCCATGGCTACTGTGGAGCTCTTTGTCTTTCTGTTTGCTCCTCTAGTCCACAGGATCAAGGTAAACAGAAAGGTAGTGTTAGACCGAGGGGGAATAGAGGTGGAGTGAGGATGAGCTATTACCCTAATCTTTGGCCATCCTCATCTCACTAAAACCTCAGCTGCATTTGAAGCTACCATCAGGCCTTCTTGAAAATTCCAGTTGCTTTGGTGACACCGCATTCTGCCAGTTCTCCTTATCTCCTTTGAGAGCCTATCTTCTTTGGCTGGCCTTTTAACATTGGGCCTCTCCAGAAATGTACCCTGGACTCTTTGCTCTTCCCATTCTATCTTCTCTTTGGAAGACCTCCTCTCCAGTTTCACTTACCATTTGTGTTCCATAGGCTGAGGTCACTTAATTCTATATCTCTAAACTAGATTCCTCTCCTGGTCTCTGGACCAGATTGCCAACTAGCTTCTCTAGATAGAGGGTGTAGGGGCACTTTTAGATTTCACCTGAAATGAGCACTTGTCCCAGTGTTTCGTGTTTCAGGTGATGGACCCATTCACATTAACTCAGACTAGGAGCTACCTTTGAACTCTCTCACTCTTACCAATGCATTTCACTAATCACAGATTCTTACTCATTTTGTCTCATAAATAGTTCTCAAATGTACCATACTTTTTCCCCCCTATTTACTATATTAACCCAAGATTTTATCATCCCTTCCTTGGACCTCTTCCTTGGGCCACTTTCTACCTGGATTCACAGCCTCCAAGTTCATCTCATAAAATCCAACCTCAATACTAAAATGATCTATTTTAAATGAACATCTGGCCACATTACCAACATGCTGAAAGTGATTTGTTGATTTTTCATTATACAGAAAGTCAGACTCCAGCTCCTTAATATGGTAATGGGGCCCTCCATGGCATTCCTGGCAACTTCTTCCCATCAGCTCCAAATGCTTGGAGTTTCCCCCAGAACATAATGTGTTTTTTTCAGGCCTATTTTCATGCTGGTCTTGCCACCTGGAATGCCATCACACTTCAGCCTTCTGCCTTGGGAACTCCTACTTATCCTTTATAGTTGCATTCAAGGTCCACCTTCCCGCCCCTACATTTTTATAATATTCTAGACATATCTTTATTGTTATAGTTTTTTTCTTATTATCTCTTTATGTGTCTATTTCTCCCACTAAATTCTGAATCATTTTAGAGTAGGAATTACCATTGTGTTCTGGATCACTAACATAGTATCTATGTTTCATAAGTATTTAATTAATTTTTTAGTATTTAATTAATGTTTATTAAATAAATTAATTCACAGAAAGCAAATAGATCTATATAGGTGATTCATTCTTTTGTAAGACACTGTATAATTTAATGTATATTTTTATGATTTAAATTTATAACTAGCTCAAATATTTCACATTAAATAATAACCTGAAAATTCTGTCAAATATATTATTCATTTTAGACCAAATTTAATTTTATCAGTGAAAAATGAATATTTATTATACCTAAGGGATCTACTTTAAATGTGATATTTATATTTTAATGATTTGATTATATTTCTTTAGTTTTTCAATAAATATTTATTGAATGCCCACTATATGCTAGGCCTTCAGAGTCCTGGAGAAACAGCAGGGAATAAAACAAAATCTGAGCCCTCATATGGATTTATTTTTATAAAATCCATATGTGTGAAGTAAGCAATTTTAAAGTGGAATTTAAAATCATAGTTGTTCGAATAGATCTTTCTAAGCTACTAGTAAACACATTTAGAATTGCTTCATACCATCATGGAAACAGGCTTTCAGAGCAAGCAAGAAAAGCATCTGGAGTGGGGGGATGTTGAGTCTGCCGCTGTTTACACACACCCTCTGGGTTTTCTCAGGACCTTTATAGACCACTGGCCCCATAGCTGTTTGAGTGACAAAGAGTACCTTCTCCAGCTGGGAGTGTCTGGTCATGTATGTATACATAGCATTGGGTGACTCGTTAAAGAGGACTCTAGCAGAGGAATTAGGGTCCCAAGTTTATATATTCAGCCAACTTATGAGGACTTACGAAGGAAACCAGAGAAGGCCATAGGTTCTGCAGGTATTCAGTGATTGGAGAGTGATTGGATTTTCTGGTGTTATTCAGGGAAAGTAAAATCAATCAGTTGTGATGGTCCAGGAGAAATGCGTAATTGAAGGAGATCTCAACTTGTCTTCAAGACATAAACAACCTAGTTGGGAGTATCTCAAATAAAACAAAATAATGAGAGTAACCATTGGTGAGTGCTAAGTGTCACGAGAGGTTAAGGGCCAGGATTCAGTATAAGAGCTCACTTATTGCTGCAGTGTCCATGGGATTCTATATGTGTCAAGATTACTTATGAGGAAAAGGACTGAGCTCAGAAACTACAAAATCACTGAAACCAGGTCATTTGAGATTCAGTGTCCTGCTTTCCTGGAGACAAATCTGATAAGCTTTGCTTACTATTAGTTCTCTGCTTGCTGGGTCTAATACCACACATAATGCTATGCAGCCTACCCCATGTCATTTCAAGGGAAGTGAGGTTACTCTCCCCTTAAGGCCAGACCTTCCCATTAAGCTGTTTACTCAGTATCTCTAGTTGAGTGCCTAACAGGAAGGCATACCAAATCTCATATGTCTAAAGTGAAGCTCATGATATCCCCAAACCTGCTCCTGCTTTATCTTGCCCGTCTTTATCAATGACAAAGCCAAAAATCTTTCACACATTTTTCTCTTATACTCTACTTCTGGTCAGTAAGCTTTATCCTCAAAAGGTGTACAGAATCTACCTCTTCTCATTTTGACCTCTACTGACATCCTAGTCTAATCATCTTTCCCCTAGATGATAATACAGTTTCCTAAATAGTCTCTCTTTCCATCCATACCCTTAATTCTCAATAGCTTGAGTGATCCTATCAAAACTTACATCCAATCATGTCACTCCACTACTCAGAATCCTCCGGTGCCTTCCCATCTTACCCAGTCATTGCTGAAGTCCTCAATATGACCTATCACACCCTATATTATTTGGAACTCAGTAAGTTCTCTGAACATATTTTTTTCTACTGTTCTGTCATTCACTTGCCTACTCCTGGCTGTTTCTTGACACATAAGACATGCTTAAAACCTTGCTTTTACTGATCCCTTTTCACACAAAGCTTTTTTTGGAAATATCTGCATGGCAGCTCCTTCAGATCATTTCTCAAAAGTTACTGCTATAATAAGGTCTTCCCTGGCCATCCTGTCTAAAATAGAAATACTTTGTCTGATATACCTCTTTACCTACTTTATTCTCCTTTGCACTAGCAGAGCAGGGCTTTTTCAAAATTTTTATTGAATTTATTGGGGTGACATTAGTTAATAACATTATATAGGTTTCAGGTGTACAGGTCTATAACACATCATCTGTATATTGTATTGTGCGTTCACCACCCCAAGTCAAGTCTCCTTCCAGAGCAGGGATTGTTGTATGTTTTGTTCACTGATGTATCCCAGAATCTAGGATGGTAACAGGTACATAGTAGGTGGTTTTACATACTTGTACAATGAATGTGCTTCCACAGGGAGTCCTAGAGGCTTTCCCATTGTGGGCATTGCGGTGGTGCCTGGATCCCAATGGCCAACCCAAATGCAGATTTATTCAGGGATTTCCCCAGCTTTTCCAGTTGAAACTTCTTTTGATCTTGAGCTACATTGATTCACCATTTGTAGAATCACTTTACTTTTTTTTTTCCAGTTTCTTCCCAGCTCCTGTCTTTTTAGATCAGTGGTTTCCAACCAAGGCTGCGTGTGAGGGTCACCAGGGTGATCTTTAGAAAACCTCACAAGGACTCTAATTTAATTGGTCTGGATAGGGGAGGAAGTGGGACCTGGGCCCCCTGTGTTTTAAAATCTCCCCAGGCGATTATCATATGCAAGCCAGGATTGTACATCACTGCCATAAGGGAGTGCCTGGGTCTCAGCTGTGTTCATTCACCTCCTACCCCATTCTCTGCTTCCAACTCTACGGTGTTTTGAGAGGCTGAGTTGTTTAACATGTAATTTAAGAATGTCATATATCTGTACTTGTACAATATGAGAATGCATCTTAAACATAGTCTCTCAAAATGATGTGACGATGAAACACAGAATGTGCTCCCTGCAAAAAACCTTAAATTGTAGAAAAACTGAATGAGTTTGGGTTGTAAAGTCAGTGCAGTTCAGCAAGTAATGTGCACCCAATTCTCAATGTTGTGTTGAGCATTATGATTATGATGGGAGGTGTGGCGGAGGGGAGATGCCTGCTATATCCCTGCCCTCAAGGAGTTGAAGGCTGTTGAAAAGGCAACATTACAAAATAATACACTAGGAAGGGTCTAAATATATATTCCTGATCCCGTGAAATGCAAGAACAAGAGATGGATTGGAGAATAGAAAGTCAGATAGCCAGCATCTGAGGATGTTAACTTATGAGGAAGAAAGAAGGACAATTAAATAATTAAGAGAAATAATAATGATTACTACAAGGAAAGAGGTCTGCTAAGACTTGAACTAAACAGGCCTCTGTCACTGCTGACACAAAACAATAATTTCTGTGTTTTGTGCTTTGCACAAAGCTGAATTTTAATTGAATATTAATATTGCCTAAAGCAGACCACTGTGATTTCCATAGTAATTGTGATAATAACCTAGGGCTATTGGTTCACCCTGTTAAAACTCTTTTGTGTGATGAAAGATCTGGAAGGTCAACCCATTTTGAAAATAATCTCGTGAATGATGTTAATCCTTGCATTGACCTGCCCTTGCAACCATTCTTAGAGGCCACTTTGTGGACATAGACCTTCTCTCCCCGCAGGAATCTGACCTCACGTTCCGACTGGCCAGCGGCCTTGTGATATGGCAGCCCATGTGGGAGCACAGGCAGCCCGAAGTCTCTGGCTTCACAGCACTGGTGAAGCCCATCAGGAACATCATCACAGGTTCGTGACTCAGGCACCCCACGAGATGGTCTTAGCAGACTCCCTTATGTGCAGGGATGAGGGTGAGGGGGAATTTGCCCTCAAAGAAGCCGAGAGAAAGAAAGTTTCTCCAGGGAGTTATCTAGGTGTCCCCAGTACAGGAGTCACTCACATGACAAGCCTCTCCAAACCAAGGGCACATGCTATGGTGTTGTGTGACTTTACATAAATCATTTAAACTTCCTGTGTGACTTAACACAGCCTTTCAAGGACATAATATGTTCAGGAATTTTGTAAACTAGGAGTGCCATGTTATTCATACATATGATGTTTATAGTGACATACCCTGCTTACTACAGTCATTCAAAAGGAAGATGAAATTTTTTGTATAGTAAAGGTAGACTAACCCCCAGACTTACATGTATAAAATGCATCAACCATGGAAATAAACTATAAAGTCAAGAGTAAACCTTGGTGGTTTAAACATCAAGGAACTAAATAAGTAAAAATGTCATAGCCAGAGTGATCTACTTCAGATTCCATGGCTACAATGAGGTTAACGTCATTTGATTAAAACAATCTGAGAGTGAAGACAGATGTGTGAGGTTAAAAAACTGAAAATACAAAGACAACTTTGGGAGAGGGATTGAATGTGGAAGGTGGGGCGTGGGTAGGGCAGGGGAGAGTAATGGGGAGAAAATAGGGACAAGTGTAATTGAACAATAAAAAAATTAAAACTGAAACAGTGTAAATAAGACATAAGAAAAATAAAATATGCTATAGTAAAACAAAACTATTACTGAAAAAGCCATATCTTTATGTTTATTAAAGAAAACATTTTCTTTCATTTATTTGAAGACTTATCACTTATATAAATGTAGAAGTCACTTCAAATGCTGTGCCTTGTGTCTTCATCTGTAAAGTGTGTCTAAAAATATACTGTATGTTATCATATGATTACTTTAAGGGTTAAATAAATTGATATATAACACTTATAACAGGAGTTGGTAGATGTTAAGTACCATGTAGATGTTAACTATTATTGTTTTTGGTATTGCCAACTTTTTAGCACTTAACCTAGTGAGTCAGACTGAATAGATGAAGAGATGTAGATTAATGATTTAGAAATGCTAAGATTTTTGAATTGATTATGTGATTTCTCTTATAACATGTTATTACGTGTCTTCTTTTTAAGGTGATAATGAACTGTTAGAATAAGTTTTTTATTTGAAAATAAAATGAACCCATGAAATAAAATGAACTTATAAAATTTGTGATAGAATTTCTTCCATCTTTGCAGCTAAGAGAAGCTCTCCTATTAACAGCCAGAGTCAGACCTGTGAATCGCCTAATCAGGACACAAGACACGGAGAGGTGAGTTTATTTTAATCATGAGAGGAAGGGGGCAGCCATTCCTCGGATGCAGTGTTGTGTGAAGGGTAGCACCTACGTTCTGTAATGGTGGAACTTGGTTTCAACGCCGGCTCCTCAATGTGAAACTTTAAATAGCCTTGGGTTTTCCATCTGTCAATGTGGAAAATAATTGCATGCACTCCCCAGAAATGTGGGTGGGGTGCTGAAACAAGGCAGTGTACAACTATCAGTTATCTCCATGGCTAGCGTGTAACATTAAATGTTAGTTATTATTCATCCCAGGTTAACTAAAGTATCATCTTGTTCTCAGTCAATTATTGAATCCCCTAATATTTATTAGGCAACTTGAATATAGGTACAATAGTGCTTTAGCAGGTAGGGAGAAGGGAGTAGAAAAGAGTCATATGATACTGTCTTACCTTTAAGGAATCTAAAAGTTTGATGAGAAATCAAGACTAATACACAGAAAAGAGAAGATGTACAATAAAACAGAATATAATTCAAGGCAAATTTGTCATTCACTGTTTGGTTTGAAAAAGAAAGAAACGAAGGCAAGAATAGTTCAAAGCTACTTCCACTAACTTAGCTCGTGTTCATATGACCTGCCTTCACTTCCAATTTGACATGCATAAAATAAAACTTGCTGGCTTCCATCAAAGCAGGATCCTCTTTTTAAATGATGGAGTATTACTGCTGGGAGTATCATCATTCTTTATACCCTCCAAACTGGAGATGTTCAAGTCCCATGATATCCACTATTTACTGAGTAATTGCTAAATACAGATGCTGTGATTTAGATGCCATATTTTATCTCATCTAAATGTTTTTCCCTTTTAACATCTTTGAAATTGAGTGTACTTGATGATCTTTAGCTTCTTACAATCTCCCTGCTTGATAGCACTCTTGATGTAGTTGTCATTGTTGTGCAGCAAGAATTTGGTCATTTCCAGCATCTGAATTTGAGGAATCAGGATTAGTGGCCTTAGAAGAATATGTCAGAGGGAATAATGGAGTACTCTTTTACAAAATAACACTCTTCATATAGAGAAAGCCATTCTATGGAAAAACATATATCAACCACTCTGAGCTGAAATTTCTAAATTTAAAAAATGTAAGGAATACCTACCCAATTTATCATACTTATATTTTCCTTTTGACATATACATAGGATGGATATATAATCAAAAGCTATGCCTACATATATCTGAGATAACCCCTTTAATAGGTATAAAATAAAAAATCCTCACTGATAAGTGTGTCCTGTTTTTTTTCTTATTTTTCTTTTTTTTTCAAATAAAATCTTTGTTTTATTAAGGTTTATGCTGTTACAGTTGCCCCATTTTTTTCCTCCTTTGTCCCCCCACCCACCCAGTCCACCTTGCACTTCCATAGTCAATTCCCACACCGTTGTCCATGTCCATGGGCCCTCATGTATGCTCTTTAACAAACCCCTTCCCCTTCTTTCAATCAGTCTCCACCTCCCTCCTTCCTTCTTATAGCTGACAGTCTGTTCTGTGTACACATGCCTGTGGTTCTATGTTGCTCATTAGTTTATTTTGTTCCTTATATTCCTCTTGTAAGTGAGATCATATGGTTTTTGTCTTTCACCAACTGGCTTATTACACTGTTTTTTTCTTAATTGAACATAAAATAATGGCATATCATAATTCATCATATCTTAGATACAGTGAAATACATAAACATCATATTTCATTCTCCTTATTTGTTTTTTTTTGCTGAGAAATCATACGTTTACTGTATTCTTTTTTGTTTTGTAGCTCAGATGTGCTCTTCAGTCTCAATGCCTGCTTCTACCCTTTTAATCCAGGTCTTTATAACTAGATTGAGCTTGAACCACCAGTTGAATTTTCTACCTGTAGCCTCTCCTCCTTCACATAAATATGAGTTAATCATACCTGACTAAAATCCCTTATAATGCATCATTTATTAACTCACTGTTTCAAAGAGGGTTATTATTGATATATGCAAGGTGCTATCCTTTCATCATACCCTTTCTGACTTAGGAACCTATAGTAGATCCATCACCTCAAGACCAAACTCCTCTCCTTGGTTCTCTGTGCCTTCTGCCACCTGGCATCACCCTTCTTAAGTGACCCTGATTACCCCTTCCATTAGTTAAGCACTGTGTCCAATATACAGAGCGTGCAGTTTTAGCTTCTGACTCTTGGCTCATAATAAAGGTCATCATATCCAATTGAAAAAACATATATTACATCTCTGCTCTGATGAGTGATGGAAAAACCTGAACTTTGCACTCCATTTTCGCTTCTGGCTTCCATTTGATCAGCTCTTACTAACCTGTTGCTTGGTTTCAGCCTCATGACTCTATTTGGTCCACCTCGGTATTGACGTATCTTTGATGAATTGTTGACTTGTCACTCTTCTCCTGTGGATACTGCATATGGGGGTGAAAAGGAGCTGAATCAAAGGAAAAATGAAATAAAGTCTATGAAAGTCCTTAGCCTAGTGCTTATTAGAATGACACCTGTGCTTTCTTGAAGTCTGTTTCCACTCTGTTAGATGAAGGCAAAATTCCTTAGTCTATGACATTATAGTTAGCTAAGCTGCAATTTTTTAATTTAAAAAATGATGTATGTAATACATTCTAGATTCTGGATTCTACATTCTAGAGTCTAGATTCTACATTTTAGAAAGTATACCTGAAGAAAAAAATTAATCTGTTCTCTCCACCTCCAAAAGGGACTCCAGGTGGTCTGTGAGACACTCCAGTCAGATTCCATCTCACCCAAGACCACCACTTCAGGCTGCCACCGAGGCAACTCCTTTGATGGAAGTCTGTCCTCCCAAACATCCCAGGAAAGAGGGCCATCGCATTCCAGGTATGCAATGTTAAGGGCAAAAATGTATCCCCAGTCGCCAAAAACTAAAAATGCATTTTCAGTTTCTTGTATAGCCTCTATTCCTTAGAATGTGTATGCGCATGCCATGTATATATACTCTTGGTCAGGGTATGGTTACATTAATAATTCCTGAAGAGTGTTCAGCATGGCTCTCATTTAAAGAAACTGGAGTGGAGGTGGGAAGACATGTCTGATTTAATGAGATATCTGAATTAGATATTATTTTAAATATTGAAATGCAGAAAGTCAAGTGATCCTATACATCAAAAGATTATGCTGTGGGGATGTGAAAGAATCTGCTTTAATGTATGACAAGACTTTATACCAGGAGATCATTGTATTAAAGGGGATGCTTCCAAAGTACTCACAGGGAATTGAAAAGTCTGTTCTTTGTAAGCATTTCGATTCTGCCCCTTGTTAGCATGTGCACATGGTGAATTTGGTTACAAATGCTGACATGAGGGAAGATTGGATTCATGAGGTTTGCCTTTGTACCCAGTCGAAAGATCCACCCACTGGGTGAGAAACCCTGAGACCATTTGTACATCCCTGTTTTCCTATGAGGTTACTCTCTAGTGGATATTATTTTAAAAGGAGGTATTTTAAAAATAGTTTCATTGAGGTATAATTTATATACTATAGAATTACCCATTTAAGTGTGCAATTTTGTGATTTTTAGCACATTTACAGAATTGTGCAACTTTCACAGTGATCTGATTTTAGCATTTCTACCACCCAAAAATATCCCTTGTGCCCATTTTCAGTCACTCCCGTCCCCATACCCTACTCCAGATGATTCCTCAATATACTTTCTGCTTCTCTATCGTTACATTTCTGGACATTTCAAATAAATGGAATCATACTGTATATGGTCTTTTGCATCTGGCTTCCTTCATTTAGCTTAATATTTTAGGGTTTCACCCACATCATAGCATATACAAAAATGTCATTCCTTTTTAGTGCTGAAAAGTAGTCAGCACTAAAATATATCCATACAGCACTTTTGTATGGATATATTTGTTTATCCTGAATTCATCAGCTGAAAGATAGTTAGGTTGTATTGACTTTTTGCCTATTTTGAATAATGCTGCTGTGAACATTCACATACAAGTTTTTGGGTGGCCATATGTTTTCAATTCTGTTGGGCAGATTCCTAGGAATTTCAGTTCTGCTGGGTGGTATGGTCAATTTGTTTAGTTTTTAAAGAAATTGCCAGTTTTCCGAAATGGCTGTACCATTTTATATTCCCATAAAAAATGAATGAGTTCATCTTTTCTGTTTATCTTTGGCAGCCACTCTACTGGTTATAAAGTGCAGATTGATTATGGTTTTAATTTATATTTCCCTAATGACTAATGATATTAAGTATATTTTATGTGCTTCTTAGCTCTTTGAGTATCTATAGTGAAATGTCTGTTCAGATTTTCTGCTTAAGTTTTAACTGGGTTGTTTGTCTTATTGAATTGTAAGAGTTCTTATATTTTCTGGATAAAATCCTTTATCAAAAAAAGATGATTCACAAATACTTTCTCTCAGTATTAACTTGTGTTTTTATTTGGTAATTTTTTAATGATCTACCTTCATCTCACACCAAAGCGGGTTACATGGGTGTAGTATTTTTTAAAGATTTCTTAGAGTTGCTGAAAACATGGAACCATATGAATATAATTGCCTTTTAACCAAAATACTACTATGTAGTACTTTTCAAAAATAACATGTAAATAGTTGTTTATCTTGTGTCTTCATTTTGAAATTCAAAAGCAAATGTCATTTGAATGACCTTTTGCTGGTTAAGAATATGAATTTTTGACAGCAACTTTAGTTGTGAAAACAGATGGTTTGTGTTTATTTGCATGGTTTACGTACCTGATCAATGGTGATGATGGGTACTTAAAATCATTTTTAACGTGGGGGAACCCATGAGCATAACCAATCTAATCTGATGCGCTAACAACATTTTAACCACTTCAACACTTTCAGCAGTGAGGAATTTAGTACTCTCATTGGGAGCTCATTTCATTTTTATATGGCTGTATTTGTGGAATGTCCTTACAGCTGACCAAATTTTGCTTTTCTGTAGGTTCTGTTGTTATTAGTTTTCTACTGGTGTATAACAAATTACAACTTTCTGGCTTAATGCAACACATATTTATTATTTCACAACTTCTGTATGCCAGGAATCCAGGTATAATTGAGCTGGATTCTGTGCTTCAGGATCTTACCAGGCTGAAATCCTGATGTCAGGCTGCAGTCTCATCATAGGCTTGATTGTGGAAGATCCACTACAAGCTCCCTCAGGTTATTGGCAGGATTCATATCCTTGTCGTTGCACAACTGAGGTCCCTGTTTTCTTGCTGGCTATTGCCTTGTGGTTGCTCTCACTTCCTATAGGGCACCCACAGTTCATTGCCATGTAGATTCCTTATTAAGCCAACTCACAATGTGGTGGCTTATTCTTCAAAACCAGCAAGGGAGAAAAATTCTATCTAATTTCAGTCTGCTAATGCAGAGTCTTTATACTATTATATAATCATAGGGGTAACATCTCACTATCTTTGTCATATAAAATAAGCTAATTACAAGAGTGGCATCTTGTCATCTTTGCCACATTTTACTGGTTTTTGAGAAAGTCACAGTTCCTACACTTACCGAAGAAAAGAAGGTTATAAAGGATGTGACCACAGTCAGATGGGAACCAGGGGTCCACCACAGGTGTGTCCACCACAGTCCTTTTGAAGAGGTACAAACATGTCCCATTGTATTGTAGCTTTCCACTTATTCAGAAGTAGCTGTCATGATGACCCCTCCACACACACGAACACCAAGGCTCCCATTTTATTTTGTGACAATAATAACTTACTAACAAAGACACAATTCAATCAGGTTTTGGGGAAAGGTAATTACTTAGGACACAGGCTAAGGAGAATAACAATAGGAGCTACCTTTTATTGGAAATTTTCAATGTGTCCGAAACAGAACTAGGGTCTTTATAATTACAGCATTATCTAAATTTTAATTTATTTACTCATTTCTAGACCTAAGTTTCTTCTAGACACTGGGATTGCAGCAATGTTAAAATTCTTGTGCTCAAAGAGCTCATTTTCTAAAAAGGTAGATAGATTTAAAAAGAGTAATCAAATTAGTGAATATAATTATATTCAGGTTACTCTTGGACTATGAAGGCAAAAAGCAAAGCAACAGGATGGAAGGTGGGCTCTATTTCAGAGAACTGAATAATATGAAGAAGGCAGCCTCAGGAAGACCTCAGGAAGACCTGGGATGAGCATTCTGGGCAGAGGGAACAAGGCTAAAGGCTCCAAAGTGGGAATAACTCAGTGTGTTTGGGGAGCAGCAAGAAGGCCACTGTGACAAGGGAGTGTTGAGCAAAGGTGTAGGGAATCAGAGATGTTGTGAAGGATCAGATCATGTAGGAGCTGAGAAGATATGGTAAGAAGTTTGGATATCATTCCACATGTGATAAAAGGCCATTGGGGTTGTCTGAGCTATGGAGTGCCATTAACTGAATTATACTTCTTAAACACTCTGACTTGGCTAGGGTGTTGGTAGTACAGGTGGAAAGGTTGGGACTTGGGGTACACTTTGGGGGTGGAGCTAATGTGACTGGATGTGGGGAGTGAGAGAAAGGAGCCAAGCAATATGCAGGTGTTTGGCTTGAGCAACTGGGTGAATGGTGATAAGTGTACGGGATAAGGAAGGCAGAGAAAAAGCATATATAAAATATTCTGGATTTGCCTACCTCCATCTATTCCCAAGACCACCACTATCAATCAAGCCACTCATCATCTTCTGCCTATGGTGCTGCAAGAGCCCACTTACTAGTCTCCTCTTATGCACTCTTGCCACAATCCAATAGAAAACATACACAGTTGTGGAAAACATTAGTCCTGCTACTCCTTCACTTTCACTCTTTTAATGGGTGTTCACTGCTATCAAGATAAAAATTTAAATCCTTGATATGCCCCTCTAGGCCCACATCATCTGGCTGCTATCTAGTTCTATAGTCTAATGCTGTGCCAGTCCCCACAGCCCAGGCACTGAACCCCAAACTTTTGTGAGAGCTTCATATGCACTAAACTTTGCCTCAGCTCTGAGATTTGGAGTATGTTAATCCATCTGCCTGAATTGTTCCCCCGTTTATCCTCACTTAACCAACTGCTCATCCTTCAAGACTCAATTTAAATATCATATCCTTACTCCCTAGAGAAGTTTTGACAGGTCAATCGTGTTAAACATTGCCATAGAACTTGTTTTCTCTTATGGCACAAACGGCAATCATAATTTAAATACTTATGTGATTATTTGTCCAATAGCTATCATTTTTTCTAGGCTGTAAAATCCAAAGAAGAGGGGTAAGTTCTTTTTCACTCCCTCGTCTATATCTAGTGCTTGATACAGGGCCCTTAATGAAAGGTATTGAATAAGTAAATGAGTTTAATTTTCACAACAGCTTGAGAAGAAGACATTATTCCTTCTTTAAAGATGAGGAACTGAGCCCTGGCCAGGTGGCTCAGTTGGTTGGAGCATCATCCTGTACACCAAAAGGTTGTGAGTTTGATTCCCAATCAGGGCACATACCTAGGGTTGCAGGTTCAATCCTTGGTCAGGTTGCATATAGAAGGCAATGTGTCAATGTTTCTCTCTCACATCAGTGTTTCTATCTTTCTCTCTGTCTCTCTGTCTCTCTCTCTGGAATCAATGAACATATCCTCAAGTGAAGGAGGGAGATGAAGAATTGAAGCATAGGGATTAAATGACGTACTCAAGGACACACAGCTAACAAGTGGAAGAGCTAAATTTGAGCCCAATCTAGCCAATTCCATGGTCCACACCCTTCGCTACTCCCCCATGGGAAGTTAGATCTTTAGAAAGAAAATAGCAACCTAGCCATCTCCTAAATTATGTTGTAACAGAACCCTCTTTTCTCTTTGGTACCTCATTAAGAAAAGGAAAGTTTTGGTTATTTCCCCTGATCTCTCCCAATAAGTCTGCAGCTCGGCCCTTATTTAGATCTTGTCTGATTGGATGTGGTAGCATATCACTACTGTTTTGATACTTCCTCCCTTGACTTTTCTCACATTACCTGTTATGATTTTTGTTGTTTGTTTGTTTACTTGTTTTTTTCCTTACCTCCATAACTGACCCTTCCCAGACTTTTTCTTTAGCTTCTCTTCCATGGCCCTCCTCTATTGTTGGTATTTTCCTCTCCTTCCACACTCTCCCACTGAGTGATCTTATTCACTGCCACAGTTTAAAACACTAGCTATATGTTGAGGACTCTCAAAACTTTATATTCAGTCTAAATAACTCTTTTAATCTCCTTACCTATGTAATCAAGAGAGTGATAGACATCTCTTCCTGTACCTCATAGGCACTTCAAATTCAGCCTCTCTACAATCAAGCGCATTCTTCAGTATTGCTTATTTCAGTAGATGACCTCACATTGTCTGGTCCATACATACAGATGAGTTAATTATTTTGCACATTCTGTACCTTCTTCCATTGGTTATGTGTTTTGCATTTTACTGAAATACATGATTGCTCCTCGTTAAAAGTCTAGATGTGATGACTCTGGAATATCTCAGACAAGATGATCCTTTGTTAGGGTAAACAAAAGGGGATATGGAGGCCTGCTATACCTCTTTTCCCTACCTAAATGTACACATCATTCAAGGTGCAGTTTAAAGGGCACGTCCTCTCTATGAAGCCTTTTATGACCCTTTCTCCATGCTCCCTTATCACTTTGTTAGAACTTCGAGTTACCATATATATGATTCTGCAGTGTATTATATTTAATTATTATGTGTTAATCTGTCAAACTGGATTATAAATTCCTTGAGAATAGACAGCTTATTTTATTTGTTCTGTGCTCTTCACTACAAAGCCATTTCTTAATTTTAGCATTATTTCCCATCTGGAGGGCCTTAGAATTTTTAAAATCATTAAGTCCCAGCTCATTAGTTTTTAACAAATATTTATTTAGTTCATATATCTTCTTTCTCAATTGATAGTAAGTAGCAAGAAGAAATCAGAAGGCAACTTCAACACTTTCCCTGGAAACCTTCTTAGTTAGGTCACCTGGTTGGTCAAACACATTTAACTTTCCCCATCACAGCAGGCAGCTTTCTGCCACTACAAACAAGGATGCTCCCTCTTCTGGCTTCTAATAACATGCTTCTCACTTTCCTTAAGCCCTCATCTGTAGCCTCCTTAAAGTTTAGAACTTATCTTAGCAATCTGTGCAAGCGATTTATGCTTCTATGGTTTGACGCACTTCCGAGTCTTTACAGCCTCTGCCTATTGGCTGGTTCCAAAACCATTTCCAAAATTTAAGGTTTTATTTTGGTGTCACAATCTGTATTAGCTATCAATTGCTGTATAACAAATTACCCCATTCTTAGCAGTGTAAAACAAATGAAATTTATTACCTCACACAGTTCCTGAGGATCCCAAACCCAGAAACAGCTTAGCTAAGTGGTTGTGGCTCAGGGTCTTTCAAGACGTTGACCCTGGCTGAAGTCATCTAAAGGCTTGACTGGGCTGAAGACTGCTTTCCAGCTCACCTGGGAGCAGAAGCTTCAGTTCTTCCCCATCGGGGCCTCTCCATAGGGCTGCTCATGACACTACTGATTTTCTCCCAAGCATATTATTCCAGAAAGGAAAGGTTGAACCAAGAAAAATGCTTTAGTGTCTTTTATAACCTAATACCAGAGACATGGCATCACTTCTGCTATACTCTATGGGTTGCACCAACCAACTCTGGTAAAGAGTGAGAGGGGACCGTAGGAAGGTGTGTCTCCCAACAGGCAGAGACCATTGGGGACTGTTTTGGAGGCTGGCTACACCAAGAATAATCACAATGTCACCATCATTTTATATATGATGTTTATTATGACTCTACCTGTACATCTTCTTCATATCAATTATTGAGCATCCTCATATTCCTCCTTTACTAATTCCGTTCTACACAAATTCCAAAAAATTTTAATTTAAGTGTAAGGAATTTCTCACCTGAAATATTATGCTTTTGTCTGACTTTTAAAAATTATTAAAAACAATATCAGGGTGAAATTTTGAGGTCACAGAATATTCAGGAGCTTATATATCTTACTTCATTTTTCTCAACCATAGTAAGCATTGGAAATTTGCAAATATAAATATAAAGTGATTTTTTTCTTTGGTGAAATTAAGTGTTAATGACCCCAAAGTGATTTGCCTTTAAAGACAGTCAACTATAATAATTTGCTCCTTGTGGAAGGACATTGTTTTTTCCATTGTTGTCACACTTAAACATTTTCATACACATATGCATTCTTTGACACATATATGCACACAGTTACCCACAGCACATGTATGTGTGAATTAGATGTAAATTGGTGACACTTTAGAAGAATGAATTAGGTCTTTTCCCTGCCTAGCTGCTGTGGCTGGTTGCCATGGAAATGATGCACAAGGTAGACCTTTCAGAAAATGCTAATGGTAATATATCTTCATTGGAGGAGTTCATGTATTAATCAGAAATGAAAAGAACTATAATAACAAAGCAATGTAAATATCCTAGGGCTAAAAGCTATCTGATTGTATCAAACAAATCCAATTTATCATCTCTTTTGCCCTGACCTTGACTGAACATAACTCTTCCCTGAACTCTGAGATCAATGAACAGGTAGGCAGTTTGTTAAAATTAATGTGAGATTTCATCTTTAATTATTGTATGCATAGACTCAATTTCTGCTTCATTAAATACTACATAAGGGTCAAGACTGATTTCCACAGTTCTCTGCCTCAGTAGATTACTTCCAAAGTGCTTTTCTGCCTTGGATGCCCTCTAAAAGTATGTCCAACCGTAAATAATAATAACTTGGTTTCCTGACGCCACAGTTACCTGGAAAATAGATTAAAGCAATTCTTACCTTTTCCAACAGCCTTTTTTGTCATAATATGTTATTTATTCTACACATATAAAAAATTATATGGTAATTATAGCATATGACATTTTTAAAGATATATTTCTTTAACAATGAAAGTCATCCATAAGGTAGTTAGGTGGGTATAAACATTAATTTTTTGCATATGTGCTCTTTATTATTTTTACATATACAATTTAGAATAAAGTTTTTATAAAATTTTCACTTTGTATTCTTTTCTACCAAATAACTTATAGAATCAAAGGATATTAGAGTTGGAAAGAACATTTCCATCATATCATATAATAAACTGTCCCCATAACATCTCTATTCAGTTTTATAAATTTTTCTCTCACGTTAGTTAGATAGATGCTTGATTAACATGATCAAAAATGACTTTTATTGGTTACTTAAGTGAAACATTGACTACATCTGATATGCTGTCTTAAGTGAAATAAAAATATTTATTGATCATTTTGTTTTTTATTGACTATTCCCTACAGTATAGCTCATAACTTAAGCCAAATAAACTAGTATTTGAATAACATTTAAAAAGTTATAAATATTTGCTACAGAATGCTCTTTTTAATTCATTGTTGTTTCAAATGAAGTCTCTTTAAATAGTAAGCCATGGTAAAGTAAATTTACTTAAAATTTTTGATTATTGAAGTTAGAGACATGTTTTTAGTGTCTGATCACAGCCTTGTATCAGTGGAGCCTTGCTGTCATGTGGTCCATCCCCACCAAACTGGTACCGTCTGTTAGGGAGTAGTTTAATGACTGTGGGACTCAACTGCACTGTTAGTAATTACTTCCACTCAAATAAAGGTTGTGTGTAGAGAAAGATATATAGACAGCTGGCACCCTTGGGGACAAAACTGTCAACATATTCCGGTTGGGGTTTCCATGTAGGAATTGTTGTGGATGTCAGCTTAAAGGTACATGCCCTGACCTTTGGTTCATGCCCTGACCTGAGTGTGGTTCAGTTGGTTGGACATCGTCCTAAAAAGCGAAAGGTCGCTGGTTTGATTCCCAATCAGGGAACTGACTGTGCAGCTGATTCCGTCAAGGTGTGGTCCCAGCTGAAGGTGAAGGCACGTATGAATGATGTTTCTCTTACATTGATGTTTCTCTCTCTCTTTCTCCCTTCTTTCCCTTCTCTAAACATAAGTAAATAAAATCTTTTTTTAGAAAGTACAAAGTCATGCATTATATGTTTCTCTAGGACAATTGATCTCTAATCTTATTAAGAGCATTTATTTTAATTTGCATTACCTGGAGATGGTTAAAATAAAGACTTACGGGTTCTTCTCCTAGCAATTCTGGTTAGTAAGCCTGTAATCTGTATTTTGAACAGCCTTGGTCCTCACTGTCTCCCTTGGAATTCTCATGAAAGTAGTCCATTGGCATCTCATTATATGGAACACTGCTCTAGGGATTTGATATATTTTATGGAACTCCCTAATTTAAATTACTAACTAGAAATATTTGGGGACACTGAGGTGCAGGGCAGAAAGTAAAGGGTAAAGACAGCTAGTACAATGGGGGATAAATAATTCTGTTGAACTACTAATAATAGCTGCCTTAATCACAGCAGCCTAGTCAAGAAAACAATGGTTTTCACAGGCTCTTATAAGTGAGATGATTGTCACACATACTGGAGGAACCAAAAATTACCCAGCGGGTAGCCAGCCAACCTCATACTTTGTGTTTTCTTTAAAAACCCAAGACTATATTGCTTTAAAAAATCCTATTCTTCTAGAAAAGGATAGGTTGAGAGGAATTGGTTAGTTGATGCATTTTTTAATTTTATTACATTTATTGGGGTGACATCTGTTACTAGAAGTATACAGGTTTCAGGTGTATGATTCTATAATACATCACCTGTTGTATTGTGTGTTCACCACCTCAGGTCTCCTTTCTTCACCATTTATCCTCCCTTTACCTTTTTCTATCTCCCCGCCCCCACCTTCCCTCTTGTGATCGACATACTGTTTTCTGTTTCTATGAGTTTTTCTTTGCTTAGTCTCCTTACCTCAGTACCATATGATTTCACTTATATGTGGAATCTAATGAACAAAATAAACTAACAAACAAAACAGAAACAGACTCACAGACACAGAGAACAAATTGACAGCTCCTGTCCTCCAGGTGCTTCTGTTTTCATCACTATGAAGTTCTTCTTTACCCTCTGATTATAAAAACTGGCCAAAATACTTTTCCAGAACTGTGGTTTTGTATGTTTGCATTTAAATCTTAATCTATCTTGATTTTATTTGGGGAATATAGGCCTAATTAAATTTTTCTGAGGAGTAAGTCAATCATGACAATATATATTGAAAAATATATCCTTTGTGCTAACTTGATGTGTGATCGTCTTTACATATTAAATTCTTGTAAATATTTGAATCTTTTGTAGCTCCATATTTTACATGATTGAACTCTTGTTTATTCCCAAATCAGTGGTATATTGGTTAAACATATTGTTGTGAAACACAGATAAATATCTGGCAATTTATATTCTTCACACTCTTGTTTAAAACTTTTATTATGCTCAAATTTTTATTCATCCATCCAGTTAAATTTCAGAACAGTCATGTTGATTTTAGAGATAAATCCCTTTGGAATTTTGATTGGGATTTATGATATTGTAATTTATAGCAAGAAATATAAAATATATTTAGTGTCATTTCTGTAAGAAACTGGCAAGGTCTTCTCAAACCCTTAGAATTTCCTAAGTGCTGAGAGCCAGAAAAAGTGCCTTCTGTTATGTTAATGGACCTTTGGAATGCACCTGAGGCTGGGGGCGGGTGTCCAGGAATACCAACCTGGTGATTAGAGGGCTGGGACTTTCAGTCATTTGCAGAATTTTTCAGGCTTGTGCAGAGTGGAGGAAGGAGAGAAAAAGCAATGAAGCTAGGAGGATATCTAATAAGAAATGTGTGTGTCTGTGGTGTTGATGAGAAGTGGTTGAAAGGGTAATCTATGGGATTTTCTGATGGATTGAAAGTTGCCCCTTAGCTGATGTCCAAAGAGTATTCTAGCTCCCCAGAAAAGACATAAACTCTAGCATCACATCTATGGGAACTTAACTAATTATAGAAAGCTTGTCTTCTTCACGTGACTGCCAACTCAGTTAAATCATTAGCATTGTAGCACTTTATGTGAGTGAATTTTAACATATCTAGGTTGCTACTTGTCAACTAAAATATTCAAGCATAATAGACTACAAAATATCATTGACATTCAAAATCACTGCATGCATAGGCAATTGCCCCTCAACAGGCCATACAATGGTACTAATGACAGCATTAATGACAGCACTAATGGCAGCACTAATGACAGCACTAATGGCAGTAGAGACAGGGAAATGCAACTTGTACTTTAATAAGGAAGTTGAAAGGCTTTGAAAATGATTCACAGGGCACCAGACCTGGTCTGGGTTTGTGTATTTGAACTTTTTACTGCAACCCACAGTGAAAAACACATTTTATTCATGTTAGGCAAAATGATTTCGGGTGTTAAGGTGACAAACGGCCATCTTAGGCAGGAAGCCAGTTCACCCTGCGGGGGCAGGCTCCCGTCACTTGAAGAGAGTATTCTTACGTAGCCAAGTGGGCCCATTAAATAGTTACTGTTTTGAATTACGCAGCTTTTAACAATCACACAGAGCAGTGGCTACAAACAACCTGAGTTAGCACGTGCCACTTGGCTATATAGAACCAGCCCCATCCCTTTTTGGGTGTGGAGATCTCCGATCTACCATCTCGCTGCCACCCAGGAAGCTGCTTTTATCTGTAAGTCCCCTAATAAACTCTTGATGTTATTCTGGAGTTGTCGGCCTCTTTTTTCCACCTCTCAGCTGAAAATGAAATTTTTCCCAAGGACTTAGAATTCATGACAAAGATGTGAAGGGAAACAGAAGTTTCACTGGCCACACAAATCCTTAACTCAGTTTGGTGCATTCTGATGATTTTTATTCCAATTAACATTTTAATAGCAGTCATATCCTTTTGAATTAATCTCTTGAACCAATAATGGATTATAACTTTCATTTTAAAAAATATGGGTCTGGGAAGTTTAGGAAAATTTCTTTTATTCTAAGCAGCTGCTTTTTTTTTTTTTTTTTTTTTTGCTTAAGCTTTTTATGTGTGGGTAGCACCATTTGCTAGTTGGTAGCAGAATAAAAAAATTTTACTTTTGTATTATCTAACTTAGGAAGACATTATACTTGGCAGTTACGTTTAGATTTAAGATTACATACCGGACCCCAGATGTCCTCAGTTTATAGTTTGTATTTATTGTCTATCATTTTCACAGGGCCATACGTTCCTCAAGGCAAGGAAGTTAAACTTACTTACCTTCATATCCCCTAAGATGATGTATTGTGCTGAGCAATTACTTAAAACTATTTTGTAGTACACTTAAATTGATAAGTTAAGTAATTAATATGTCATATGTTTAAATTGAATAATAGAACTCCAGAGCCATTATATCTCAATTTTGTAAAGATATTGTAAATTGAGTAAATTGAGTAAATTTTGTATATATGTAAATTGAGTTTTCAAAATGATTTCATTTTCCTCATAGTGTAACTTTTGTTTTTTTTAGTACTTGCAGTCTCCTTGTCTTTTTAACATACTATCACAATTGAAATTAAAATAGCCCAATGAAGTACATAAATATCATCCCCATTTCTATTGAGCTAAAAGTCAAACCTGATAGCTCAGTTTAATAAAGAGTCGTCGTGATCTGAGTCTCATTTGTGTCATAGGTTCTCATCACTGGCCCCATCCAGATTATTCACCAACTATATCAATTACTTGTGATTTTCCCACCCTGCCCCAATTCATGATGTTTCAAAAACTCCATACCTTTGCAGGCATTATTCCTTCTCACTGAAATGCCATCTGCCTGGATAATTCCTACCACTCTCCAATGCCTCTGTTTCCGGGTAGTCTCTAGCAAAAGTGGAATGAGATCAGTCAGGAGGATATTAGAGTGAACCAGTAGAAGACTAAGTGAATGAGTAAATGAACAGATGAGAAAAGCAGAGTGATAAGCCATGTGCCTCCCCTTGGCATGTAGGACTGCCAGCATAATCATCTTTCTGCCTTTGGAAACAGGGTCTCTCTTGTGATACCTCCATGCCAAAGGTCCCGCTATGCCACCTACTTTGATGTTGCTGTTCTCCGCTGCCTACTCCAACCCCACTGGTCTGAGGAAGGCACGCAGTGGTCTCTGATGTACTATCTACAAAGGCTGCGACACATGTTGGAAGAGAAGCCAGAGAAGCCCCCAGAGCCAGATATTCCTCTCCTGCCCAGACCCAGGAGTAGCTCGATGGTGGCAGCAGCTCCCTCGCTGGTGAATACTCACAAAACCCAAGTAAGAGACTCCAACCATTGTCATTTGAATCAACAGCTTTGGTCATAACAGATTCCCGTTTTCTTCTGTGCATCGGCTCTTATTCCAGCACTGACTATTTGGTCGGGGGTTACTGTGATGTTGTTGTCCTTTCCCTTCCATCAATTTACCATTCAAAGGAGTTATCTGAATGCCTTTTGCACCCACTAATCTAGAGTAAGCATAAGCCTCTGTTGATTCGGAATAATGGAAAATTGGGTCTTAGATAATGAAAGCACTGCTTAATAGAGAGTTCTTGCATATAACCTGTTGATTGCTGATATCATAAAATGTGTGACACTAGAGTTTTACTGAATATGATTTAACCTCTTTTGTATCACTCAACATTATTTGCCTCAATGTCATCATTAGGAATAGGTGTTTCTGATACATAGTCTTGCTGTTTATTATATATGACTGTATACTGATGTGACGACATCCTCTGAAAACCACTTTTTGATGAACTAATGTCCTTATATCAGCTTGATCACTTTTTCTGCCCTTCTTTGTTGTCTACGCCACATGTTGAATATGCAGAGGGAGACATGATTAGCCGTGTGTTCCAGTTGTTTGGTTTACTTAGAGGTAAACTGACTGTGTGTGAAAACCATCTGCATATTCTGAAAATAAACACGAGCAATGTAATATCAGACGGTAAAGGAAATATACTCTGTTTTAGTAGTAGTTGATTCTGCCCAAAGTAAATATCTCCTTTGGTGAATCATTGAATGGAAAGCCACATTTTTAATAAGAGAAAATGATACCTATCTTATCCCTATTTTCTTAGCTTTCCTAAATCTGGAGCTTCATGGTTTTGCTGTTGAAAACTCCAAACAGAGGTCATAATTAATATAAATTTATCTCCTCGGTAGCAGGATTTGGATTCTGAAAGTCTGGATATATAAGCCTGGACATAAATATTTTATAGATATCAACACAGTAGGCATATTTCTATTAAAAATATGGCGTCTCAGTATTTATTTGGATATAAAGCCCATTGTCGTTTACTATACCTACCTTTATTGTCTATTAAGGATCTCACCATGAAGTGCAATGAAGAGGAAAAATCTCTCAGTCCTGAGGCCTTTTCTAAGGTATCGCTGACCAATCTGCGTAGGTCTGCAGTTCCAGATCTTTCTTCAGACCTTGGCATGAACATTTTTAAGAAGGTAAGTAGAACCACATATGCTTTTGATATTTTGGTAATAAAAAAAATTACTGGGGCATGAGGTGCTTTTGATGGTGCTGCAGTGTGGGGTGGTAAAGGGACCTCGGGGAAGAGAAGTCAGCTCCCGGCTATAACGCTGGCTTGCAGCATCGCATCTGTGTGCCTTGTACAAGTCCCTCTGTGCACGTGTGTGCTGCCCATTCTAAATGTTGCTGCAAAGCTCAGTGCTGACGATGTGCTTTCAGTGGCATGGTGGCAGTTGTGATAGCAATGATGGTAATGCACATTTGTATGGCTCGTCTCATTTTATCGACTACTTGATATAAATGGTTCTCATTCAATCCAGTGAGATCCTTATTTTCCCCATCTTGCACAGAAGAAACCAGGTCTTGCTGCAGTTCTCAGAGTGGTGGGATTATCATGGGACATTTATTCCTGAGGTCATCTCTGGTTTAAAGACAACAAAACGATGAAACTTTGTTAATTAAGTAAAAAATATCTTCATAACAGACCACTAGTTTTACTACTGCCACAACTTCCCCTTATGACTAAGTCACAGTATTAGTGTAACTTTCCACTCAACAAACATTTACTGAGCATCCACAAGGAGTTAGAAGCCTACAGATGGGAAATTACAGGTGTTATCTTTAGTGTAAAGGAATAAAAGCATACACCTGGGACTCAGTTGATCGGGGTTCAAATTCAGCTCTGCCACTGTCAACCTGTGTGATTTTGGCCAAGTGATAATGTATCAGTTTTCTAAATGATATATATAGTTTATAAAACCATGTATCAGTTTCTTCACCTGTAAAATGTGTACATATTACACTTACCTCAATAGGCTATGTGGATTAAGTGAGATGATGCATATGCAGTCTTTACTGTTACTAGCATTTAGTAAGTACTCTATAAATGTAACTATTGTTCAGAGAGAGAGGAAGTGACCAAGTCTTACAGACTTTAGGTAGTTTGTGAAAGGTGGAGTCCAAACTCAAAGCTAGGTCATCTAACAGAATATTAGTTCATGCTCCAATGAATCTACCACTCCATGTCCCTTTTTTTTTATAAGTATATGGAGCTAATCAAACAGAAAATAATATGTGCAGAATAAGATATGTGTGGTGGCTTCATTTTCTATTTTTCAAAATGATTAATTATGTTCATGAAAAACACAGAACATATTATTGACTTATGTGTGAGCTCAGAGTATTGCTAAGGAAGCAGCCATGTCTGTCTTCATTGATATGCCATGCTCATAGTTTTTCCAGAAATGTCTATCATTGTAGGGGGGAAAAGTTTTCAAAACTGACCACACATGAGTACCTCTGGGCAGCTTTTAAAAATTCGAGCGCCCAGGCCTGACCCCAGAATCGCTGAAGGTTAGGCCCAGATATCAGTATATTTTAACGCATGCTCTGCATCTTTTTTTATGCTCCTTATGAACAGCAGTACATATTTGAAGTTGTCTGGCAGAAACCACTGATCTCAGTCTTAAAAAATGGAACAGAAAATACTAGCTCGTCCGAATGGGATTCTGACTCGGGGACTCTGTGCTCTAACTTGGTGGCTTTCCAATTTTACCATGCATCAGAATCGCCAGCGAGGTTTATTAAACACATGTTACTGAGCCTTCTGAGTTTCTGATCCAGTTTCTCTGGGTTGCACCTGAAAATATGCATTTCTAACAGTGTCCCAGGTGACCCTGATGTGGCTCATCTGAGGACCACACTTAGAGAACCATTCCTCTAACCCAACCCAGCAATAAGACCCAGGGTGACATTTTACCTTTTGCTTCATTTCTTTCACTGTTTAAACACATTGTGGAGATTTCTCCCATCTCTATTTTATGATCTCAGTGGCTTTCTGGGTCTCCTTTTCCTAGAACACTTCCTGTATTTTAGGGCAGGTCATGGAGCCCTTTGGGAAGCAAACTGGAACCTCTCCTTTGCCCTGTGTCTTCCCCTTTCCTTTCACCCTCCTAGTTCAAGAGCCGCAAAGAAGACCGAGAGAGGAAAGGCTCCATCCCTTTGCACCACACGGGGAAGAGACGGCCGCGGAGAATGGGAGTGCCGTTCCTGCTGCACGAGGACCACCTGGATGTGTCCCCCACCCGCAGCACATTCTCCTTCGGAAGTTTCTCTGGGCTTGGAGAAGACAGGCGAGGCATCGAAAAAGGAGGCTGGCAAACCACCATTTTAGGTGACTGCAAGGACCTTCCAAAGTAGGGCAGAGCTTGAGTGACCTGTTTAGGAACCTGTATCTAGGGCTCCCAGGCAAATCTGGATCTTCCTTGACTAGTTTAGACAAAATTTGGGCCCGAAAGTGAGATTCTCAGTACAAAATAGTGCTGTGTCTTCACAGCTGAAGAAATGCAGAAAATTGAATTAATTATTGAAGACTTATATAATGAGACAGGTAATGGCCCTATTTCTTAAATATTCTAGAGGTGGAAACATAGCCTTAGAGGGTCACGTGCATTAGTTTTCATTGTGAATCCAAAGACACAATTTATTTAACTTGAATGCTAAAAAAGAAAGAGTAATGAAATATTTTTTTCTTTCTAAAATGACATATTAAGGAAGGCCAGCTTAAATTTAAGAGCTGACAGCTAACTAGGGCCCAACAGATGGTTTCTGACATTTGGCTTAGATTGGGGCTGACCTTGTCATAAGCAACTTCATCCATCATCTTGACCCTGAGTATTCCCAAGGGAAGGTCAAGCCCTGCTATTTGGCTGTACCTCAGAACCTCCCAAATACGCCCACTCACTCCTCTCCCCTCAAAAGACAACACCGGGACACAGCATCTTGCAGGTTTTAACCCCGTCCCTCCTTGTGGCTGTCCTCCGTCCAGGGAAATTTACCCGGCGGGGCAGTTCTGACGCAGCCACTGAGATGGAGAGCTTGAGCGCCCGGCACTCTCACTCACATCACACCCTGGTGAGCGACCTGCCGGACCACTCCAACAGCCATGGGGAAAACACCGTCAAGGAAGGTGGGTCGGAGGCGGCGCCTGCAGGTGGGAGTTCAGGTTCCTTTTCCTGTTTCCTGTTTTTACTCCATGTTCCACTTTCATTGTCATCAGACTCCTTGTGCTTTCTGAAAACATGCATTCATGTGCCTATGTTGCCTTGTGGGCCATGCTTAGAATTTCATTAGCAGCAAGGGCTATTGGACAGCGCAGTGTGAAGCCCATTATGCCCCAGAGCGAAAGCAAGGGCAAGCCATTCATTGTTTTCAAAGATCGTAGTCCCACAGGGCTAGAGGGGACTTGGAGGACAGCTAGATTCAGGACTTCATTCCGCTCTATCATGTGCCTATGAAGGGTTTGCCCGCCTTCAGAGGGAGGGAGGTCACTGCCTTCTAAAGACACAATTCCTTTTTCAGACAGCTTCCACTTCAGATAAATGCATTCTGTGCTTTATGTGAGCAAATATGCGTCTCTTGGTGAAATCTGAGAGGAGTTCTTAATCTGTGCTCTTAATCTATGAGCATGAGTCAGTCCCTCCTGTCCCTAGCCTGTATTTCAAATATTTGATGACACCTATTAGTGTCCATTACAGATTTATGTACATTACTCTAAAGAAAAGGAGAAAAAAGAGTACCTGTTTGTCATTCCTTAAGTATACTAGGTAAAACCAAAATTTAAATAGCCACAGACTTGTAGGGAAATACTTCAACTAGTTTAACTATATTAATAAGGTATGTCATCTAACAGTGGGTAAAATCCACCTATTAGACATAAATTAAATTCTAGCCTGGGTCTTAAGGAAGCCAGCTGGAATTCACATTTTTCTATAACCATCATTATTTATGAGATATTCATTTCATGGCCATAACACCTGCAGCAGTTCTGTGGGAATTGAGAATAGCTCTGAGACTATAAATCAAGTAATCTGTAAAGCTACAGCTGTGATTGTAGTCACATTTTATTACATTTTAAATAATAGTATAAGTATCTAATGTGATGTTTCCAATTAATATGGAGAAAACTAAGAAATTGCTCTCCTTTTGTTAGTGAGATCCCAGATCTCCACCATCACCGTTGCAACATTCAATACCACACTGGCGTCATTCAATGTCGGCTACGCAGACTTTTTCAATGAGCATATGAGGAAGCTCTGCAACCAGGTGCCTATCCCAGAGATGCCACACGAGCCCCTGGCCTGCGCAAACCTGCCTCGAAGCCTCACTGACTCCTGCATAAACTACAGCTACTTGGAGGACACAGACCACATTGATGGGACCAATAACTTTGTTCACAAGAATGGCATGCTTGATCTTTCTGTAAGGAGCAAGAATCTTTCTTACTGGAGCTTGAAAGATAGTGACTCTTTGGTTCAGTCTGTACTGTGTTGTGTGAATTGAGCATATCAATGCTTAGAAATAGGGGACCTTAAAATGAAGAAGCCACCCATATAAAAAATTTCACAAATGTGTTAACCTTCTTAGATGCACCTTTCCCTTTTTTTGAGAATTACATTAAATTTGAATATTTTTAACCTGAAACATTAGTGAATCATGAACACACATATATAAACACACATAAATGTGAGTGGTTTTGCTAAGTCTCTTTTTTCTATAAGAGAGTAAAAAAAATTCTCAGTTTATTTTCTTTTGTTATAAAAGTGACATGATTATAAACTTCCTGTGTTGCAGGGGAAAATGAACAGAAGTCCAATAAAAGAAACTTGCATTCTCAAGAATGCTTGCCTTGATTATAGTTATTAGCAAATGGAAGTGTTGTTATATTTTACAGTTATATTTCACAAAATTTTTTATTTCACATTAGGGAATCTGGCACAGCAAGTAACTTAAAATATTAAAGTAAAGAGGACTTACTTTAAAAATGCAAATATTTTGTATTTAACATTGAAGGGTAAATAATGATACAATTGTGAATGTGCAAAAGGAAGTAATTTTTTCTTTATCCATTATTGAAGAGAGTAAAATGCAGAGGATTAAAATACTTTGATTTAAAAAGCAATTGAACATGTTTCCATTTTGGCAAATAGTTACGCTCCCATTAATTCATTATGTTTCATTATCTCCATTAACCATCTATAGCATGGCGAGTTTGGGAATACTTAAATGAGATAATATATATATGCATTTTTAATTCTTTGGGTGTTTTATATTTTATATTAAGCATATAAATAAACAAAGTCCCAAACTAACTTAGATAGAAATATCTGAAAATTATATGAATTATTTATACTCAAGTTTGTAGAACATCCTAAAGAAAATCAATTAAACAGAATAATTGATCTATATAGGAAGAGATAATCTAAGTAACTTAATCACCTACTGTTTATTTTTGTCTTCTCCCAGGTGGTTCTGAGGGCTGTTTATCTTGTCCTTAACCATGACATCAGTTCTCGCATCTGTGATGTGGCCCTAAACATTGTTGAATGCTTGCTTCAACTTGGTGTGGTGCCCTGTGTAGAAAAGAACAGAAAGAAGAGTGAAAACAAGGAAAATGAGACTGTGGAAAAAAGACCAAGTGAGGGAGCTTTCCAGTTCAAAGGAGTATCTGGAAGTTCCTGTGGATTTGGGGGCCCTTCAGTTAGTGGAGCCGGAGATGGTGGAGGAGAAGAAGGAGGAGGTGGAGATGGAGGAGGTGGAGGAGGTGATGGAGGAGGAGGTGGAGGTGGTGGAGGCGGCCCTTATGAGAAGAATGATAAGAACCAAGAAAAGGTATGACTGAAAACTACCTTCTGTGTCCTCACGAATGTTGCCCCTAATTCCTTTCCAATGTGTGCTTCTCAGCAATTTGTTGACTCAGAACAATAGCTAGTCACTAGAGCAGGAAACTGGTAAGTCTAGAAATCTCACCATTAGGTCTTTAGCAGGCATTAGTGGAAAGAAATGAACCTGTATTCTAAATCCAATGACCACTGCCATCCAAGCAATGTTAGGCCTAATTCCCTGGTCATGCTATTTCTGCAGGAGAAAATCTCAGATAAATTACATTGCCATAATTCTCAGTCTGCCACCAAGGATAGCCTCTTTTTCAAGACTTTCAGGGTCTGACCTAATTGAGCAGTGTTCTAGTCTTCTCTGGCTGCCATAACAATATCATAGATTGGGTGACTTAAGCAGCATAAATTTATTTCTCATAGTTCTGGAGGCTGGGAAGTCCAAGATTAAGGTGCAAAGTAAGTGTGCTTCATTCTGAGGTCTCTCCTCTTGGTTTGTAGGTGGCTGCCATCTTGCTCTGTGCTCACGTGTCCTCTTTTTACTGCATGCACAGAAAGAGAGAGTGCAAGTTTTTGTTTCTTTTCTTATTATGACACTAATCCCATTGAACCAGGGCCCCACTCTCATGACCTCATCTAACCCTTATTACTTCCCAAAGGCCAAATCTCCAAATCCTGTTACATTGGGGGTTAGGGCTTCTACATCTGAATTTGGGGGAGATATCAACATTCAGTTCATAACATGCAGTTTTATTTTTCCTCAAGATAGAATCTTTCTGTTCATGTAGTGAATGCATTTTTGGGGCCGTCAACTTCAATGAGGGTTAAGGAAAAAGAAGGGGAAAACTTTGTTGGGTTAGTTGGCATTTTTATTGGCATTAGTGTGGAAGACTAGCCTTGTTTTCTCATGTCTCAACTGTCACATTCCAGTGCCTTTAGCTTTCTTATTATTGATTGTTTCTTAATTTAATTCCCTTTGCCCTCAAACACTTGGATTATGATCTTTTACTTAACATCAAGAATTAGTTTTCTCCTTTAACTTGGCTTGTATAAAAGAATTACCATAGCTTAAATTCACATAACATACTGATTTCAATTTGGGGTTTTAGTGGAAAATGCTGTTAAGAAATTGAAATCAACAACAGATTTGAAGCTCTAACAGGTGACATATTGGGTCAAGTATTTATAAGTGTAAGATTACACTGTGCAGAGTTCTACCATCTGCATATTATCTAATCTATGAATTGTCAATTTTTTTCTTACAGGTTATCAGGTTTTTACAACCGAATAGGTGTTGTAATGCTCCTTGTCTTTTATAATTTTTTTCTCCATCTCTTTCCAGTCCCACTGGATGCATGATTAATGTGCATTTATCCTCTGTGTTTCTTCATCTCACTGTTTACTCCTATCTTCCTAACATTCTTGGAATCTGATTCAGATACTTCTGCCCTAATATTCTTGGGTTTCTGAACTTTTCCTTTAGGATTTTCCTCCTGGTATAGTCATATATATGTTGTTTTCCAATTCAAATTGTATCTTCTGATACTTAAGATTCCCAGCTTCTTAGCTCCTCATACATCACCGATGACAATCCGAGGATCCTCAGATTTTATTTTAGATGAAAATCACCTAAATGATGGTACAAATCACAAGGGATTTTATCTTGGACCCTAAAATCAAAGGGATCAGTTAATCAGCAATTATGTGAGAATTAGCAACCAAACACAATCTCTAAGGACCAAATTTATAAACACAGCAAACAATGAGATTCTTACTAAAGTATCATTTTTTACCTGCCTATCTAGGCTGGCCACTAAGAGAGATGATAGATGGCAATGTGTCCATTATAATTTTCAAGGGGAAAAACAAGAAAGAGGCTTGAGAAATTTTGATGAACTTTTATCAGTAAAATGTAGATATTTCAACTAAATTGATGAGAGCTTTGCTATATATCCTAAGGATATCTGAGGTTCATTATTAGTATTATGGGTTTTTTGTTTTTATATCTACTTTCTACCCAATTAGTATTTCCATTTAATTTCTATTGAAGAGCTGCAAGTCTTTTGCCTATTTAAAAATCTAGATATTATACTAGCTACTTGATAATATGTGTTATTTTGACCAAAGTTATCACTTTGGGTTAGTATAGGAATTTTTAAATCAGATTATGTGGTCAAAAACAGCCACCAAGGTGTATGTTTTATAGTGAGTTCTACAAAATCGTTTTCTCTGTAGTACAAAGAATTTAGGAAGTAAAATCTGACTGTAGGTCAAGTCCATTGTATTTGTGATTCACACAGTTCTGTTATTCCCAAAACCCATCTGTTATTTTCAGTAAAATCAGAGGGTTTATTTAATTTTGCAACTGGGTAAATACCAGAAGCTTGGGGAATTGATTAATTCAGAAAGAAGATCTGATTTCTGTGTTTGCCACTGACTAGTATGAGAGCTTGAAATGCTATTTAATATCTGTCCTGATCTTGGCCTGTGGCTGGATACATCTTTCTGAATGTCACCTGTGAGAGAAACCTAAAACCCAAGGTCATAGGAAAGTCCAACAAAATACAAACCTGAATAGATATTTACAAAGAGCTTTTGCAGCTAGGGTTTTATTTTAAAGAACATGTAGTAATTCCAAAATGTATGTTAATCCATCTTCCAAATCAACCCTCATCCAAGGTGACCTTTTCTGAGCACTGCTGCCTCTGGCTATGAGTGTGTGCACTACAAAGAGGCTCGGCTCAGGGGGCCGGTCAGTCAGGACTGCAATCCAGTCCAAGCCTTGCTCACTGAGCTGTTCACCCAGAGGCTGCACCCACTAAGAGGGCTCTCCCATCCCTGATTCATCCGCCCAGAGGAGTACTTTTCTAATTTGCACAAAGTTGCACCAAAGGATAGCAGTGCCCCATACCTAGTAATGATAATTAACATTTGTTTTGCTAATATTGTGTGCCTTATACATTTCGATTTATTTAATTATCACAACTCTATGAGACAGACATTATCATAATTCCCATTTTGTAGGGCACAGAGTGGTTATGTAACTTGTCCAAGGTTATGGAGCTAAGATTTAAATCCAAACTGAAACACTCCAGAATTGGGATATATACATATAAGAATGAATCAATGAATGAATGAACAGATAGATGCCTATTGACAAGTTTGAGTCTTCCCTTTGGAACCATCTGAGCTATAGAGTTCTCAGTAAACATACTCCGTCATGGAGATATGTGTACAGGAGTTTTCCTGAGGTGTCATCTCAGGATCAATATCTGTGAGGTGTAAAGGGAGCAAGATGGGGCAGAGGGAGAAGTTGAACTGCAATGTAGTTGTAATAGAGACCTTAGCCCATTACCACACAGGAAGCTTTGGATCTGGGATGGTTCCTCAAAGTAGTCCCCTAGTGAAGTAAGAGATCCCACCATTGTACCCCCCATCTCTTTATTCCCTTGAATATCCATTGAAAACAGACTGCTTCCAGAATGAGAGCATAACCTTGGGTGAGGCAGCTTGCTTTAGCTAAGGGCAGTGCCTGAAGAGTGAGCTATCAACTCTTCCAGCAGCTCAGAGAATGACTGCTTCAGTCCTAAAAGGGGCATCTCTGGAGTCCAGCACTGTATCCTCTCCATCAGCCTACAGATTAGAAAAGTAGGGCCAAATACGTAACATTAGGGAAGAGAGAGTCTACCACATTCTGACACATGCAGCCTAGGTAATCCCCTAACTCTTTCACACCCTACCCACATCTGAGTATACATGTGGCCCCAAAGTTTATGTATAAACCTGATTATATGACTATGGAAGAGCCCTTCACAATTTAAAAGGCAATTCTTATTATTTAATTTGTTCCGCACAGACAACCAGTGAAGTAGGAAGGGAAGCTACTAGGATACTCAATTCACAGGTCTGGAAACTAAAACACAAAGAGATGAGTTAATTTATCGAATGTGATGTGCAATTAGGGAACAGGAGATATAATCTCAAGTCCGTGGTGCATGTGCTAACAGCAGACAGTAGCGAGAAGGACTAAGGAAGATCAAAGCCTCCCGAAGGTAATGGCACTCCCTCACTGGAATCTGCGTCATTCCTTAGCAACAGCTTCCTTCTGTTTCTTTGGAAATAAAGCAAGGAAACTCATTTTTGTGGAAGCTATCTTACAGAAGCTTTCTCTTGCCCCATTTAATCCATTAACAACAAGGATCAAATGGGGCAAGAAAAAGGATGGTAGCTCTCGTAATTCAAGCAGGAAGGCTTCTTATTTATCTTCAAAGGAAAATCAAGATGCATATTCACTAATTTTTAATATTTTCACTTTCCTTGTACATATGTATTCTAATGTAGTGAAAGTATAAATTAGAAAAAATTTTTTAAATGTCAGAATTTGTCATGTGATTTCTAAGTTCCAAACAGATCAGTGCCAGAAATTTAGCAATAATTCTTGCCTGGGCGTACTATCAGAAGCCTACTAATTATGGGAGCTTCTAGGAAAATGTATTTGCCTTCATTACTGAGAGTCCCCACGGTCTCTCCCTAACAGTTTTTCTGATGGTCTGTCAAGGATACAAAAGCACATCTTTTAATAAAGAAGTCTCCATTCATATCCTTTAGCCCTAGAGGGTATGCAAAATGCATAGATATTTTTCTTCCTTTTAAATAAATCATGTCCTAAGTTTTAGAAATAGTGTGCTTGTTGAGCCCTTGACAATTCTATTTCCCAAGTTGCAGGGGCTCACTATAAGACAAATTAAAGTGGTTTAATCATAAAATAAAATCTTAGTAGTAAAAGGGCCTTAGTGACTAAGTAAACAGACTTCTCTTTCTCCCTTGTTTGTGGGTACTAGGAAGAAAGTACACCAGTAAGCAACCATAGGCTTGCTCTCACCATGCTCATCAAGATAGTGAAGTCTTTGGGATGTGCCTATGGTTGTGGAGAAGGACACCGAGGGCTCTCTGGAGATCGCCTGAGACACCAGGTATTCCGAGAGAATGTAAGAGAATTAAAGTAGATTCCATTTCCTCTCCCTCATCCCTCCGATTTAGGAATGAGTCCTTTGACAATGAGGGTCAGTGTTCCCTAAAAAATATTGAATTTCATATGGGTGATTAATGCTGTCTTGGGGTGGGAGGATTCCCACAAGATATCTCAAGATATCTGAAACCCAGGCCCAGGAAAGTGTAATTGGGGAAACATTTCTGCCTCTTGCAGAGGGCAGGCCAACTCCCAGTTAGTGAGAGGGTGTGTAATTAGAATATGTGAATTGTCGTTTGAAAGAACTTCACAATGATGAATACATTTAGCAAGCTTCCAATGGTCTGTGACAAACGACTTTTTAGTCACCTTCCTGGGTACTAGAAAAGCATATTTTGTATTAAAGAAAGTAGTCAAAGTTTGGAACTCAATCTGTTGTTCTAAGTAGATATGGAAAATGGCCCTTATTGGGACAAAACAGGACTGTAAAAGTAGCCAGTCATGTTCTGGCTGCTTTGTTTGAGAATGAAGCTTGACTTCTAACTGTGTGAGAGCTTGTGCCTTTGAACTATGTGAAACTTGAAACTCTGCCCTTGGGCTTGCAAAACCTAATTCTGTGATGGAAGTGGTCTCATGCCCACTCATTTTCACTTGCCTCCATGGACTGTTACTTTTCCCTTCATGCTGGAGCAATGACCCATCTCCACACCAAGTCTCAGTGGGGACTGTTGTTGCATACGTACATTTGAATGGAAGTCCTAAGAAAATACTTGCCTAAAAATAAGGATTTGGTGCAAATTTAAGTCCAGGAAGCCATTTGGCATATCTTGGCAGAGTTTTAGGATCATGTCAAAATCTAATGCCAGCCTGTTTTTCCTTGGTATTAGGTTTTGTTGTGAAATGTTCACATAGCATTAGCATGCCATGTTTCTCTGTTCATCCTTCGTGTACCTGTCTGTCCATCTGTGCATAGTGTTTCTTTCATATTTGGTTCTGTTGTATATATTAGCTTATTAATGTATATGGGGGTATATTCCACAGTAATTAACTTCTAAATTATGAAACTTGGAAATTTGACCAAGATCTAGATTTTGAGGCCAAAATTAAATCAAAGTAATAATAAGGCGATGAACAGCTGACTTTGCCTCCCCCATTTCGCCCAAACACACATGATTTTTGATTCTACCACAGGATGAATAAAGTGTTCATGCTGAACCCACATCACTCATCACACAGAAGACCAACTCTATGAAATGAAACACTGAAATATAATGTGTCATGCTTTAGTTGGAGGTATAAACTGCTCTCACACCTGAACCTGTCTTTCTGAATTTGGAGAAAGTAGAGCTAGTTAGATTGAAAGCCATTCGAGAGGCTGTTGTTACTTCCTAGTCCGCTGTGCTTTTCTCTCCAAGAGTTCTGAGTATAATTTCCTATTAGGATGTACAGACGGTATTCCACCTGCCTTCTCAGCTTTGCTGACTTACCTGGTAACACCCCCATTATCTTGGAGCCCAGTTTAATATTCATTATGGTGATTATATGTGCTTAGCCATGCTCAGTAAACACGTTGTTCATTCTTCAAGAGATGTAAATTTGGGAATTTTTCCCTGGGAATGTCTAATTCAAGAAGCTAATTATTTCTAGATTTCTAATGCATTGAATTTTCAGAAGGTAGTTAACTTTTAAAACATTAAGACTATGTCTTAGCTCTACCAGATGAGGTCCTCTATAATTTTTTAAAAAGAAAGAGAAACTCATTGTAATGATATTCATCAAAGTGCCTAGCAATTCCAGCAGGTGCTTCCTAGATTAATCTGATCATTAACTGGTACTCCCAAATTATTGCAAGGGATTTCATCTTCATCAGTTTTATATCTCTTGGAGAAGTTTAGACTATTCATTCAGAATCAAACCACTAAAAGTTTGATATTCTGATTTTTGCTTAAACTTCTCATTGAACTCATTTAGATTTTCTAATAGTCTCTAACTACATTTGAAAGTATGCTGTTTTAGCTATATTTTATAGAAAAGAGGATAATTTGGACTTCAGGACTTTCCAACCCAGCATTTTAAAGTGCTTCATAATTATTGTAATAAAGATCTTCACAAATTGTTTATGGAATGATAATTAAATATTTCTTCAGGCAGAACATATTTTATCTAAGTGCTTTGAAAACTTCATTTTACAGTAAGCAACATTTATTTTGTAAGGAAAAAAAATGAGCTCGCTTGAGATGTAGCAACCAGTAACTTCCCTGAAAAAAAAATCCCTAATTTCCCAATGATCTAGGGCCTAGTGAAGGAAGAATGAAAAGTCAGTCCACCTGACGTTGTGATACGTGGAGAGATGGTACAAGGTCACAGCATGAAGCCCATCGCAAATTCATAGTTTCATCCTTTTGGAAGCTTGCTTTTCCCTCTCAGAATTTCTAAGAATCTTTCTCTGGGCCTTGATTTGTCAAAATGGTGATATGACTGAAATATTTTCTTCAGTGATATTTCTCCTGCTAAGAGAGGTCAGGAGACCCCTTTGCGGTCCCGGGTAGTACCAGCGCATTCCGCTCTGGCCTTCTGCAGCTAATGACAGAGGCTTTTTTGTTCTGATGGTGGGGATTACCACCATTTTCTCTGCCAGATGGCAAAATTATTTGCTGGATCATACGAAATAGAACCTTGAGTAACTGGTTCTAACCAGTGGTCACTTGTTTTTCATATCCATTAGGCCAATTTTAATTTAAATACCAAACTTTCACATTCAAATGCAGACACATGAGTAAACAAACTACACTTGCCTTTACTATGAGCCTCCTTTGTGTTTCAAGGATCTTTCCCTTTTGGCCACATAAAAGGACAGTGGATACCCACTACCTCCATCCCATTCACTCCTCTCCATTAAATCTGCTTCAGTTCAAAATGGTTGAGCCTGGGAATGGGTGCTCCTTCCCATTTTTCTAAACTGGGATTCCCAATCCTATCACCTAGCTAAATTTTACACGTTGAGCTAATTTCAATGAGACCTTAAAATCCAGATCTTGGTAAAAATACTGAATTCCCTCTGGCACCAGCGTTAGACCTTAGCTTTAGTTTTTGCCTGGAGCAGCCCTTCTCAAAGTAAAGGGCTTGGACTGCTCAGCCTGTCTCTGCCCACTTCTTCATGAGACAAGAGAGGCTGGCAATGCTGGCCAGCACCAGCCAGCAGGGATGGATAGAAGCCATTGCATTCTGAAGGCTTCTGTCTCGGGCTAATGGTATCCTTGGCTTAAGCTGGTACCTGTGACTTTTTCACTTTTCTCCCTTAATTGCAGGCCCAGAACTGCCTCACTAAGCTGTACAAGCTAGATAAAATGCAGTTCCGCCAAACCATGAGGGACTATGTGAACAAGGACTCCCTCAATAATGTAGTGGACTTCTTGCATGCTTTGCTAGGATTTTGTATGGAGCCAGTCACTGACAGTAAGTAAAGCTGAACCAAGTTCAAGTTCTGGGAGAAATTGCTGTGAGGTGAAGCAGATAGCATTTCACAGTTACACTAAATTTCTGGGGATAGAATGTAGAAGAGATGTGTGTATGCATAATGTGTGTGTGTGTGTGTGATAGTGTATAAACAAGAGAAGCTTGTGCATCATCTTTAATGACATATTTAGACCCTTTCTGAGGACAACTTATCTCAACAAATGGGAATTTGGTAAAGCTGTGGCATCCTCACTGTTATTCCCTCCACCCATACCCTACCATTCCTCTTTCTCACATGACTTTCTGCTGTGTGCCAGCTGAGGCAGAGATCAAGAAACAAGGGCACACAATCACAGATGGTCATGAGAAGTGAAAAAGCACACAAAATATAACCGGAGACATTGAAATGAAGAACAATCTGACAGTAACCAGAGGGGAGGGGGGAGGGGATAATGGGGGTGAAGGGGAGAAGGGTTTTCAGGAACAACTGTAAAGGACAGAAGGACAAAACCAAGGGGGGGTGGGAGCAAGGGAGGGAGGTGGGTTTGGCTGGGGTGGGGGGAGTGGTGGGGAGTAAACACAGACAACTGTACTTGAACAACAATAAAATAATTTTTTAAAAAGTAAAAAAGTCAATGAATAAAATGTAAAAACAATAATTAAAAAATAGAGAAAAAAAGAAATGAGTACCTGTATGTGCTGGCCATGGTGCTGGGAGCTTTTATTCACAAAACAAAACAGGCAAGGAAAGTATAAATAGAAACATAGTAACAAATTTGATACACACATATATGTACACATGCATACTGATTTTAAAAAAACAGACAAAATAGATCAATAGACAGGTTCACAACACTTTATTTATATTTTAGCTTTGTGGCTTGAAGAGAAGTATAGAGACCCGTGTTATAGGGGGAGACCAACTGCATCCGCAATAAACCAGGCACCTTTAATACCACTTGACTGCAGATGCAGTGATGGAATGAAAGTGGTGTGTGAAGCCCGAGTTGAGTACAATTCACATTTTAATTAGAGCCTGGGAGGAAATCATTTCTTAATATAGGCTTTTGTTGTCTATATAATACGTGTGTAGTAGTAGTAGCTCATTAATTTATAGTGAAGATATATTTCATGGATTTTGAGGAAGTTTTCAGTTTGTATCCCAGGCTTTACTGTTTGGGTATCATATTAAAAGAAAATATTGCTCCTCTGTAGAACCCCTGGAGTAATGTATGTTATCAAAGCTGTTTTAAGCCAAGTGCATTACAAACTAGGAAGGAAGGGAGGAAGGAAGGGAGGGAGAGAGAGAGAGAGAGGGAGAGGGAGAAAAAGAAAGAGAAGAGAAGAAAAGAAAAAACATGGGGATCGTGGTTGAGACTGCAAGAAAAATCTCGATAACAAGCTATACAAACTGTAAGCATAGACGAGTCCATTTCTTTCTAATGTAAAATCTAGGGATTGTCCCTTGCCAGCTGACCTTGCCTGGAGCAGAAAGTTAGAGGGTGATAATAAATTGCATCACTTTAGGGTGATGAATTCCTGCTGGGACTCTTGAGAAATGGAAGTGGCTCATAGTGAATGAGCCAGCCAGACACACAGGTCCCGGTCTGGTCAGGCTGGGAGCCACACACACCCTGCCCCTGCAGTCCACGGTCCACAGGTGGCTCAAGCCTTGAGGAATCTCCTGACAGGCCCCCAAATCCCTGATGTGTCCCCTACAAGAAGTACATGGATACACAAAAAACTGGCATAAAATGCCACAGAGGGTATGGCCTTAGTTCACTGGCATTTCACATGTGAATGAATTAGAGGAAGCTCTGAGAGATTGTAGATCTTTCTTCTCCATATGCCCAGAGTCTCTGGAAACAAGAAGCAGCTGGAATTCCTTTGCAGCTCTTGGCAGGGCTCAGTCTCCTTTCCGTTCCAGTGCCTGCAGGAATTCCTCTCCAGGCCCCTCCTGGTCCCTTCCCTCCGCCTGCCCAGCTCACCTGGTTGGCCTCCCTCCTCTCCACCTCTGGCGGACCTAGCGATTTCCACCGAGAGCCAGTTCCTCACCACCAAAAAGACTGAATCAAATGCATTTTTCTCCAATGAGGGACCCTTTAGTAGATCATTTTTTAAGTGATCACCAATTTAAAAACTACTCTAGGTCTAAAAGTATTTCTTAGGGTCAACAGTTGATTCTCTTTCCTTGGCTAAGATTTATCAATGAAAAGTGTTCCACAAAGCGATGGAATATGGCACAATAAAGACTCTGAAGGAGACTATGAGTTGCTTATCTCCAAGTCCCTGGAAAGGTCATTAAACCGAGGGCATCTTTAATCCTCTGTTTCTGTATTCCACGTAGCCCGTCATTCCTTTCTGAGTGCCAAGTACTTCTTTAAACTGTGTAGCTTGATGGAAATTGCCTTTAATTCATGATTTTGAATTCCAGACAAGGCTGGTTTTGGAAATAACTTCACCACAGTGGACAACAAATCCACAGCCCAAAATGTGGAAGGCATTATCGTCAGCGCCATGTTTAAATCCCTGATCACACGCTGCGCTTCGACCACTCATGAACTGCACAGCCCTGAGAATCTGGTGAGAAGCCCACCCTTTCTTCCCACAGGAGTTCTCTATCTCTGCTCGGAGAAATGTTCTCATGCCGTGGGCCATGGGAAAGAGAAGTTGAAGTCTAAAAGTTTGCACTTTAAAGTTCAAGTATCTGTTTTTTCAATGTTACCAGTAACTCATGGTGGAGCCTCAGCAGGTCACATCTCCTCCTTGTTACTCTTTCTCCTAACTGCAGATTGACTTCTCTTCCTCTTCTGTCTCAGAGGTTTCCTGGTGGTTGGTGTAATAGTGGCAAAGTACTTTGAGTCTTTGAGAAAGAAGGTGCTGGAGCTCAGCATGTTAGCTCATGAAATATTAAAGAATGTTTAACCAAGCATCTTTTGAAACCATACTTACTTTAAAAATTAATGCAAATATGCTGCCGAAATTGCTTTCTCTTTTAATGGAAGGCTGTAATCTTTTAGCTACTCTTCATAAATGACTGTATTAATTAAACCACTAAAGCCACAAGTAGAGAAAGCTAGACTATCAAAGGTTAGTTCTTAATTGCTACCAAGGAGATTGTGGTTTGGGATACTGAAATGTACATCAGGGCTGACAAATGTGATGTCAAGAGAAGGATTCAGGTCTCTCTGGGGAGTAAAGGAGTGTTTGTCTATCTTACCAATTGGTAGATACTCCTGTACAGAAATCAGTCTGTTTATACATAGAGGCACTATCTGATAAAGCAAGGAAGTCATTTGGAGCTATTCTAAACAATCGAAACCATTCACTTATCTCAAGATAAACAGAGTAAAACTCCAAACCAAAGGGAATTTAATTTTGTTGGTTGTCAAAGCCACCCCAGCAATGTTCTTGGAGCTTGAGGATCACAGCGATGCCATCCATGCATTTGCTTTGGTCAAAGAAAGAAATAATTTGACAAGCTGATTATAATATATGTGAAAACTTATAAATCTTAGTGTATAAGCTCATGTATAGAAGAAATACTGTGTTTCTTAATTTTCTTCAAATCATTTCTAGTTGAACTTTGAGCCCCTATTCCACCAGAATGGCAGGAAGTTGAATATCAGCCATTGTTGGGTTTCCCCACTTCACAGACGGCTGCAAGTCTTAGGCAGGACCTCGGACCTGGGGAGGCTCCATGGGTTCCCATCATCAGTTCACACCCACTGTTTTACATAGCACTTTGTGCTGCATGCTTAGGTCTGGGCACTCTGGAGAGTCTGGAACCCTTGCTCTTTGGGGCCTTGCCCCTTTCATGGAGAAGCTACCAAAGAACAGAGTGAGCTCACAGGGCCTTGCTACCTGTAGGACCTAAAAAAGGACACTGTCTCTGTATTTTTCTTAGTGGCTGTTCCTTCTGCTTTCCTAAAGATCACAGGCATGATTGTCCTAGTGATCATAGGTTTTGAAACCCAAGGCTATCAAGGTTAGTATTTTTAAGCTTCTGTGTTCTGATTTACCATGAACCTTTCCTAAGACAAAAAATACAACAACTGCCTTTTTAAAGAAACAAGGGAAAGGGGGAATTGCTGAGTACAAAACTTAATATCTCTCCCTCCCAAAAGTCCTGCATGTATTTTTAAATATTGAATCATCAATATATTGGTTTTAGTAGCCCTGCATCATTTTAAGTTCACAGTCAAGTTCACATCCCAATGGGCTGCAACATACATGTTATTTGTTAAATCTATCCAGCAAAATATCAGGCTCCTTGAATATCATCAAGCTCCATCAGAAGTGTATAGGGGACTTAGCAGTTTTACCACAATGAAGCAGAAAATTTGGTGAAGCTAAACAAGGACTGAAATCTCTAGTATAAATAAAATTCTGATTGCATTTTTGGCAGACATCTCTTTAGAAGTCAAAATGTAGAAAAAAAAAGTAAAGTTTTTGAATCCAATAATTAAAAGTATATATTGATACCTGTCTAATGATAACAGCCAACTTTCTGAGTCTGAAGCATGCTAACCATTCTTTTTCACACTAGAATGATAGGCACAGTTCTTGGACGCATAGCTACAGGAACAATGGAGAGGAGGGATTCCATCAGTGTCATCTAGGAAATTGTCTTTCCTGTATGATTCCACTGCTCATCCAAGCCCAAAGAATTACCTTCACTTCCTTCTTCCTATAAAAATTAAACAATCACACAACTATCTTTCTTTCCCCACATTTTCCTTCTTGTATCCAAATAGGGTCTGTATTGTGACATCCGTCAGCTGGTCCAGTTTATCAAAGAGGCTCATGGGAATGTCTTCCGGAGAGTGGCCCTCAGTGCTTTACTTGACAGTGCCGAGAAGTTGGCACCAGGGAAAAAGGTGGAGGAGAATGAACCAGAATCCAAGCCTGCAGGCAGTAAAAGGTTGGAAGCTTACACTCTCTGAATATTAGTATTTGCCTGTGTCTGTAGAATATGATCTTCTGCTGCTCTGTCCATGTGGTTTCCAACACAGAGTGCAACTCCAGCACAGGGATGGTGGGACTGTCTTCCAAAAGTGGCCTTGCTGGTGGTGGTCCAGCTGCAGCGTAGGAAAGGAATGAGTTTTCCATCCAATAAGTCCTATCTCTGTATGAGTGAGAACTCAGTTAATCTCAAACTTTCATACACATGAACTTCACTTCATAGCTCTTACTTATGTAGTAAAATTTTATCTGTGTTTTCATTTCTTCTATAGACCATATAAATTTTTTCCCAGAAAGGCAAAGCAATTACGGATACCATATCATCTTGTTCAGTAAATAATATTGTTAACCTGACAAAAGAGGAATTACTGATCAGTGCCTGTTGTTTTTATTTTAAGTGAATATGAATTTATTATATGCCTATTTTATAAGAAATGCCACTTACAAAGATTAAAGTAAACTTCAAAACTTAAAGTCCTGCTTACAATGAATGACTCTGTGAGCAATAGTGGTGGTATTCTTAGGCGATAAGGTGGCTAGGTCATGAGTCAAATGGTAGGATATAAAACTCATACCAACATAGACTCTGGTGACATGGGGTTTGCAAGCCATATGGGCTTACCGTAGAGAGTGTTATGAAGTATACGAAATATTGAGAAGTGGCATCCTGCTCTGTTGTGACTGGTGGAATTTACCATTTGCATAGGTCGGAGGCGGGAAGCATAGTGGATAAAGGCCAGGTGTCCTCTGCACCCGAGGAATGTCGCAGCTTCATGTCTGGTCGACCCTCACAGACTCCAGAGCAGTAAGTAGCGTCAGTTCTGTGTCCAGTGTAGTGGGCTGAGCACTTACCACTGGAAGAAATCCTGTTTTCCAAACTGTTGTTTGTTTTTCATGTTTTTGAACTTTGCCTTGCTTCTGCCCTTTACTTTTCATTCCCAAAGCCACTAATCTCTGCAGTTTCAAATCACAAATGATCAACCTTGTGTCAACAGGATGCCTCTGATATCAGTTTATCTCTACTTTTCATAATGGCAAAACCAAAAGCATCTTGAAGTTAGTATCCCCAGAAAATGTGAGAATCACTGTAGACACCAAATAAATAGCCTGGGCTCATTTGCATTCATTCTTCTTTTGAGGATTATTTACTACACAAGTGGCATGATCAATATTTAAAACATGTACATAATTTTATTTCCCAGAATTCGATTTAGTATTAAGTGATTATCTTTCTAGAAATTCTGGAGATATTGTACCTTTTATGGTATCCTCTCTCCATAATCAAGGATATGACAGTCATCAATAGGACCTTGGTAATAATCCACAGCAAGCAAACGAAACCTTCAAAGAGCACATATAGCTCTCACGGCCTTTCGGAAATCTTAGAGACTGCCTCTGAACGGGTACAGAAAAGTGAGGAGGTAAATCAGCTCCATAGGACCATGTGAGCTTTCGCTAACCATTAAAGCTCCAGTGCCTAGATGGGGTTTGATCCATGGTAAGCACTTAATATATAGTTGAATGAATGAATGAATGACAATCAAGGAAAAGATAGAATTGACAGATTACCATTAAACTTTTGTTTTCTTTAACTTTTTCTAAAATTGAGATTTAGATTTTTCTTTAACAAAGTCTTCAAGGACATGGTAAAAAATCCAAACAAGCTCTAAGGAAAAAAATTAATGTGAAAGGCAAAGTTCTGTAGCTGAATAGCCAGCCATAAGATAAGTCAAAACTCCTCACACAGCGAATCTGTCCAAAAAAGCAGGACTTTTTCCCAAAATAACACTAGCAACTATTGAGCTAACCTGAGAAGAATGATCTAATAGTAATTTGGATTTTAAAAAATAAAACCATTTATTTTCATATGTATTTTAGTTTTCTAGATTACAGAATATTCCCTTTCTTCAGTGCTCTCTAAACCCCACCTGATTTCTTAGCTTTTAGCACCTGTCCTTTCCCCTTGGATGAAGATACATGTTTTAATATACTTGTACATAAAAATTTCCACTTGAAGGGATGTCATAGAATGTCAAATATGGGACTTTTCCCGGATTTGAGTGGGTCCAGGAGACGAGCATGCTGAATGTCTTTGGTTTATAGCTAAAAGAAAGGTGGGTGGATGAGCCTGTTCCTCCTATATCTTCTCTTTCTCTCTCCTCCAATTCCCGCCCCACTCCTTACCCTTCTCTTCTCCTTCTCCCTCCTTAAAAAAAAGTCACATTAACTGAGTAATATTAAAGCAGTTTTATATGCTCATTTCTCTGAAACTCATTATTGATACACACTCATTGGCAAAGCTGATACATTATAGCTTCCTTGAATGTTTCCCCATTCAGACCATGTAGTCACATACGCATCATTGTGTCCCACACTCTCTGACAGTAAGAAATGCTTCGTACTCTGTGATCATTTTTAAAAATGACCGAGAAGTCAAACTCAAAAATGCCGATTTAAATTCACACCACATTTGATAAACCGAATGCCCTTGTTTAAAATAAGACAACTGTTGGAGGGGAAGGATATTGGGAGTGTGAATGAAAAAGGTGAAGAGATTAACCAAAAAACATATTATACATAATACACAGACACAGAAAACAGTGTGGTGATGATAGCCAGAGAGAAAAGAGGGTGGGGGGTTGGTGGAAGTGGGGAAAACAGGGAATATGGGGACAGAAAGAGACTTTGCGTGGGGCGATGGGCACACGATGCAGTGTGCAGATGATGTTTTATTGAGTTGTGCACTTGAAACCTGTATGGTTTTGTGAACCAATGTCACCTCAATACATTCAATTAAAAAAATAATAAACATTATTTAGTTCTCTGATGAGATTTTGAGAGACAAAATATGGATCCCCATATAAATATCTCTAGAAAATGATTGCTTTATACTGTATTATCAAATTTTGGGTAGATTCCAGATTCAACCCAAAGCCTAGAATCTCACAAATTTTATCATGTTTCTAGAGTATTTTCCATAACCTTTTGTTTCCAAATTACTAAATTAATATATGTTGCTCAAATTGATAAATGTGGAAAACATAGAAAGACATAGAGAAAAATAGTTTTAAAACCAGAATGCCATCCAATACAGATAATCATGGTAAACTTTTGGTATGTTTCATTAGGTACATTTCTTAGCACAGATACTCATAAGCTAACACTCAGACACACGCTTACATGGTGTGTCCTGTTTAATTAATTTGACCCCTACCATTTAAATTTGCAATATATCATCAACATTTCCCATATCAGTAGTTTTCTAAAATAGGATTTTAATGATTGTGGAGCATGTCATTATATGGGAGACCTGTAATTCTTTTAACTGTAGTCCTAGAATTGAACATTTAGATTGTTTCCCATTTGTCAATGTCGATCAGTAATATGTCTGTGAGCATTTGGCCCTCTTATATGTTAGCATGTTGTCCCATTTCCTGGTGATAACTTCCTGGAAGTTGAATTTTTCTGTCATGGGTGTATACATAGGCTTTGGATAAGCAAATTTCCTTCCAGAAAGGTTTGTTCATTCTATCTTACTGCTGGAAGTATGCTAATAACCATTGGTTTCCTCTTTACCCCATAGTCTTTGCCATTTTGATGAGTGAAAACAGGGATCTCATTTCAACTATCTCTCTTTCTCTTTTTAAAAAATTCCTAGTGCAATGAAAGTCTGCATACTACTGGCCCTTGTTTTTGTTCTCTTGTAGAAAACCCTAGTCAAAAATCTCTTTGAAGAGGTTCCCATTCGTCTTACTGAGTCAGACTAATATTTTTATTTTTAAACCTTATTTAAGTTTCTTTGACTTAAGAAAGCTAAATAATTAGGCACTATGAAAGTAACTTACAACAGGCTGACAGTGACCAGAGGGGAGAGGGGAGGGGATTATAGGGGAAAAGGGGGAAGGGTTTGCAGGAACAATTACAAAGAAAACATGGACAATAACAAGGGGGGTGGAAACAGGGGAGGGAGGTGGGGAGGGCTCCGGTGGTAGGGAGGGGTGGGGGAAAAAGGCAGAAAACTGTACTTGAACAACAATAAAAAAGTTAATTAAAAAAATAAAATAAAACAAAACTGAGTTCTGCCCCCCAAAAATAACTTAGTGAACAATTGTGGGATGATGCAGCCCCTGGATATATGGTGATGGCATATAATTTATTCATTTATTCCCGTATTTTTGTGAGTTTTTTCACTGTAAAGAATTATACTGTTCTAGAGTAGGGGTGGGGAGGTGAGATCCAGTACTGCACATGCCTCAGGGAACATCACACAGCAGTTAAATGTTTACTGACACTGTCAGTGCCTCTGCTCTTATGACTCACACCTGCAGATGAACACCTGCAATAATATTTAGTCTTTTTATTGAGGTTGAAAAAATGTCAGTTTGATAGCTGAAACATGACTGTTTTCAAGAAGAGCTCGGAGACTCAACCTTGGTCTTCTTCCTTCCACCCCCACTCCCTCCAACTCCCAGCCCTTCAAAGATAAATCCTGAATGACTTGCCTATTGTGCCTTGCTGGAAGAGGCTTACAAGAAATTTAAGAGAATTTCACAAGTGTCTCAGATGTTTAACTCTCGCCTCTGCTTGCTCGCAGCGATGAACAAATGCAAGGGGGCAACCTGGGGCGGAAAGATTTCTGGCGCAAGATGTTCAAATCCCAGAGTGCAGCCAGCGACACCAGCAGCCAGTCGGAACAGGACACTTCGGAATGCACCACTGCCCATTCAGGGACCACCTCTGACCGGCGTGCCCGCTCACGGTCCCGCAGAATTTCCCTTCGGAAGAAGCTTAAACTTCCCATAGGTAAAAGTATGTCTGTGTTTATTTATAGATTCTCTTATTCCCTGCCATGCCCTCAAATAAACTCATAATCAAAACAGAGCAATGCATGGTAGGATGGAGAAAAGAAAGCCTTCAGGTCAAAGGCTGAGGCTGACTGCATTCATTCACTTATCCATTCTTTTTTTTTTAATAGATAGTTCTCAAACTCCTGCTATGTGCTTCTACAGTATGCAAACATTATTTAGGCAGCAGGGATAAAGTGGTGAGCAAAATATAACAAAAGACACTGAAATAGAGGACAGGTTGTCAGTGACCAGAGAGGAGAGGGGAGGGAATTTCAGGGGAATTTCAGGGGAGAAGGGAAGGGTTTACAGGAACAAATATAGAGGACACATGGACAAAACTAGGGGGGTTGGAAATGGGAGGGAGGAGGGGAGGGATGGGTGGGTGGGCTGGAATGGGAATAAAGGATAGAAACTGTACTGAATAAACTAAAATTTTAAAAAAAGTGGTGAGCAAAATCACACAGGGCCTGACATTGCTGAACTTGCAATCTAGAAGAGATGACAGTCACTAAAGCAAATAATCATATGACTAAGTACAGTTGCAGACTGTGGATTTTATAAGGGAAATATACAAAGTGCATAAAGGTATGCAACAATGAGACCTGACCTCAATGATGGAGGTAGGGGGAGCAGGAATCAGAGAAAGTCTCATGGAGGAAGTTACATTACAGTCTGCAAGATACTTAAGGGAAGGAAAAAGGAGAGGACTCCAGGTGGTAGCAATAAAGTGTGCAAAAATATTAGGAGGAAGGGGATTGGAAGAACTGAGGGGCTGTTTTACTCTGGTAGAGCGACTGGGGCCAGAGCATGCAGGTCAAGTGGCCTATTTATTCCTACAGTGCTGCATAGCCCAGGTGGGATGTTGAAGAGGAGAAACATAAGCACATAAACTTTTTCTAAAAGATCACAGCATGGGAACATACTGGAGGGAGCCTGAGTAGATAAGAGAGATAATGGGCCTGGTATTAGGAAGAGTAGCTTGGACTGGGTAGTGACCATGCAGACAGAGAGAAGTGGTCAAATTTGAGAGGTACTTGGAGGGAAAAATCAACAGGACTTGCTGGGAGATGTGAAAGTTGTCAAGGAGAAGGTGACACATTATGGTTATACTGACCTAAGAGGTTTAGGTCCTTTCTGTCCTGGTCTTACTTGGTCATTGAATATTACAGTCCATCACCAAACATTTAGATTCAGAGCATGTACATTGAAAACAATTTCTTTTCACTTCTATTTACATCCAGCCATGTAACTTTCATTGCTTGTTGGGTACATGCTGGCATTTCTGTTTAATCCATTTGGGAAAAAATGCTATAAATTCCTACAAAATTATTAAACAGGAAACTGGCTGAAGCGATCCTCCCTCTCGGGCCTGGCGGATGGCGTGGAGGACCTCCTGGACATCAGCTCCGTGGACCGCCTGTCCTTCATCAGGCAAAGTTCCAAGGTAAATAGGACATTACTTATGGGAGAGAATGTTGGAGTTGCTGCTTAAAAAATGTCAGGGCTGAGAAATGCTAAACACCTGGAGAGACCAAGGAACGTTAAAGAAACTCTTCAAGTAGGACAAATTTAGGAAACCTAGATGAGCAATGAAACCTAAGATGTCTACTAAGTAGTAGACTATCGAAACTGGGTAGTAGACTGTCAGAAAGGAAAAAAGGAAAAGTGTGACAAAAATGTTATACAAAATTATAGTGCAGGTGTGATGTGTATGTGTGTGTATAACTCCCCAGCTATTTTTAATTTTTAACACACACGCCAAATTCCTGATATCTCAAGCTCATTTCTAAGGATACAGTAATTCTATGGTGATTCCTTTTACACACACACACACACACACACACACACACACACACACACTGACCCCATTTATCCTCCTTCCATCACTTTTTGCATCATCAGAACCATTCTCCTTATTGAAAAAGATAAAGAAACTCAGGATGACTTTTCCCAGTAAGTGCTTCTTCAGAATACTGTTAAGCAGTGCAGTAGCACATGATTTGGAAAAGGTAACGATTCTTAGTGAAATCTATTTCTTCTAAGAGTCTTTCCTGTGAAAGATTCATGGCCTGGTCCCTGTAATTTTCAGCATGTGATCAGTTACATTTCCTTAAATATAAATTATTTGCTTACATTCTTTCTTTTTTGACTCTCACTAAAACCAGTTTCCTTCTAGCTGTTTTAAAAGTAATATTTTCAAATTATATAAAGAATATAGCGAGCCCTGGCTGGCATAGCTCAGTGGATTGAGCGCGGGCTGCGAACCAAAGCATCGCAGATTCGATTGCCAGTCAGGGCACATGCCTGGGTTGCGGGCCAGGTCCCCAGTGGGGACCCCATGAGTGGCAACCACACATTGATGTTTCTCTCTCTCTCCTTCTCCCTCCCTTCCCCTCTCTAAAAATAAATAAATAAAAATCTTTAAAAAAAAAAAAGAATATAGCAACATTATAAGACATTTAGAAGATATATTTATAATTCAACCTTCACATTCTTTTTGCTAAAAAATTGGCCAAGTATTTGAGGGTCTGTGAGGCCTGTAGCCTCCTTACTTTGCTGAAAATTTTGCTTACTGTTGGCTAAAGGGCAAAAATGAGAACACTTTTAATTCTTAGAAGAACCCATGTTACTGCACCTTCTTTGTAGTGTACATTATAAACAAATTTATACTGGTTCTTCCATAGAGATTTGAAATCTCTGTTCTGCTTTTACTTTGGTCTGATTCTCAGTTGTGGCGTTATTTGTAAAGGAGAGAGGTGGCTTCCTGTTCCTGATTCAGAGTTTGGGCTTTATTAAAATTAAACTCTAGGAATACCTCAATTTTTTACTAAGTTATTTTCATAGTGTCTGATTATTTCAGTCTATGACCAGGATCTTCCTTTGAACTATAGTTATAAGTGGGCTTTTTTTGGCACATGGAAATAAACTATCCAGACTAACCAGATATAGAAGTCAGAGAAGCTGAAGTTACCTTCACATTCTAAACATATTTTTCAAGGCAACTGTTAGTATAAATGCAAAGAATTGAACTTAGTTGTCTGACAACTTTTTTTTTTCAGGTCAAATTTACCAGTGCTGTGAAGCTTTCCGAAGGTGGGCCTGGGAGCGGGATGGAAAATGGAAGAGATGAAGAAGAGAATTTCTTCAAGCGTCTTGGTCAGTATTATGCAGCCTAAGATTACACAGAACAAAAATATGAGTAGATAAAATGGTCCATTTCCTATTTCCACTGACTTCTTTTTTTTAAAGATTTTGTTTATTTACTTTTAGAGAGAGGGAAGAGAGGGAAACCAATCAGTTGCCTCTCTCACACCCTCTATTGGGGACCTGGCCCACAACCCAGGCATGTGCCCTGACTGGGAATCAAACCAGTGACCCTTCGGTTCACAGGCCTGTGTTCAATCCACTGAGCCACACCAACCAGGGCAATGGACTTCTTTTTTAAAAAAATCTTATTAAATTTTGTGGCAACATTTGTTCATAAAATCACATATGTTTCAAGTGTACATTCCTATGATACATGAGCTATACATTGCATTGTGTGCCCACCTCCCAAAGTCAAATCTTCCTTCACCATGTGTTTGGCCCCTGTAGCTCTTATTGCCCCCCACCCTTCTTCCCTCTGGTAACTACCATACTATTGTCTGTGTCTATGAGTTGCAGCTTTATATTCCATATATGAGTGAAATCATATGGTTCTTAGCTTTTTCTGAGCAACTTCTCTTTTGGGAATCTACCCAAAAAATTTGAAAGCACTTATTCACAAAGAAATATGTGCCCTACGTTCATTGCAGCATTATTCACAGTGGCCAAGACATGGAAACAACTGAAGTGTCCTTCAATTGGATAAAGAATACTACTCAGCCATAAGAAAAGATGAAATACTGCCATTTTCAACAATGTGGATAGATCTTGAGAATATCATGCTAAGTGAAATAAGATAGTCAGAAAAAACTAAGAACCATATAATTTCACCCACTGATTTCTTATTTCTTTCTTTCTCATATGTGTGTTGTGCTACTATCTATATAGCTTCTGGGTGGTATCAGTTTGATTCGGCAGACATTAATGAAAGCCTACTGTTTCCCATTCCCTAATAGGTACCAGGTTTACAAAAAATAAGATAGTTTCTTTTTCCACTGTTCTGTCCTTTATTAAAGTGTGAGAGCTTTAAAGAACCTTCAGATATCCTTTCATACACTCAGCTATGTACTTAGGTATTCTGCACATTATATTCTTCACAGGTGGCCAGTCACCCTCTGAACACTCCCACTGAAGGGGCGTTTATTCCTTTACAAAGCAGCCTGTTCTAGAACTAGACAGCTGTAATTGTTAGGAAGTCTTTCCTTATAGTCTGATAATATACATATCCATACATTTGATTCGTTGGTCCCAGTTATGACATCTGCAGCCACACACACACACACACACTCACTCACTTGTAGACTATATGGTAGTTTCACCTATTTTCCATTTCATGTTCTCTCCTTTCATCTCACTTCTGCTGTGTAAATAGCGTTGATTCTTTTTGTTTCCCTTACATGGAAGACTCTCTGGTTCCATCACCATCCTGATTCCATCTTCTTATTTCCTCTGTATTCTACTTAGATTGTGTGCTTTACAAAATGTGGGGCATCAGGAGGAATGCAACACACCATATTTGACTTTAATAGATAGTGTAACTATCAAGCTTTAGGGATATATAGCAAGTGTATGTATATAACTGAAGATTATTTATTTTCACATCATATAGTTGGTTTGTATTAAATTTTAGATTAACTTTTGCCAGATCTTCTTGATATGAATGAATATCATGCTATACTTTGATGTAACAATTATTAATTCTTCTAAAAATAAATACACTTTTTGTTTTATTGATTTTGGGGTGATTAAGTCACTTGCCCAGGAAGGAAATTAAGAGACAGAACCCAAACCAAGTTGAGTTCTGAATTGTTTTTAACAATTGTGCTGTAAAGATCCATCTATAGAGACATACGTATTTCCCTATTTTTAACCAAGTTGTTGATAGCAGGACAGATACAAAGATATAACTCCTAGAACACTTCTAGTTGACTTCTATTAAGTAACAGTTTGTGGTTTCAGTTTTTCAGGCAATCATACACTTAATTCACTAGCAATCAGCACTTCCCACCTGATTATAAAAAACATCAGGAGACTTTACAAAAACGAAAAACAACAACACCAGAAAACCCCTCACTGGCATCTTTAAGATGTTGCTTAGTTCAATGTGATGTATTCTTTATAAAACTACAGTACAGTAGTTTCTAGGCTTACTTTTTTTTAATAGTCCCACCTGTCTAATTATCTCACAGGATTTGACTAGGACACACATCAAGCTCATTAGTCTATGGTCTCAAGAATCTTTCTAACAACAAGGACGTTGGTCATTTTCAGCCCTTTCACCCTCTTTCCATTCCTCATAATATTTCAGAGGAGATAAGTCTAATGGTCAGCGTCATCAGTACTATAAGGAGACATTTGTCGTGGTTTTAAGGATGAAGTGTGGCACTGAAATGCCTTCCGCAGTTCCGTGCTGTGTTAGCTGGATGCCATTTGAGAGTATTGGGATCACATCCCTCTTTGTTCTGTGCTCGAGCGCGTCATCTGATGGGCCTGAAGCTGCAGCTCACAGAGCAGGATCTCTCCTGTTTGGTGCCTTCTTAATGAGGCTTTTCTGTACTTCCCCTTTGTGGGTTTGTCTTCTTAGTAGAAAGGATGAAAGCAGAATTGAGTTGTTTGCCCTCCTTTTGATTCCCTTACATTCTCTTCCTCAAGTACTAGGCCAATATTTTTACTTGTATTCTTGTTCCAAACATGTTATCATAGCATTTCTCAAAAGCCTTAGTTCATTCTAGATTCTGGGGTTTTTTCACCACTATTCCTATAGATTGTAGCCGTTGTTTCATATAGTCTTCATATTCTAGTCACAAATAGAAAACACTTGGTACAAAATATTCATAGAGCCTGAATCTCAGATGAGTTTGTGTTAGTACCACATGAAATACAGACGATTTCTTCCTGTGTATCTAGAACAAACCATAAAATCTAAGAATGATATCAGGAATATTTTAGGTGCTTTTGACTGACCAGAGAATATGGCTTGTACAACTTTATTCTTTGACCTTGCTCTCTGGCTTGTTAGAAATTACAAAAGGAATTCTGTGAGATAATTCCTTTGGAATCTCTTGCAGAAGACAGGTATCTCAGCTATTCTAAAGAACCAAAACAATTTTATCTGCTAATCTTAAGTACTTTGTATTTTGCAACTACTAATTGTAATTTGCAACAACATCATATTTGCCCTTGGCCATGTGAACATCTTTCTATCTTTGAGCCTGCTTGTGCCCTTTCTTTCTCTTCCTTCCTTCTCTCTTTCTTTCTCTACCCTCCTTCCTTCCTTCCTTTTTTCTTTCCTTTCTTCCTCCCTTCCTCTACCTGTTCCTTCCTTCTCTCTTCCTTTCTTCCTGTCTTCCTTTCCTCTTTTCTTTGAAATCTATGTGTATAAATGATCTCTGTGCATCCACTGTAGATGCATTGTCCTTTTCTTTCTCATTTATTTTAATTCATTTACATATTATTTTATTTACATATTTTCTGTTTCTTTGTTTGAAGTTGTTAAAGAAAACAAACATCAAATGTTCTTACTGTCCATTTAAATGTAGTGTTCAAACTTCCATGCATTAAGATAAAATACAGTGACCAAAAGAATTTCTTTGAAATCTGAAAAATTATTCAACAAATGAAAGGTAAATCTGCTGAACATTTAACAGAACTGAAATTACATTCCAAGATCAGTTATCTTTTTTATATGTTTTCATATTCACTAAGAATATTTCATTTTAGAAATCATAGGTCTCTATTGGAGGGGAAATATTTCATTAATTAAAGCAATGTTTTTTTTAACTGATATGTTCTATGTGCTTAGTTCTGTCATAACCCTATGGGAAATGCTGCTTAAAGACGTGCTAGATTTTGAAATGCTCCTTTTCAATTTTATAGCTTATAAAATGCATTCTGTGTAAATTACACCTCAGTAAATTTAATGTATATAAAAGTAAATAAATACAACAAAAATGTACTGAGACTAACAAATTAATCATGGCCAAGGAAACCAAGAGGCATTCTTACCCTTTGGTAAGTTTACAAAAAAGACTGATAAAGAGAAGTTATGTTTATAGCCAAACTACATTTAACATTACACTATAGAAAGGCAGCAGTTGAAACTTTACCATCAGTTTTTAACATGTGCGATGTTGGTATTTCTTACAATAAGTTTTCCTCACATAATCGCTACCTTAAGGAGGTCTAAATGTCTGACTCCCCACCATAAGCATGAGGGTATTCTAGAGATAGGCAGGTGGCGCAGTGGTCAGGGTGCCCGCTTGTGCTCCTCGGGTCTGGAGTTCAGTTCTGACTTCACAGCTTTCTGTAGCATGAACCTTGACTGGGCTACTCAGCTTGTCCCTTCTCCATTTGTCTCTGTATTGGGTCCTCTTTTGTCTCCTTCTCTTCACCTTTATTCCCTCTCTCTCTTTCTCTTTTTTAAACCATTTTGAAAGATCTCTTTTATAGAACTGTTATTAAAAATAAATAAAATAAATTATAAAATATTTTATATGGTACCTGGCACATACTAAGTATTTAAAATGGTAGCAAATATTATATTGTCACCTAAAGTGCTATATAAATTCAATGGAACTTTTCCATTATAAACAGCTTTTACTTGCAGCATAGTTTTTATGTATTTTAATACCTGATATGTTTTAAATCTTAATTATGGCAATGACTAATCAAACAACTAAGTTCACTAAAAGAAAAAATCTTATTATTTGGGCTCTATCATATTCAAAGTTCAGGTGACTTTTAAGGTGATCATTTTTTAATGGATGATATTTCTTCTGATACGTGTAACTATGAAAGAGCTGCATATAAGTGATCAATAAAGTGACGTATAGATAAGAAAAATAACAGGAGTCACCTGCTGTGGCTGCTTTGGTGACGCCCGGAGAGCACACGGACTAGCACGTGGAAGGGCCGCTGTCTGGAGACAAGGTTGTCCGGGAAATGTCCGGGCCTCACCTGTAGCTTTGAGCCCTGCTTTCTTCAGGCCATGTGAGGTTCTGCCTTTTGAGTTTTTCCACCATCAGATTTTTCTTCTGCTACTTCCTTTTGCAGTTGGTACAAAATATGCTATATTAACTGAAATAAATACTGAATAAATTGAATATGGAATTTTGAATATAGAATCTTTTTATCTGAAAAGGGATGTGCTCATTAGGAATGACGTATGGGAAATTTTGATAATTGTATTTTAATTATATCCTGAGCCATTTTTTGTACTTATAAAAATTTTCACACATGGACCAAAAAGTTAAGAGAATAGTCCAACAGATTGTAAATATTCATCTGCCAAATGTAATAATAATTAAAATTTTTCCAAATTTGCTTCACCTATTTATTATTTTTTTAATGTGTTTTAAAACAAAGCCCAGATACCATACATACATTTGCCCTTGTGCTGAAGCAGCAGGGGAAGGTGGGGCCACGGGTAGGAGTTATCAGGGTGTTCTTGACCAAAGAGGTGAGAAAGCCATTTCTAGAAATCAGATCTATGACTTTGCAGTGAGGACCAAGAGCTGGTAACATAAATAAATGGTGTGAGCACAAATTAAATCAAGCTCTAAATCAATAAGGGTATATTTTTAGGTGTCGGAAGTACATTTTAGAATTGTGAGAAGCAGTGTGGGCCTGGTTTTAAAAATGATATTCAACATAATAACCTTATATAAGAAAAATTAAAAATATCTATACTAGAAGCTGTAGAAAAGTCATGAGATATTTAGGTTTTTAAAAATGAACTTGCAGATAAAAATTATGAAAAACACTATTTTGTATCATTTTCCCTTAAGGTGTGATCCTTAGACTTTCTGCCTCAAAATCGGTAGAGAGTTTGTTAAAAATATATGCAGACCCCATCAACCCTCTCCATGAAATCAGAATCTCTAGTGATGGGACCTGACCTGATATTTTGAATTTTAATGAGCTCCAGACTGATTCTTATTTGTAGACAGCAGAACTATGAAAAAATAAGATGGGAGGGATCAGCGGTCCGGTGTAGGTTCCGGATGTCCGCCTTGTCATCATCTGGGAGGCTTTACAAAGCATACATTCTTTCACTCCGTTTCCAGAGATTCTGAAGGTCTGCACAAAATACGGGAACTTCCTAGATAATTCTGATGTTTGGAAATCCTGGAATTAAATGACCAGCCTCTAACATCCTTTACAACTGTAACAGTCAGTGAGTCTTTGCATTGTAATTGATACATTAAAATACTGTCCTTGATTGCAGTTTATGTAACAGGCCTGAAATTGCACAGTGATTGTATCTTCCATGAAGATAGATGTTGGTTGTTGATTATAGGAGGAATTATTTTACATATACCAAGAGGTCTTATAAGGATTAAAGAAGAGAACCTGGTAGAAAATGATCAGACCCAATATTTGAATACTTATGTAAAACTCTACATTATCTATGCCGTGTGTCTCTGGTCTCCCAAAAGTCAGGGTTTGTCCAAATAAGCATTAAAATAAAGCGGAGGGAGGTGCAGTTAGAGAGAATGTTTTCAGGCCAATGCTACAGAAAATACATTGTTACAATTGTGAAACCCTTTTTAAATCTGTGTTTCTTTATACCCTTTCTCATTCATTCCTCCACGACAGGCTGCCACAGTTTTGATGACCATCTGTCTTCCAACCAAGATGGTGGAAAGAGCAAAAATGTGGTGAATCTTGGAGCGATCCGACAAGGCATGAAGCGCTTTCAGTTTCTGTTAAACTGCTGTGAGCCGGGGACCATTCCTGATGCGTCCATCCTGGCAGCTGCCCTGGACCTTGTAAGTTTTTGGAGGAATTTACTCACATGGTTCCCGATTTCAGTGAATTCTGCTAATGCAGGAAAGCATGAATCCCTAATCCTAACCCTAACTGTGGGGTTGTGTTTTGTTTTGTTTCCTCAGCATCAGTGGCAAAAAGGAAGAAAATGGGTGAGGCCAGGGAAGAAAAGAAAGGGGAAAATCTTAATATGATTGGGGAGTAGAATGTATAACATCATGATTAAAAGTATGTGAGGGCTCTGGAATCAGACAACCTGAGTTAAAATTGTGCCAACATTTACTAGCTAAACCTCTGAAAATAGATTAAGAGTAATAACAATATTAGAGTGACCTCCTAGGGCTGATGAGAATTAAATGAGTTATTAGATATAAAATGAGTTATTAGATGTAAAACCCTCAATAAAGGGTTTTACTGAAATATATTACAGTAACTGCTCAATAAAGGAGGCCATTATTATTGCTATGCTATTCTTAGTCTTATATCTATCACGTATTCTTTAAACTCTAAGTCTCAGTTTATCAATCGGAGGGAAAACGTGAAGCATAAAAATTGCACAAAAGTGCACAGGACCTCAGATGCATGTAAGGGATTAAAGGGTATAAAGCAGACCTTGTTTAGAAAACGTTTTTGCAAACTAGGCCCACAAGTTTTGAATTCAACCTCTCAATATCTTTTATTTACACTATTTCTAAAGTAGATGCTTATTACCAAAAAAATCTTTAAGCTTGCCTATAAAAATTATCCCTTCTCCAGGTTTTATAAAACACGAATAAGTAACCACTGGCCACTCACATCTTACCTTGGAAAATCATTCATGGTTACCTTATGTAAGCATGCAAACCTAATGCAATTCATGACATATTTTCTGTGACATGTGCACCTTTTGTTTTCAAGATACTTAGTGGCTGCAAGATATGTGCATTCACTTAAGCCTGGAATGCAAATACCACTGTAATCACCCAAAATGATGACTTATCATTATATAAGATTTTTCAGCTTCCCGTTCCTGGATACTGGCCTTTGCAAATTCATTTGTAAATTCCAAAATGTTCAGTGTGTATTATTGTGTGCTACAGTGACTGTAAAATGTAGAGATTCACAGGCCAGGTGGCAATTAAGTAATCAAGATGCCTGTCTAAAGCTGGACAAGAAAAGTGACCAAGCCCTCGAGCTGTCAGTGGGAGAGTGGTAACTAGCCTTCACACATTTGAGTCATGTATGGTTCTTCTAAGTCACATCCTGATCTATTGAAAAATAAACAGATTAAAATGAATACATGTAACGAATTAATAAGAAAAGTACAAACAATTAAACATTTAAAAAATGGGTGAGCATGTGAACAGCCAGTTCACTGAAAAAACTAATAGCCAGTAAATTATGCCCCATCTTACTTACAGTTGAAAAATGTTCACCAAAATGTCCATAAATTCCTGTATTACAACTGTCAGAGCTGCAATGGGTTAGGCAGTGTTCACTGGGTATAAAATACCAGACAACACTACATGGTGTTGGTAGCGGTGGAAGCAGCAGGATTTGACTGAGGATTAGAAGGAAGTATTGGTGTAACAGGGTAACAGTGAGAGAGCAACAATGGTGAGTAGAGTACTCCTTGCCCCCGCCTTGATAGTGAGTGATTTTGGACTGGATGTAGTAAGAGAGGAGGTCAGTCCTTAACATATCAATTATATCAACTGGCACGGGTGGTAGAATTTAAAAGCCCGGAGTCAGTATGGCTTACAAGATACCATGCAATAATTAATTGACTCAACCAATATCTACTGAGAGTTTCCTATGTGCCAAGCTTAGTAGTAGCCGTTAATGACAATACAACAAAATTCAGTGGACAGCTTCATCTATTTTGCACCTGTCCTTACGGAGGTTATATTTGTTTAGTGATCTATTTCCCACACATCCTAATGGACAGTATTCTAAGGTTGATCTACTAGTGATGAACATTTATTGTCTGTGTACTGTTTCCAAAGGCAAAAAACTGAAAGTCAGAGAGACCAAGTAACCAGCCAGGGCTGCAGAGCCAGCAAAGGATAGAGGCAGATTGGGAGCCCAGGCCTGACTTCATAGTCCCTGATTTTTACTCCTCCATGTTGACGCTCTCATTTAAAACTGATGTGAGATTACTATAGACACTTACTTTTAAACATGCAAAAATAGTAAATTCTTTTTTGCCTGATAGTTTACATATGATTGAGGAAGTAAAGGCAACAGAGACTGGTTGAACAGTTGTGAAATACACACTAGCGACTGTGAGTTAGCCCTTTACAGGAGGTTCAGGCTTGCGGTGTACCAGAGGTACTGTCGTGTCTACGTTTGCCTCAATCCTGAAGTCACAGCTACTTTGGAAGCTTTTACAGGACTCAGGCATCAAATTTCTTAAGGAACTACCCATTAAGATTAAGGAAAATAATAACAAATCAGATAGTTTCAGGATACTATTGAAAAATTGAAAGGTAAAGGCACAGCTGGCCATACACACTGGAAAATGGTGGGCGATAAATAGCATTTGGACAGCTGTCAGTGAAGTGTGTACCTGAGGACAGTGATAACGGACCGTCCTTCACTCACGGGAGAGGTCTAGCCCCCACTTTCAGAGATCCTCAGCTGAAATCCCCACATAAATATTTACCATGTGATGGATTTTCTGGAGCAGTTCTTCTCATTCACACGTTTTCCACATGAGAGAACAAAAGCCACAAGAGCTGAGATGACTTTGCTAGAAGGTCACATAAGCCAGCCAGTGCCAGAGCTATTAGCCAGTTTTCTGATTTCTTTCAAGACTCTTCTAGCAATATCACATGCTTTCTCCGTTAAAAAAACAAAACTTAAATCAGAGTGAGTCTCTCTTAATACATTGAAAATATGCTTACATGTATGTGATCTCCACAATAAAAAGATTGTGAATGGTCTTTAATGGTCCAAAAGCATTTGCATCTTCAAAAGAGTCATCTTATTACATGGCTATAAATGAAGAATTTATAATAGGAAAAGACAGATTTACAATTTTAAAAATTCACACCACGAATTCACCCTCCAAAGCAGTAATTTTAAACACTTTGGGGACATAGTTTTGTTTTCTTTTGTTTTGGTTAGGACTGGATGAAAGCTATGGAGTGTCTCTCCCAAGAGAAGTTCAGTTACAGACAAAATTTAGCTTATAATATCAGAAGGTTCTTGGATTCACCCCCAAAACCATTTTGAAACCACAAATGTCAAGAACTGAATCTTAATTAATGTATTATCACTGGCAAAATGAGATTCTTTAATGGAGTAATTAGAATGATCTTACTAACATTTATTGATGATATAGAAACAAAAGAAATAATTGCTTCCTACATGGACAGCTTTCAGGATTTATGAATAATATGTGGGCGTGGGAGAAATGTGAGGCTTGTCACAAGGAAGCCTCACATTTGAGGATTTGAAAAATAACACCACTAGAACAAATTGATACTTGGTTTCTGAATGGACATTATTTTAATAAGAATATTGATGAATACTTTGATAAGCAAGTCTCTTGGATGCCAAGATTTCATCCCCTCTCATCAAATGGTTCTATATCTGTCTGATTTCCAATTACCATAATGCTTAGAGTTTCCAAGGAGATGTGAGAGAGAGGTTTCCAGACGCAGGTACACTCTGTTCCTGGCTGTAGCCTGACTTTCATCATTGTTTGACTGAATCCATAGAAAACTTAAACTTTATTTTACTCCAATAAGACCAAACCACTAGATTCTCCTTTTTCACTTTCCTGTGGAAACTACTTTGGCCCTGCTTGACCTCAGTATTACAAATCTAATGGTAAGAAATACAATAAAGGGAACTTGATGCTCATAAGCAATGTCTTTGGAGCCTCAAAGTAAAAGAGGCATTTTCTGATTATTGTAGATGCCCAGTGATGAAGTAGCTGCATTGGGAAGTAGTGAGCTCTCTGTCACCAGACAGGCTTCAGTGGAGTCCAGTGTACATGGGGATCAAGAAGTGAGCGATTAGTATAAGTTCCTTGCGTACCTGAGAGTCATTGATTCCAGGTCCAGGCCAAGGAGTATGCAGAGGTCAGAAGTCAGAATTCCAGAGGTCAGAATCAGTCCAAGTTTAAAGGAGTCCAGTGGCTTCAGTTATCAGACACAGAGAGAAGCCAGGGAGACCTGGTTGGTTGGACAGATTGGATAGATAGCGATGGTGGTGACGGTATCGTGGTGGTAGTGCTGGTGGCGGTGGCAATGGTGGCAGATGTGGTGGCAAGATGACAATAGTAACATTTTCATTACACGTGAGAGTTTATAAAGCACTTTCACATTACTTATCTTATTTCCTTATGTAAGAGGAAAGGATCAAGCCAGGAAATGGTTCTCAAACAAGGGCACACTTAAATTTCATTTCTTGAGTATAAAAAAGTGAGAGAATCAAAGTCACTTGTGAATTCTGACAAGTGCACCAAGAGGAAGGGAAATGTAGCTGCATGTCCTGGGCTTGAACGGAAGTCATATCCTGTGTCTCCCGGTATTTGTGCAGTTGTTCATACCCATTAATCTGGGTTAGGAGCAGTTTCCCAGGATTACTCTTTCACAAGTGTCTCCTGTACCTTTAACTATTATTTCCTCTGTATTTGGCTTCACTTAATGTCTGATCTCATCGGCTTCCTGTCTTTCAGAAATGCTTCACTCTTAAAATATGATTTTCAATGCATTTGTGGTTCTAATCATATACATATATGTAAATATAGATGGAATTATCTATAGTTCTAACAGATGGAAATATGGATATAGAAATGTATACACAGATATAGATGTAGATACAGACGACATAGATGAGCACATTGATGATAGGTAGGCAGATACAATGCAGATATAGATACGATAGAGATAGAGATGCAGATATAAATATACTTATAGACCTGCTATTTCATTGGATAGGGTTTGGGGAGGAAGGGAAGAATGGATGTGTTCCATTCATCATCATATGCTAGTTTAACACTTTTTACCACCTCTTTTATTGTTTGCTTTTCTTGGATATTGCATTTACTTTTTAAGTGCAGCTTAAATGCAGTTTTTGCATTATTACATAATTTTTATTTCCAAGGTTTTCATTTTTGTCACCTTAAACATAGAAATTTAACTGTTATTTTTCCAGTTTGCAGTTTCCTTCAGAATCAAAAGTACTGTTAAATGAAAAAATCCTAGCAACAGCAATGTTTAAAGTCTTGTTAATCTAAAGGTTTTTGTTTAAACAATCCTCTTGTCATTATTGCAATGGCTATTAAACTTAGGATAATTGGTTTAATTTTCAGTCTAGCACAGCTCTTCTTCATACTGTTTGTTATAAATTTAATAGCTGTAGCTATGAGGCATTTTTTAAAAGACATGTTTTAGAAAACTCAATTTATTTCTAGGTTTATTTAATCTACAAGCACACAAAAGAAAAATTAAACAGTTCAAACATAAGGTACTTCTGTCTGTTTTCTATATAAGTGAACATTCTACCCTTTTTTTATCCAGTTGAAGATATAACATGTACACACATAATGATTTCTAATTTTTAGTAAATATATAGCATGAATTTCACTACTAATAATTTCAGTTTCTTTATGAACAATTTCATGAAACTAAGAAAGTCAATGGAAAAAAAGTCAGTGAGACCACAGAATTCTCCTTAGTCTGCGGGATGGAGAAAGCCTAATTCATGTTAAATTATATAACTTCATAAGTAGATTGCTTTAGGAGGAATGATTATATAATTTTTATCCAAACTGGGACACTTTTGACAGGGAAAAGGAGAGCCATCAATAACTGTACCAGTTAAACAGACAAACTGGAACTGTCCAAGGAAAATGAGATACATTACCATAGAGAGGTCACACTATAAGGTTCACTGCATCAAATTTATTCCACATTGGAACTTACCATCACAAGACTAATTAGTGATCAATGCAGATTAGCTCCTTTCAAGGAAATAGGAATATGCTCATAAAAGGAACTATCAAAGCCAAATAAAATTGTGTTCTTTTCTGAATCATAGGAAAAATTAAAATAATTCAGTAATAACCAAAATGAAATCATCAAATTATTCATTTAACTATTGGTACTCTTATATTATCAAATTAAAAAATATTCTAACTATAAAATGTTGCATAAAATAATATACATCATAAATATGTGGAGTTTTAAGAAAAAATTTGATGTCATATATACACCACAGACCTTCAAGAACAGGACATTTCCAGTTTTTTTTTTTTTTTAAGATTTTATTTATTTATTTTTAGAGAGGGGTAGCAGGTGAGAAGGAGAGAGGGAGAAACATCAATGTGCGGTTGCCTCTCATGTGGTCCCCACTGGGGACCTGGCCCGCAACCCAGGCATGTGCCTTGACTGGGAATCGAACCTGCTATGCAGCCCGATTTTGGTTCGCAGCCCGTGCTCAGTCCACGGAACTACGCCAGCCAGGGCTCATTTCCAGTTTCTGTAAAGTCCCCTGTATTCCCTTCCCTGACCACAAAGCCCCACCTCCTGGAACATACTTCTCTCTTAAACTTTTGGAAAGGTTTTCCTGTGCTTTCTTTATTTTACCACATGAATCTGTATCCCTAGGGAATATATCGTTTTGTTTTGCTTTTTTTTGCCTAGTTTTGAAATTCATTTAAAGCACACTATCCTCTTTTCGTTCAGCATGAAGTTTGATATCTGTTTGTTTGAATATAACACAGTTTATATACTCACTTTATGTTAGATGTATATTTTTATGATTTCAAATTTTTGGTTATTTCGAACAATGCCTCCATGAAAATTACTGCATGTGGGCCTTGATTCGTAATAGTTTTCTAAATCTACCTAAGGGAATTCAGTTATAATTTTACTATTATGATGCCAAAGCATATTTCATAGTTACAACAATTAAACACAGGCACCAACACTGCAATGAAAACACTTTATTATTGATATTTCGCCATTTCACTGAAGTGCTTCCAGGTTATTCTTCTTATTTGAGATCCACTAAGCCCCTGAACCATGTGATCAGCATACTACATCTACTCTGAACATTGTTCAACTATTATCCCTTCAAAGATTATGACTTTCACATTTTCTCCAGTCTTTACTTTCATAAACTGAAAAGATATATGATAGATTTTTCTCAGTTTGTCCTCTTGTTTTTGACAACCTCTGTATTCTTCATTACTTTTTCTCTTTCTATGCTGTATCCAGGGTAATTTTCTGAGAAAGCTCTTCTATTTTTTCCTCATTTTTCAACTGTGTCTAATCCCATGGTTCTTAACTAGGGGAAGTTTTGCCCACCAGGGACATTTGGCAATGTCTGGAGGAATCTTTGTCGCAACCTGGGGGCTGCTGCTGGCATTCAGTGAATAGATATCAAAGATGCTGGTAAACAGCCTTTAAAACATAGTACACCCCTCCCAAAGAAAGAATTAACTGGCTCAAGTGTTGGAAAAACCCAGTCTAATCAGTGTTTTAATCTACCCATTGAGTTTAACATTTTAAGTACTACATTTTTTATTTGTAAAAGTTCTCTTCGATTCTTGTTTTAAATTGCCTGGTCAACTTTGATAGCTTAATTCCTCACTATATTTTCAACACCCACACCTTTAACTGTATTTGATATACTATGATTCCAATAATTGCAGTGTTTGTGGATTTGATTCTACTACACCTTATTGTTTCATCTGTTACTCATGTTGGATTTTTTAAAGTGTAATTTTAGTGTAAGCTGAAGTTTTTGGAACTTTATCTGTGAAAATGCTTCAAGATCTGTGTTGAAAAAACAGTGTTATTTAGTGGACCAACAACACCAGCCTCATCTGTGGTCAAGTTAGAAATGCCAATTTTCAGGCCCTGCAGCCGGTCTGCTGAATCCGAATCTCCAGGGAGGGGCCAAAGAATCTATTTTATCAATGTTCCAAAGTGACCCTTCTGCATTCTCAAATTTGAAGATTTGAGAAGTATTAGTTAAAGTATTCCTCCAGAGATTTTTGTTTCTTTTTTCAAGCACCTGGAAACATCACCAACATAAGAACATTTTTAAGACTGTATTTTTCAGGGAAAGGAGCATGCCCAGTCTAGTTCAAACTTATATGAGAATATAGGATTTTGATTAAGAATTCTAAAAGACTTCCTCCCTCCCTTTCCTTCTGCCCCTCTCTCTATCTGTATCTCTGTCTCTATCTGTCTTTGCCTCTCTCTGCCTCTGTCTATCTCTGTCTGTATCCCTATCCTTATCCCTATCTCTTTCTCTATCACTGTCTCTATCTCTATCTCTATCTCTATCTCTATCCCTATCTCTATCTCTATCTCTATCTCTTCTATCTATATACCTTTATCTATCTCTCTCTCCTACCCAGAGCCAAGGGTAGGCAGTCAGTAAGCCTACTTCTGTAGAACAGATCTTTTCATTATTCATCCAGTGAGGGTGGCCCCGACCAAGGATCTTGGCTTTACGTAGGAGTGCATTACCTGACCGACTCCACTTGGGCACAGATGTTTAACTTGTGGCCCCTTGAAAACCCATGCTGTCATCCCTCTCTCTAGTCAGCAGAAACCCTTGAGGTAAATGTCCCCACACCAGCTCCCATCTTCCTCCCACCTCCACCCCAGAATTCTGCTTTCTTATAATTTTGGCTCTTCACTGGTCTGTTATCTCATGTTAGAAACCAAAGCAAAAACATAATGAAGAAAGTTTAAGATATTTTATCCAGTATTTTAAATGTCTAAGTCAAAAGAAGTTTGTCTTCACACTTAATCCATCTTATTGTCAGAAATAGAAGTCCTTGCTTAGTTTTTTAAAATTCTTACCCAAAATATTTGTGTGATCTGAGTAAGTGTTAAAATGACTAGCCATCCAGACTGCACCCTGAACAGTACTTCCTGCCTGTAGCCTGACAACCGCATCATTTCAGTTGCCCCCAGCTACTGCCGCAATGACAGGAGCAGAGACCACCTGTCAGTTCCTTAATTATCTCAGGCAGGCAGAGAATCGATACAGGCTGAGTAATAAACACTGACTCGCTAGCACATGCCCTCCAGCCAACTAGGTCTGAATGCACAGTAGAACCCACAATAACTGCCTATCCCCACTGGTTTTAAATAAATAGATATCCTGCACCAGCAAGAGCTTTATATGTTTTGGTAAGGCAATAAAAAAAATTATGTAATTCCCCAGGGGCCAACATAAAATATTCATTCTTTGAAAAGTTAGTTCCTGTTCAGTGTTGTTATATGAGTGTTCAGGACCAGTCCGGGTTTCTTCTCACATAATAAGTTTAGATATAGTCCTAGAGGAAAAGGAATGTATGCTGTTATAATCTTCAATTAACCACCACATAGTGGTAACAAGATTTTATAGGTCCCCAGGCAAAATAAGCACAGCTGTTTGAATTAGTATTCCAATTCCCTGCTTCACTTTCATAAAGGAAACATTCAATATACATAATGATCTTATGAAAGGCAGGAAAAAGTGACAAAGTCGAGGAGAAGTAGCCTGAGACTTGAATTTCCTAGTTGTGGAATGTGAGAGAAATCCAGACCGCATGATGGTGTGACATTTTGTAATTTTAACGAGACAACTGTGTAGCCATTGCAGAGAACACCTCGTATAAGATTGAATCACATGAAATTGTCAGTAGGCAACGATTTTTGACCTTCAAACTCAGGAATTCCATATGGTTCTGCCTAACATTTTGTCTTGCCAGTTCAAACAGTTCTTGCTTGTCTGGGACCTATGAGAAGGTGATCTGGCAGACATGTTCATAAGGAAGACGAAATTTAAATATGCCTATTTTCTTTCAGGACCATCAGCAAAATTCTCTGTGGTGTGCCAGTGGTGTCGAATTTTGTGTAGATGTTCACTTTTAACCATGCCTCTGATACTCTGTGGTTCTTTTCAGCCATGCAGCATTCTCCCGATTCATTTCTCTCCATTTGTGCTGTTTTTCTCTGTGATGTGAGTCCATCCCTATCCATTCTGTCATGCCTCCATTTTTTGCTGCTTCTTCAGATTGCACTGACCCATAAGAGGTAAGCTCCAGCATAAGAGAAAAAAATGGCTTTCCTTTATGTCCAGGAAGACTCCTTTTCTATGGTATTCTATAACACTACTTCTAAAATCAATACTTTCTGAACTACACTTTGAAAGATGCTACAAATACCATTCCCCATGACCATACCCACACTAGAATGGCTTGAAAGCTTTTCACATGCACAGTGAAGTCTGTACTTGTTCCTAAGTATTTTCTGCACATTAAAGTCCTTAGCTTTATACCTGAATACCTCCTCCAATTGTCTGTAGAGTAATATGCACGTGACAGTCCCTCAGAAATTGGTATTATTTACTGCCATCTTGATGGTAAGATTCCCAAGCCTGTTTTCATCCACCAGGCTCATGAGGATTATAAATAAATAAATAAAGCAGACAGTGACATTTCCAAATGTCACTGGGTTTTGCAATTTACATGGATGAAATTCATCAGACAAGAGCTTACGCTCCCCTAAATGTTGTGCTGTAGAGTTAATGGGAATTATTTCCATATTGCTCTCAATTCCATTTCCAAGCATAGATTACGATTTCCTAGGGCCAATGACTGATAATATCTAAGTTTTGTCACAGGGTTTTGGGAGCAGAGAATTGAAATTGCTTTTCATTCAAAATGCCTTGACTTTCCTAAGCAAATAAAGCCTTTTTTTTTTTCCTAAACAAGGCAAGCCAAAATATACAGGTAGCTACATAGCCCAGTTTGGGCTGTTCATTCATTTGTTGTTAATCCTCTCAGTGCCATCTAATAGTTAAGGGCAATAAGAGGATCCTCTGCTGGATACATTTGAGTGAGGCTAGGTTTCTCCCTTGCTAACCCTGAAGGAGCTGGAGTTCATCACATAATGCTCTTTCCAGCAGTGTGGTTTCTGTCTTCCTGTCATTAAACAATGAATCCCATGGCTTTATGTGGGAAATGTGTCAAAATGTGTGAGGCTAAGAATGAATTGTATCACTCGCCTTGCCCTACAGACTGGCATTCATTTTTAGAGACAGATGTTTATGCCTTTACAAGAGACAGATTAGCATATCTGAGATGTTTGACACAATGAATATTTAATCCAAGAAAACAGTGGAGATATTTAGTCTGTATGTAAAGACATCACAATATTGATAAGGTTTGATGCAGAAAAGTCATTTGACCCTTTGCAATCACAAGTCTGTATCCCTGTGACCTGCTACCAAATCTAGGCACCAACACAGTTGATGATGGAGTCTCATCATTAGTGTGCATTGTTTATTAATGATATTCTCACCATTAGTGTTCATCTTGTATTCTGCTTTTTCACATAAGTTTACTTTGTATGTTCTGGCAATTCATCATAGGCTTTGTAAAGCTGTTTGTTTATAAATATATTTCAATTGGAATTTTTCTTGGCTTCATTAAGTTGTAGACAATGACAAAATGCTTAACGCTCTAACTTATTTGAATCATCCTGTGTATCTGAGATACTATGGTACTCGAAAGTATGAAGTAACCAACCAAAGTATGAAGTGGGCTACAGAAGGAAGGGATTAAGGAAGACTTCTTAGAGGAAGTAACTAAATGGGATCTTGAAAGTGGGGATTTGCCAGATGGAAAAGGGGTTTCAAGGCTCAACAAGCCATGGGAACAACAAATGGAAAGGTATGAGGTGTCATACTTGGGAGACTGTTACCAGTGTGACATAATTGGATGACAGACTAGTTGAGATAGAGAAAGAACCAAATAACAAAGACTTGGTGTCTTTTTTATTTTATGATTGAGGTGAGTAAAGTCAGTAATAGATTTTAAAAGGGAAAATGATGTGATCATATATTTGTGTTTAAGAAAAATAACGTTACTTGACATTAATGTCTCATTTTTAAGCAATGACTTTCTACATGCATTCTAGAAATCATCTAGATTTCTATGAGTATAAGTTAAGACATTGTAGACACCAAGAGAAACTAGCATAGCCCCGGGAATCAGAGAAACCTGGGATTGAATCCTATGTCCACCCCTTCTCAGCTATGTGATAATGGAAAAATTATACTGCATTTTGAAAAAATACTAAAATGAAAATATTATTTCTAGATTATAGAGTTATGATAATTAAGAATTATAATTCATAAAATTAATTATCATGTAATTGATACTCTGTTAGCCCCTATTTTAACATTATGGATCAATGCATAACACTGTTACTTGAAGAAAAACATTTCAATTTGAAAACCTTTGGTTACTAAGCAACCTATGATTATCAGGTAACTCTGAGGTCATGGTCATGGCTAATATTGTGATGTATTTGATTAAACTTGGCAGAAGTCAAAATACCCATTAAATATCAATGTATGTATTTTTGTGACCTATTGACCTTCTATGGGAAACTTAACATCCTTTCCCTTATTAAAATTTTGTTTTATCTTGTAAAGAGGTTAGTAGATATATGATCCTTAATAGTTTGTGGGAAACAACTGAAAGTTGTCCTTTTATTTTTTGAAGCACATCTTGATATGCCAAGATAAAGCCACATTTGTGATTTTCTGAAATGCTCAGGTTTTTATTTATCAATTAAATAATTTCCTCTTTATCAAACATTCTCAGTTAAAACCCTGCTTATTTAAGTAGACTTGGTCTGTTATCCACAACAAAGTAACTCAACAAAATCTAGTAAGCACTTCCTTTTCTTACTGGCCCAAATACTGTGGAGCAGTTATATTTTCTTGGAGCACGTGGGTGGTCATAGATTATAGATTATTGTTGGAATAAGTCATTGTTGACACCCTTGGTTAGCATAAGAGTAGTCCTAGAAACTGATTATTTGTTTGCTTCATGTTAAAATTTTTGGTTTAAAAAAACTTCATGTTTAAAAACTTATTAAATGTTATCTCACTCTCATACTCAAATCCCTGCTGCGTCTTAAATATGCAAAAAGAGTCATGAAATTACTTGAGATTCTGCAAAAGAGAAAAATAAACACAGAAAACCTACTTAAAATGTCTAATTCCTCCATATCCAAATTTGCCTTCATGGGTTCATTTGCCATATTCCCCACTACTGTGTTAACCACACTAACACTACCCAGGGAAATACAGCTCAACTGAATCAGAAACTGAAATAAGCTAAGAGTGCATAGAAATTCCCTTTAAGGTCAACTTATTGCTCATTAATCCCACATTATTCTTTCCTTAACCACCCCACTCAGGAAGCTCCTGTGGTAGCCAGAGCAGCGCTGTTCCTGGAATGTGCCCGGTTCGTCCACCGCTGCAACCGCGGCAACTGGCCCGAGTGGATGAAAGGCCATCACGTGAACATCACCAAGAAGGGCCTGTCCAGGGGGCGCTCTCCCATCGTGGGCAACAAGCGGAACCAGAAGCTGCAGTGGAACGCGGCCAAGCTCTTCTACCAATGGGGAGACGTGAGCTTTTGATTTTCCTCTATAAAAATTAGGGCACTTGTGTGAAGTAAATACGTTTTGTGTTTATGTTTGTTTGTTTTTGAGACAGTATATTAAGAACATTTCAGGGGAAAATAATCTTAATTCATTTAATCTTCCCAGTAAATCTACAAAGTTAGACATTATTAACCCTTCTGTCTCCTTCCCTGGTCCTGGCTTCCTTCCTGTCTGTAAGTGTTTTCCCAGGATATCTTCTAATTTCTTCCTGCATAATTTCCCCCAGGGTATGTTGACTGCATGCCCGAAGGATGGACTTCTCCATCCATCACACTTCAGACACCAGGCCAGCACTGCCGATGGCACTGGGGAGGCGTTCACTGCATACTCAGTCGACCAAAATAACACTGTGTTCCCATATAAACACATCCCCTGTCTGCAGTCCTCCTCAAATCTCTATTGTCATTAATTATTCTCCCATCCTCTAGAATGATAACTTTGAACCTGTTCCAAACCTCCTTCCCTTATTGATTTCACCCCTCCACATCATTAATGTCCTTTCAGGCCAGATCTTTGTTATTTCTCATCTGGATCAATAAAGCATGTTCCCATTTGGTCTCCTCCCCACAGGAGACCAAATCCTACACACTGCCAGTAAAATGATCTCCTCCGTGCATAGCCCATCGAAAAGCAGAACATTAATACTTATCTCCCAGCCTCCAGACTTGTCCCCTTGATTCATTCTCCAAACTGCTGTCAGAGTGAGGAGGCTAAACTGCAAATCAGAGTGTGCTTCCTACCCACGGACATGCTCCAGTGGCCCTTCTCCCTCCCTCGGGATAAAACCAAAATTGCTTAGCCTGGAATACTGCTCTTTCATTCAAGTCATACCAACATTACGGACAATGAGGTCAAGTGAACTACTGTACAAGTATCTAAAGAACATTTATCTCAATCCTTTGCATCTAAGCAATGTTCATTGATAGTAAGTTATTACACTCATTTTGGAAAGCAGGCTACCTGGTTTGTCTTTGAATTTCTAGTTAACTAGCACAGTGTCCCTTGAATGCATGATAAGGTTTCCCCCCACTCAGAAACAACCTTTTATCGTCCTTCAGAAAGTAAAATGAAGTTCAGCCTCAAGAACTGTAGGATCTGGTCCCAGTTTACCTTTCCAGCCTTCCTGTACATCATTTCTGCTCACAAAACCGTGCTTCAGCCAAGTGGCTTGTCAGTCTGGGAGCACATCAGTTTATTTCCCTGAATATGGACCTTTTGGAACTCTCTACCTGGAATATGTACTCTTTCCCTTCCCCATTACCCAAAATACCAGTTCTTCAACATCAACAGCAATGAGACTTTATATGATTCTCCAAACTGAATCTAAACTGTCCATCTTCTGAACTAATAAACTTCTGAATTCTGTTACCATTCAATGCATTATTTTGGTATGTTATTACCTCCCCAATAGACTGAGACCTATTGCAGGGAAAGGGCAAACGACATTGAATCCAACACCCTGTCCTGTGTTTGAATCCCAGTTCACAGCTTGCTGAGTGACCCTGAGCAAGTCTTTCAGCCTCTCTAACCTTCCCACTTCCCAAACAGGGATCATTCTGTATGGAGATTTATTCTCTACTAGGTCACATTAAACAAAGATTCTGGTGTACTATAACAATTTGTCCACCTTTATGTTTTATTCATAACCTAAAAAATTACCTCACTTAGTAAATGTCCAATGAATGAAGAAGGGAATAAACATGGCCATAAGGCATTTTTCTAGCCTTGGAAGAGACAGAGAGCTCTAAATTATTATTTAGACATTTGGTATTATCCCAGAAAGTTCAGTTTTTTTAGCAACCCTTTAACTTTTGTGAATTGGGGATTTGACTTAAGATGTTTATTTTCAGCATCCTGGGAGGACTGATATAGAATCTTTCTCCCTGGAATCTGAACAATAAGTTTGTTGGCTCCCTCCAAACTCACATCGTGCATCGCCTCCTTTGGAGGGAATCTCTAAAATAGTAGCTTCGGGACAGTGCTCTTGGTTGAGGTGGTGTTTTTGTTTCATTTGCTTAAATCATTTCAGGCTAGTGGCTAAAATTTTAAGATCCTGCGGTGTCTGTTTATACTGCTTTCTTTCTTTTGATGTGGTTTTTCTTACTCCTCACTTAATTCTAGAGTTTAAGGAGACCTGTATGTTTCCAGATCTCTAAGACATTCCTACAACTTGTGTTTTTATTGAAGCATTCTGGACATATCCTTGTATATCAGTTCCAGGAGTGAATATAATTTCTTGCATGTCAAGAATTTACTGACTTTTCTAAGTATTTGAAAGGAAAGATACAGAGGAAAGAAAAAATTTAGCTGGAATTTTGTTCTTACTCATTAATGCACCGAGTAACCCAACTGTCAGACTCTAAACGCAATGCTCATTTTAGCTTTTTTTCTAACTTGTCTTCCTATGCTTATGTTTCTTCCACTATTGCATAAGGTGTATGATCAGAATATAAAAGAAATTAAAAATAGTGTATTTTGTCTCTTGTTGTGGGAAGTTCCTTTTGGTAAATCAGACAATAGTGCTTGATGATTCGGAATAACCGGTAGCAAGTATTAGTTCTATGAATAGCTTATATGAAACCAATATTGTCCATGTGCTGAGTTATGAAAAGTCATATTACTAATGTTGATGTTAGGTATCCTATCAAAGGAACAGTTAGTATTTCTTACTAATTCATAGAGTGTCATGGAGGAGGGCAAAGTCTATTTAAGAGCCAATAAATGCTTACATAACAGCAGATCTAAATAAAATTGTGTGTACCAGAGTTTTTGCCAACTTCTACAATCATTAGCACGGCAGTGATATTTTCATATAATAGCCTAACCAGAAGTACCCTGAGGAACTGTGACTTCTTATTCTTACTGCAACAAAATCCTCCATTAAGTACTGCATACTCCCTTATGTGACCTATAAAATAAATAACTCTTAAGTAAATGAAAATATTTTCACTGAGTAAATAGAAAAATTATAAGAGTGTACAAAGGTATCATTCTAGTTTCTACAAGTATGGAGTCTACGTGACCTTGGAGGTCGCACCAATGTCTTCCATCTGTGGGTTTCCACATTGGAAAACATGGTAATAATAACTCTATGGCAGACAGAGGAGGCTTATGCTGGAAATGATTCCCATTAATTGGTTGTTTATGTCCTCTGTAATGGGAGAGCCTACTTTACAGTCCAAAATACTTTATGTTGGTTTTTTTTTCTGTTTTTCATGGTAGGCAATTGGCGTCCGATTGAATGAACTGTGCCACGGGGAAAGTGAGAGCCCAGCCAATCTGCTGGGCCTCATTTATGATGAAGAGACCAAAAGGAGACTGAGAAAGGAGGATGAGGAGGAAGACTTTTTAGATGACAGTAAGGAGACTCCCTTTACTACAAGAACCCCTGCTTGTAAGAACCTCTGCTTTAGGAGCACTTAATATTTCTCTTTCTTCTTTCATTTTCTTACCACCTTCCCATGTCTCCCACTGCACCTTTTCCACTATTCCCTGTGCATTGGATGTGCAGCAGGCACATAAAGCCACACGAAGAGCAGGGCAAGAACCAGAAAGAAGAGCCTGTAGACAGGGGCAAAGACCTGCAGGGCATATGGAACTTCCTTTGTTTTGTAGTTTCTGACTCATATTATTATATAAGATAAGAATTAGGCCTCTCTGAGAAAACTAACTTGTGGAATGTTACTGTCCCAGAAAAGGCTTGGTCAGATTTTATATTTTATTATTGCCTTTGGAACTAAAAAATAAAAATATAATTTATACCAAACGACATTGAACGTGACATGCTTCCCAAATTACTAACATATTGTAACATTTAATCAGAGTATATTGTAGCATTTAACATGAAACTGAAGTACTAAAAGAATCATTGCCCTGGCCGGTGTGGCTTGGTTGGTTGGAGTGTCATCCCATAACCAAAAGGTTGCGGGTTCATTTCCAGGTCAGGATGCAAACCTAGGTTTCAGGTTAATCACCCCTACGAGCACATATGATTTCTGGTCCACTGTGTACAAGAGGCAATCAATTGATGATTCTCCTTCCCATTAATGTTTCTCTCTCTACCTTTCTCTCTCATGTGAGGATAAATATATGTCCTCATGCTAGGATAAGTATAAATACATACATATACATATATATGAAGATTCAGATTGTTAGAACTATGAATGCTGTATATTCTAGTTATTTATTAAAATTATAATTGAGTCCTATTATAGAAAAATAGAAGATTTCAGATTGTTAGAACTATGAATGTTCTGTTCCCTACTTATTTATTGAAATTATAATTGAGTCCTATCATAGAAAACTAGAGGCAAAGATCATACTAGATGTACTAGATGTACACAAAGATGTACTAGAGGTACATCCCTCTCCAGAACCATTTTGTGCATTTGTGTGTTTCATGCCACACAAACTTGTATGTATGTGTACCACTGCCTTTTATGGAGCATAACATTCCGCGGTGACTACGTACTCAGCAGCATTATCTAATGAAGACAGTGAAGCCTCATCCTCTCAATCTTCCCTAGTGGTTTCAAACTCAGACTCCCTGATTATGTCTTCAGGGTTGTCCTTAGTTAAGTCATGCTAAACCTATTACATCCATATAGTCATGAAATATAAAGACCGTATTTCATGGCTGGAATGTAACATTAGACAAAACTGAATAATAATCAAAGACAATGTATTGTCTTCTTTTCCACTTTCACATCAAGGATTTTTTTTACAATTTTTAAAATCATTTTGCTCTTTCTCAGCCCTTATCAAATTAGAGCAAATCTTAACTTAATTCGTAATGGAACACCAAATCCTGGCACCAGGCTTTCAGCATAATGGTGAAAGTTGCCCCAATGATTTCCTCACAGTCATAGTAGTCTAGACTCTCCTAGGATAACTGATGGGATTGTCTGTGATCCATAGAAGGACTTGATGGCTATTGAGTAATCACAAAACCTATTGAAGGCCGGCCAGGAGACACCCCCAAATTGCCCTAGTTCTCCCAGGGGTCTTTCAGAAGAGAGAAGAGCTAGAACAATATTGGCTGGACATGTCCTCATAGACCAAAATGATCTTGAATCTCCATGAGAGCACCTAAGTATTGTTTACCAATATGTTATACCTATTACACTAGCTGTTTTGTGAGATCATGCAATCCTTATCCAATGTAACAGGATACGTGAGATGACAGTTATGAGAGACCCTGGATGAAGACAAAGCTCATTGTCTATATAGAGGACTGACAAGAAGAATCTAGATGAGAACCTCAGGAGCAAAAGGACAGATCCATAAGTTTATACTGAATATCTAGTGCTTAATTATTTCTTAAAAATAATTGCACATCCAAGCAATTTCAAGAGTCACGTAGCCTCCATCACACATGAGATTGGAATGTCTGGCTTCATTCCACTTCCACGTCAATACATAGCTCATCTTGCATTTAAAAGATAATTATAGTGCCAACATGTACAGGTCTGGAAACTCTAAAGAGCTTTGTTTCTTTCATTCTTAAAAAGAGGCAATGTTCCCAGCCACATACTACTCCTGGAGAGAAAATAATGGTTTTCACGAGGAAACAATAGCCAGACAGCTTCAAAAAGACCATAATTTCCACCTACTGTCAATATATACCATGAAGTACGTATTCTACTCAATTAAGAAAGCCTAGCACATGGGAAGCATTTTAGAGATAATTTTGGGATGTTGATATGCAGTGATATGTTTGCTCGATGACTTGATTTATTCCAAATAGACAACTCTTTTCTTTTATGAGAGACAGAACTTGGCTTTAGTCTTCTGAACACTGACAAGTGATCAGTATATTTTTGCTTGATTTCTGATGACATGTCTTTGACAGTTTTAAATCCTGGGAGTTCAGAAAGTCTTCATGGCATCAATGCGGTCATTGCCTTTAGAGAAAAATCCATTACTTGATCTGTGGTGGATGCAATGTTTTACTCATTGAAAAACCAGCATATTGTTAGGACAAAGGAGAATACTTGCATACTTCTGATGTAGCTCCACCTTAATATGAGAGGCTAACTTGTATAAGCTGGCAATAGAGGTGTTCAAGTATGTCTCATCTATGCTACAGAAACATACCTGGACTAGAACTGAAATAACTTCACTGCCTTCAGAACATCAAGAGAAAGATGTCTCTCATGAAATGAAACAGCAGGATTTTTATAGTTTCAAATTTAGTTCACCACCATGTGCACAGTCTAAATCTGATTGAATAGCAATGCGAAAATCTTACAAAACTGCTTTCCCATTTCTGCTTTCATTAAAAGGCTTTCTAGTTTAGCAGAGCTGCATTTTATTACTCTATGAGGCTGTAGGGAGAATAATTTAGTTCTTGATTGTCATTTTAATACTCAGGCACTTATTATATTGCAGAATTGCAAAATGGAAGAAGAGAGAGACCTATTAATGCACAGATTATGGTAAAGGGAATAGGTAAATTGAACATGTATAGGCAACATTCTCATACGCACTTTCATTTTGGACATGTTCAGGTGACATTCTCACATGCAGTTTGATTTTACACATGTGTAGCTATGTCCATTAAACCCTGCCTCTCTTTATTTTAGTTTGTTTACTTATGAAAGAACTCTTTCATTCCATAGGTACTGTGAACCCCTCTAAATGTGGCTGCCCCTTTGCCTTGAAGATGGCAGCGTGCCAGCTTCTCCTGGAGATTACCACCTTCCTGCGAGAGACCTTTTCTTGCCTGCCCAGACCGCGCACCGAGCCTCTGGTGGTAAGGAAAGCATGTGCATTAACAATCAGGCTACCTGGAGAGGCTAAGACCTGTCACTATGTTTTGAGTGTTCACAATTTCTTTAAATGACCAATGGACAGATGTATCATATAACTTAAAGTTCAACCCAGGGATTTTCATATGTAAAAGTAAAATCTCTTGCCTCTAAAAAACATAACTCTGAAGTTGAACTTGAAATCACGAAAGAGAGCATCACTGGGTAAAATGTTTGATTGATCGCTGTCAGTCATGCTAGAAACATTTAAGAACGTGTCGGTTTTCTTACCCTGCAAACTATGAGGAGTTTTATGGACAGCATTTTTTTAGAAACTTGTGACAGATTTTTTTTTTAATACTAGCAGTTCAGAAATCCATACACAAATGTGCTTCCCATGAGTTTTCTCATTTAAATTATGGGCAAAAAGACTTCTTTAAACATGTAGCCTGTAAACATCCCTCCAAGATACATTTTATTCCTGCAGCATTTTTTATGCATGGGCAGAGAAAGACACACATACACAGAAATAGGCACACACAGAAACACGCACACACGAAAGCACGCAGACACTCACCCATCCATACACAACTCTTGTACCATCAGGACTGATTTGTTTAACAGAAGATAGGAACACTACCTGAGAGCCAGCCTTCACAGAGCACGTGGGGCAGGAACGCACCTCACAGCCGATTTTTTTCGTCCATCAGCTCTCTAACAGGTGCCCAGTTTCCAGTGGTTCTTTCATTATAGGCACCGTCAAACCAGAGCTGAGGAACTAGACAAGTTCCTTTTTTCCCTTTGCCCAAGGCTTACACTACCCTACCAGAAACAGTATTACAGTAACTGCCTGTGTGCTTTCATTTAAGGGAATTTTGCAGTCCACCAGCTCTCCCGCTTTTCTACCCAAACTCAGCGTGAGCAAGGCCACGCCCTCACCCTGGTGGGGCCGGAAGAATTGCGGCTCTGTTTTTCCGAGCAGTGCCTCTGCCTCCGGCCTTCCAGGGCCTGCAAAGCCCGTTTCCTTACACTCTAACCCACGAAATGGATATTTTCAACTTGGAAACATGTATGGGTAAAATGTATGTTTTTAAGAGAAACACACCCGCATTTGGAATGTGAACTGCATCATTTGGATATTGAAAAAAGCAGTTTCTTCTACTGCTCTTATTTAATTTTATATTAACCTAGGCCTCTAATTTTCTGAATTGTTGACTTTACTGTTATATTGAAGCTACTCCATAAAATCAAATCAAGACAACCACTAAGCACATGTTTAGTTTAAAATCCGGTGTGATAAAATGCCTGGTCTGTAGGAATCCGTTGGTGTTATCTTATCAACATTCTGATTATACTGAAGTCTTCATAAAAGCACAGCAGTGTATCTCCTTTTAGGTTTTCAGAGTTTTATTGGCCAAATTTATTTCTTAATCAATCACATCTTTTAAAAATTACTTGATAAGCAACGGGCAGACTAGTAGGAAATGCCCAGAAATTAAGCCAGAACAGAGCCTGCAGTCATTCGGTCAATGAGAGGGGAGTTGTCACTGCTGCCTGGTCTTTAAGGAGGTCTCAGAAAACTTCTACTCATTGACCTTTACAACATAATTGAGAAAGAAGCTTTTTCTCATGTGTAATCTACTTAAATACAGTTGATGGTAAAAAAGAAAAAAAACGAAAACCTCAAGTCACATTCTAACCTACTATAGAAAAAGCAATGAGGATCATAAAACGATTTTACTAACACAGGCGCTGCAATTGTTTGAAACTGCTTTTTAAGAAATTGTATTAAATGGTGAATCTATCAGGCTAGGCATGAATATCATCAAGATAAAATATTCTGAAGTTTTAATAATACATTTGCTGCAAACATATTTATAGATCTTTGGAGTTATTTATTAGAAGTAACATTCTTTTTTAAAGGATTTCATTTATTTATTTTTAGAGAGGGGGAAGGAAAGGAGAAAAACTGGGAGAAAAACATCAATGTGTGGTTGCTTCTCGTGCGCCCCCCACTGGGGACCTGGCCCGCTGTCCAGGCACATGCCTTGACTAGGAACCAAACCAGTGAGTGACCCTTTGGTTCACAGGCCTATGCTCAATCCACTGAGCTATACCAGCCAGGGCAGTAACATTTTTAATTCTAGTAAAAATAATAGCTACCCTAACAAACAGAATAATAAATAATCACATTAAAAGCTATAAATATTCTCTGATCTGAGGCTTGAGGATAGGAGAAGATCAGGAACTTAAATGTTCTACTAAGGGAAAAAGTCTTTCAGATAAAAATGCCCTAGAGCCATTTCTAAAATGGAACAGATTTCCCTGTGATATGTTTGTTTGAAAAAGTCCCAGTTATATCCAAAATGTGGGAAAGAAAGCAGAAGAACCTTAAATACAATCGTTAAAATAAAAGTTACTTTGTTTAATCACAGTTCTTTCCTGGGTAGGGTAAGAAATCCCAGGAGGCCCTCGCTGCATTGGTGGGTAATAGAGTTAACAAAAAGGAAAAATGATATCAAAAGGTATTAAATTGTGCAAAAAATATATTTTTTCCAACTTAACAATTTTTCCATATAAACTCTGAGGTGCAATTTAATGTGCTTTTTCTTTTCATAAAAGCAACTTCTGACAGCATTTTAGTCACTCTTTTTGTTAACCATACAAATAAATAATGTCATAAAAAAGAAAAAGCAGCATTCTTACAAGATTTATAATCTAAAAGAGCATAATCATCCAATTTTTCTCTAAATATTAACTTCTGAACTTGAAAAAAAGGAAACAAATATTTTTGGAAAAATAATTTTGTTTGTAAAATTGCTGGTCCCTTAAAATGTTTCCTAGCTGAATTATTGAAACCAATAACCAATGACCAAGCCACATAGCATTAAACAAATAATTCCATGCTATGCACAGAGGACTTCCTAATCAAGAAGAAGGCAGAAACCAAATCTCTGTACTTCGATGTTCATTCATCAGGATAAACATACTGGATGCTTTTGTGCCAGACTATGGCAGAAGCTATACCAACTGCACCAATGAGACTTAGCAAATTAAGTTATAAAGTATATACTGCTGAATAAAAGTTCCTAAAGTTAAAGAATTAGAAATGAAACACAATCCACATTCATCGATGCTAAACTGATGAATATTTATTGAAAGTAAGAGGACAAACAAGGGGGTGTGATGGTCGCAGGAGTGGGGGTGGGGCTGGGGGTGAGAGCGGAATGAACAAGCTGTCACAGGAGAACCAACAGCGCAGAACTGTTTCCTGAAGCGAAGCGTGGGTGGCCTTAAGGAAGAAACAGAGGGCCGTGGTCGGCCAAAGAAGGGGCTGGAAGAACCTGAAGAACTTTTCTGGAAGAGATTACACTTAAATATAACTTTGAAAGATAGGTGGGATTTTCACAAGTAGGTAAAGAAGAAATTGGAAGAGATAACTGCATTTGAATATTTTTTGACAATGTTAAATAGATTTCATGTCGTTCCTTTGTTTTTCTAGATGTGATATAATTATCTGAGTACCAAAGTATAACTTCTGTTTTCAATCCAAGAGGAAAAGGGGAAAAAAACATGTAGAGGATAAAATTGGTTTATTAATAACAATTAAAAATAGTATTGGTGCAAACTGAGTTTTAAAAATATTTTTTCATATCTATTTGAATCAGAGAGTGTGTTATGTCATAATTAGACAAAATGCTCTATAAAGATAAAGTTGGCATTTTATATATTTTTATCAGATTCTCCAAAAGTATTTTATAGATAAGTAATTAAATATGATCTTCAGCATGAACTAGTCGCCATTCACAGAACAGGTCAAATGTTCAATTTGGAGCCTCAAGGCCAAACCTCTGGTAAATATTTACACCCCTCAAGGCTTACTTTCAGGTACAGGAAACATTCTGTTGATAGACAGTAAAGGAACCCCTGATACTGAGGTCCACCTAGAAGGGATTGAGAAAGTCAGCCATCCTATGATCTTGTCTTGAGCTTCTGGCCCTCACATCTGAGGTTTCCTCAACTTGAACTTCCTTTCCCCGTTTGTTCTCTGAGCTAATGTTACTTAATCCTCAGACTGAACTCCAGCATTGCCTCTGTATTTGTTTTCTATTTCTTCCGTAACAAGCCACCGGCACTACAATTTTAGTTGTTTATAACAGGCCAAACGTATCATCTTAATAGTTCCGGAGATCTGAAGTTTGATACAGGTCCTACCAGGTAAAAATCAAGGTGTTGGCAAGGCTGCACTGTCTTCTGGGGCTCTAGGGAGGACTGTTTCCTTGAGCTTGTTCCATCTTCTAGAGGCCACATACATTCCTTAGCTCATGGCCTCTTCCCCCATCTTCAAAGCCTGTCATTTAGTCTGTCTCGCCCTTCTTCCATCCTTGCATCTTCCTCCGATCACAGCCTAGAAAAACTCTCCATTTTTAAAGATTGGTGTGATTAGGTTAAGCCTACCTAACCCAGGATAACTTCCCATCTCAAGGTCCCTAACTTCAACCACATGTGCAAAGTCCCTGTTGCAATGTAAAGTGACATATTCACCAGGTTACAGGCACTGAGACAAGGACATCTCTGGAGGGTCACTGTTCTGCCAACCACAGCCTCCCAACATGATTTCTAAGCACCAAGTCTGTCTCTAAGCCTTGGAATTTATTACTTGTTTGCCTCCTCAGTATCTGCCTTGGGATTTTGACTTCCTTTAGGACAGGAACCGTTTCTTATTTACTCCCCAATACTAACACATTCATACTCAACATACTCATGGCATGATTAATAAACAGATAAATACTAATTTTAGTTAAAATTGTTCACAAAGTATCAGAAAGTGAGGAAGCTAGTTCTAGATTTGGAATGAGCCTGTGTTTCAG
>CM052541.1:18792472-18851434 GCA_028533065.1 Trachops cirrhosus | reverse complement strand
AAAACCAGTCAAAGATCATGTCATGCATGTAGTATTTCCTAGTGTCCTGTAAACAATGACTATACATGAATGTTTGGTGACCTAAGGACCGAACAATTCTTGAAAGAAGTAACTCCAGATAGAGAAGACAAAATCTTTAAAATCTTGCAATGAATGGATATGCACTGGAATTATTTTTTAATATTTCAAGATTGTTGTCACAACATATTAAAAATGCAAATAATGGTTATATTGTAATGAACTTATGGTGAACCAAGTATTTTTTTAACCAAGTCTTAGCAATTTATGCATTTGAAGAAGTACCAAGTCAATATATTTTCAAATATTCCTTATTCAGACAAGGATAGCCACACATGATGAGAAACTTCCATCTTTTAAACATAGCGCAAGGGGATTTTCTTTTTTTGCCCACTCAAAGTTATTATGCTAATTATTATTTAAAGTGGCTGAAATAAAAATTTCTAATGCTGAAATGGTTAAACTTGAGCAGAGTGAATTGTACACCATTTTAAAAAATAAAATAGATTAATTTTAAGAATACTTTAATTTCATGATTATCATTTGTGTAAATTATTCTTAATGTTCAAAGACAACACCTTAGTAATTTTTTCCTCATAGAATAGCTATGTTACTATATGAAAGTTGTTTACTAAGAGAAGAGCAGAAAACTGAAACTATAAATGAAATGGAAACATATCTATAAAATATCCTTTATGAGTTAGCAAAAATCTTCCCGAAGATTCATAAATTTTCTTGAATCCTTTTGATAAACAGGAACCAGCTGCTAAATTCAGTATGAAAATGGGGACCATGGGAACCCTGCTAACTTAATTTATAAAAATTTTATTTAAAATTTCATACCGTCTGTTTTTATAAAAGCAAAAAATGTCAGTTCTGAAATAAACAACCTGGGGACAATATAGATTCTACTGAGGAAAACTAACATGAAATAACCTTTAAACTAAAAACGTCTGCCTAAAATCTCCAAGCAAGGTCTGTCAAATTATTTCATCCATATTCCAAATACAAGCTAAGACTGGCATTCCAAGATACAAGACATTTCTGATCATTCAACAATCATCTTTTGAGCACCCACTGTATGTGAGGCACTTATTAGAGGTTCTCAGAAAACCACCAAGAAGAGGAGGGAAGTTTTCCCACATATATTTTAGTTTTCATTAGCTAATAGTTAATACCATAATAATGAGTAATGTTCTAACATAACAGACTTTTAAATAGAAATAAGTAGTATGAAGAAAAAATCAGGGTCAGAGAATCGGTAGTGATGTGGAGTCGGGGGAGACTATAGTTCAGAGAAGGACCCCGTAAGTGACATTGAGCAGAGACCTGTAGGATGTGAAGGAGCCAGTCGTGCAAAGGGCTGAAGGAGTTTTCCAGACAGAGACAGACTGAGAACAAGGCTGTCGTGCAGGAATGAACTTGGAGCTTTTGAAGAGAGCAAAAGGCCAACTTTTGAGATGGAGTCAGAAAGGTAAGCAGAAGGCAAGTAAATAGGGCCGGTTGATATGCTTAGAAATTTAGTTCTATTTTAAGTGTGTCTGAGAGTTGTCAGGTTTTGACCAGAAAAATGATACAATGTGTGCATTTACAATTTACGTATTTAAAAGATGAGTTGAGCTGTGGGGGCCGGGGTACGGGGGAGCAGTGAGATAGTTACATTAGCCCAGGGAGTAGATGATGGGGCTTTCAGACCTTCTGAAATTTTGACATGTGGAGCCAGCGGGACTTGCTTATGGATATAATGTGGGGTGAGAGAAAAGGGAAAAAGATATTTTACCTAATTTAGATGAATTTGTTTTACTTTCATGCCAGTTCTCATGGTAATGGAGATAAAGGCTACAATTCAGTGCTGTCCAATCTCAACTGATGTTTTTCCTGTACAAAACCAAATCTGAATTCTAACTGCTGTGACTTTTGTAAATAACCAGTGCCATAATTCTGACCACTGACTTTTTGTTGCTGTCTCCAACTGTTGTTGGTGGTAGAACAGGTTTTCCAGGTTAAATGTCTTTCCGATCACATGAATGTGGGGTTATGTGGCTGCATTTCTATGCTGAAACGTGTCATGCAATCCAGCAAAGAATGCTAGAGTATGCCTCTTTACAAACTAAAAAAAAAAAGAAAGAAGGAAAGAAAGAAACTCTCTAATCTTTTTTCTACTTCCTAATCTACTTTTACATGAAATTATATTAATAATCACTAAAAATGATCATTGTATTTTATTTCAAATGTATTTCAGGTAGGTCATAAAGTCTCAATCAACCCTAAGGATAATATTGAAAAATATAGTGGATGAGTTTTGTGCTGTGATTAAAATAGAGTAATGTGGTCTATAGTCTTTATAGAATTTATCCAATTATACTATAAGAATTTTTATCCAGATGTGAACTTCTATCCAGATGTGTTCAGTGAGCTCCATGAGGTCTTTGCCAGCTGAGTTGTGATAATTTTCATCTTTTCTCAATCACAAGAGTAAATCAGAGATTAAACTTTTCACATTATTCAACAGAAATTATTCTGGGCTCCTCTATATGGCAGTAAAAGTATGCATTTGATTAATACCTAAGCCGAGTGAATTCTGACACAGTCACACATGATCTCTCCTGTGAATGAGAAACTGAAAACTAAAACGCAATCTTCCTGATGGGGACTTCAGAAGATATTAAGAGCTGCTGGGGGAAGGGGGGTATAAAGGGACTAATTGGTAATGGAAAAACTACAAGATTAAATTTTTTAACGAAAGAACTAAAGGATTAAGGGTTCTGAGGGGAAACACAGGTAATCCAAAAGTGGGGGAGGGGTGACGTGATTTCTGCTGCCCGGTCTGAATGGGTGTAACCTGAGACACTTGGCCTCTCTGGGTAATTACCAACAGTCTGAGACGTCCATCTAGAGATGGACAGATTGCACCAAATAAATTCTAGGACTTTGATTCAGAACACAGAAAAATATATATTAATAGCTATCCCTAAATAATTAGTTTGAAATCTTGTTCGTATCTAAAGGACGGTTTACCAAAATGACCCCTTCCTGATAATGACTTTAAGCTCTGAGAACTTTCCTTGTCCCGCTCCTACAAAATCAATGTGTGCCGACACCAATCTTAAAAAGGAAGAGAAAGAGGCATGTATATGACTATGGGAAATAAGGATGCTTTTGAAGAGTAGATTTCAAGCATAAACATTTTTTACCCTTTTATCTTCCTCACCAATGACTGTTTCTTCCAGAGCACTAAAGATGAATAATGCATGTTCTTCTTGGTATATATAGACAGCTGTAAGGTTGGCACAGGGTGTTGCCACATTTGGACTGATAGCTCACCCAGCCTTTTGACTGAGAATCACTAGGTGCATTGAAAATGGAACCATTTCCCACTCACATTCACTCAAAGCACCCCAGTGAAAACAGATCCTTTAGTGCCTTTGCTGAGGAGCTGAGTGGAACCCACTGCTGTCTGTTGGAGAGAGATGTGCCTCTTGTTTTTATTTCTTAATGAGGTATTCCAAAATCAGGGGGTTTACATAATTCACAGAACTCTGTAAGTCCCATTTCAAAACAAAAATAAAAACAAATGGTTTGTGGTTTTGCTGAAATGCATGAACAGTCCTACAAAAGGCTGCTGCAAGGGCACACTCATGCTTGTGAACCCTGGGCCAGAAAGGGAGCAGGTTGTTCCCAGCACTGATGAGCTATGTGTCCAAGAAAGGAGCTGCACCAGCCCTTCTGGGAGGAATCCAGCCTTCTGCCTGCCCAGCAAAGCTGCCTGACTGTGGGCTTGGGAGAAGCTCCTTGTCCAGACACGCTGCCCATCCCAGATAACAGAGAGGAGGCTGTTCAGACACAAGTTGCGGAGAGCTCGGATCTAACACTGGCTGGGGAAAACTAAGGGGGAAAAAGCCCTATTTTATTTTTTCAATACAGTTACCAGCAGGAAGATCAGGATAGGAGGTTCCCGCCTGCTCCAGATTAAAGGAACCCGCAGTTTCCAGGTGAAGAAGGGGGGTTCCTTGTCCAGCATTCGCCGGGTCGGCAGCTTAAAGAGCAGCAAGTTATCACGGCAGGACTCAGAGTCTGAGGCTGAGGAGCTGCAGCTGTCCCAGAGCAGGGACACTGTCACTGACCTAGGTAACATAGAGGAGTGGGGTGTGCAGGGACGTGGGGGGTAGGAAGGCAGGGCCCAAACCCGAAACAGCTGACATCCATTTTTTTGCACATCAAAAGGTGGAGGGCGGAGCCATAGGTCAGACCATCTGTTCAGTCTGAAACCATACTCCCCTCTAGAGCAGGGCCATTCAAACCTTCCTGTGCGCGTGGGTCACCTGGGAGTCTTGATAAAATGCAGGGTCTGATTCAGTCTGGGTGGGAGCCTGAGAGTCCAGACTTCCAACAAGCTTCCTGGTGAAGCTGATTCTGCTGTTTCAAGGACCACAGTTTGAGCAATGAGAAAGTGGAGTATGTATTTGGGAGAGAAAGCACTTTAATGACAAGGGCAGTGTTTTGAAACCCAGATGTTTGTGCATCATTCATTCTTCTGATCAGAACCTTTAAAGCAAAACGTAGGTATAGGGGAGAGCTAGCTCTAGGTGCTCTGTGGTTTAAAGTCTCCATTTCACATTAAAAGCAATGAACATATCAAAGTGGAGTGATTGCCTGGTCCTGACAATCAGTGACCTCTAGCAAGTCAATGTCTCAGGAATTTGTTTTCTCCAACTGAACAATGGGAGTCATTCTATTTACTCACCTACTGGGCAGGGATTTTCTAAAGATAAGTTAGGAGATGACTGTGAAGTGTGTTAAACTCCTGAGGATGAGCTCTGTGTACAGTCAGAGCCCTGGGTTGTAGATTGTCACTGCAGGATCCAAAGAGACTCTGAATACCGAAATGCATACCGAAATGCATGAGTCCTATAGGCTCTGGTTACCATCTTCGTAGAAAGGAAGAAGACTAAGCAGGCATGCAGACAAGCAGACAAGACTCAGCAGCTGCCTAGAATTTAACTATTAGGTAAAAGTTGAAGCACACTTTTTTTGTCATTGAGTCCTTGTATGAGCAGCGAAAGAGAAAGTTATCCCTCCTAGGGAAGTTGTTCCAGAAGTCAGTCAGGAAGTGTGGATAAATTACCAACGAAGGCTGTTGAAATAGAAGCTGAGTATATCTCATCAAAGTGAGTTTAAGGTAGAAAACATTTCTACACCTACCCACCATCACCTTTGAATATAGCTAATTTATGTGTTACTTAAGATTCAGCTTTTTTTTTTTGGTTCAGCATATATATTTAAGGAGATGAAAGAAGAAAGCTTGTGACTTCTTTTGTGATAGGTCTGAAGCTGTAGTAATATCATCAGTTAGTTTGGGGGAAATTTTTTCAATTGATTATTTGAATTGGTCAATTTAGCCTGACCACGTGAGTCAAAATAGCCAGGCTACAGGTATGGTTTTACCATAGAAAAGACCCAGACAAGCATTTAGAGTTGAGAACCAAGATTTGTTATCTAGCATACTGAGCAATGAATTCCTGAGAGATGTCTCCTTCATACTTTCCCACAGAAAGGAAATCCTTTTTGTCCATGATTAGATACATTTGCTTCCAAATCCCCTTCCTTTTTCCTAGGCACATGCCCGTCTTTGGAATAACTCTGATAGCAAAGCCAGGTGGTGTTAGGAACAGTAGCACTAGCCACAGACACAGCAGGGTGGAGGCGGTAGCTCTCCGGTGGCCATTGCAGGTGGTTGGTGTCTCCACCTAACTGCACCTGCAGGGTCTGGGCAGCCTGGACTGGATTTGGGCACACAACCAATACCTTGCTCATCTCAGCAATTCAAAGACTTGACTCTGTTTTTTTCTCTGCTCCCATGTCTCAAAATGGAAGCCACCATAACAGAGATCGTAAATGTCTCCGTAATTGCCAGTTCAGCTGCTGGTGACGGGAACAGCTCCTACTAATATTCCTCCACTAAAATCAATGCAATGCCCTGAAACCCACTGGGCCATGGTAGTCTGCCCTAGGATTCAAAAGCATGGAGAACTGTACCATATCAACGTGCTGTGCAAGGACACTAAACAACACAACCTCTCTTGGTATTTTCCTTTTGAAGAAGGGAGTCCTTGGAGTGCAAGTGAGCCCAGCATCGAGCCAGAAGGAATGAGCACTGCCGGCACGGAGGAAAATTACCACAGGAACATGTCCTGGCTCCATGTGAGTAGGCATCTCAGAGGGATACCTGAGATCAGTTTTCTTTTGGCATTGGGAAAGATCCGTGATGGGAGGACAAGAGATTATACTAAAGTCATCCATCTGATTTAGTCTACAAGAAAGGCTTATATTTCAGCTGAACCTCACTAGGATTGGCATTCTGCTAAATAATATTCCTTTTGTGTTTCACTAAGACCAAGGATCCTTTATTATGGCTGGCTTTTGGGTCACTGTAAGTCAGGGAAAACCATGAGTCTCTAGGCCAGATGAGTGACACAGGCAAGGCATGTGATCACAAATGCTGAGAGCAAGGCCATAGTGTCATTCTCCAGTCTGGATTAGATCAGATTGTAAACCAGGATGTGGAGATGCTAAGATGAGGAAGAACACACTTGAGGGCTATTCAGAGACACAGGCAGGAGGCATTGCTCCCGAGGAAACTGAGCACAGATTAGAGTTCATAGACCTGGCATTCATTGATTAGGTTTGAGCTGGGCATGAAGAGAGGAGAAAGGTAAGGACACAAAGCATCAGACTCACGATTGGCAGGGTACTGCCAGCACTGTCGTGGATCTTAGATGTGGACTGTCACCATCTCCTCTGATTCTAACGTGACTTCCTGGAAAGGTCAGATAAGGGCTGGTTTGTTCATGATGCTCCTCAGAGATCCCAGCGCTTGGCCTTCATTGCTGAAGTAGTCCCCGGAACTGCCTGATTTTGAGAATTTCTGAGGCAGCTGTTCTTAAAGCAAACTTTTTAGTGAATTCTAATGTACATATCGAAAAGCATACAAAGCCTATGTATATAGCTCGATAAATTTTCACCAGGTGAGCACATCTGTGTAACCACCACCAGGTAGAGAAGAACTTTAGCAACATCTTAGAAGCCCCACACAGGCCACCTCCCAGGCGTTGCCTTCCCTGCACTGTGCCCATCCTTGCTAACAGCACAGAGTACTTTTGTCTGTGTTTGAAATGCGTACATTATATTGTGTGCTAGATCCTCTGCTGCGTCTGTTTCTTTTGCCTATACGAGCGTAAGTCCCCCAACCTAGATTTTCTTTCTTGATGGGCTAGCTCTATTTCCATTTAGAATCACCGAGTCGAGTCCCATAAAAAAAGCTTCCAAAGCAGGCTTATATGGAATCTAATGACCATTTGAAATTGAGAAATTGATATCACTAGTACAGTGCATCTTCCCGTGTATAAAACGGTCCGTCTCTTCATTGATTTATGCCCCTCCACTTATCTAGGTCCTTAAATTTCCTTTAATATGTGGGAGTTTTTTAAGTTATCTATGTGGTGTTCTGCTCACAAACATTCTGGAAGTGTGTTTAGACACTTAACAATTAAATACTCTTTAAATATTTATAAGAAATCACGGATGAAATCTTCTAAACCTAAAAATTCCTTTGTAGGGGGATTTTTAATTATAGATTCAATTTGGGTAATATGATTAGGACCATTCAGATCTTCTACTGCCTCCGAGAGCAGTTTACTAAGTTGATTTTTGCCCCTAGGAATTCGTTAATTTAATCCAAATATTCCCATTTATTAGGAAAAGGGTATTTATAATATTCCTTTAAGATCATTTTAAATTCTGTAGGATCTACAAGAATGTGCCTTTATCTTTTCCAATACTGGTAGGTTATATATTTTCTCTCTCTCTTTTTTGATAAGTCCTACTAAAAGTTTGTCAATTTTATTAGGCAAAGAACCAGCTTTAGGTTTTGCTATTTTGGAATGTTTGATTTTTGTTTCATTAATTTCCTTATTTATTACTTCCTTCTCCTTTCTTTGAGTTCAATTTGTTTTCCTCCCTTAACTTCTTGACATAGGCACTTCGTGTTGCTTTTCATCCACTTTGCTGACATGTTCATTTAAAGCCATAAATGTCCTCTAGAAATTGCTCTAGCTAACCCACTAGGTTTGATACATCATATGTTCATCGTCACTCAGTGAAAATATTTTAAATTCACATCCTGATCATAACTGATTATAGGCTTTTTAAAGTCCGTGGCTGATAACTCCCGTACATGAATCTATTGTCTTCTCTCGGTCCTGCTCCTTCGTGTGCCAGCATCCCAGACACGGTGGGCGAACAGTTATAGAAGTGTGGTGGTGAATGCAGGTCATACATCCGTCAAACCCGTAGCGTGCGTGACACCGAGAGTGAACCCTAAAGTGAACTGTGGGCTTTGGGTGACACTGGTGTGTCAGCGTAGGTTCACTAGTTGAAGCAAATGTCCCCCCCCTGTGGGGGATGTTGATGACGAAGGGGGCTATGCATGGGGGCATAGCCCCGTGGAGGCAGGGTGTCCCCGAGAACTTGCCATGCTTTCTGCTCAATTTTGCTGTGAACTCAAAACTGCTCTCAAAGTTTATTAATTTGTTTAATTCTAAAATTACAGAGTCTCTAGATGACTTTAACTCTCTCCAGAGATGACCTGTCCTATCCTCAGGCAGACAGCGAAGAATGTCACCTCAGTCCAGTCAGGAACTAAGCAGACTTGACTTGCCCTAGTTCCATCCCTCCTCCCTTCCCCCATACACACACCTCTGAGTACGAAGTCTTGTGAGGTTCTCAGTGGGAGTTTTAGGTATGGCCCCTCACTCTTGATGGGTCAGAAACTCTAATTTTGTTTACCCATCACAGTGAAGTTGCCCCAGTCTCACTGTGCTTTGTCAGCTGATTTCTGCTTGGCCTTAATCAGTAAAGCCCTAGAAGAAGAAACAGTCACCCAGGGGACATCCCTGGGCAGAATTTTCAAATTGTACATTTCTAGGTCAGCTCCACCTCCACCCCAGATCTGCTAAATTGGAACTTCCTCAAGAACTTAAGTCAGTAATATGTTCATTTTTATGTCAGTCTACTTGGTGGCGGTGGTTGTTAAGCTTCATTGGTGTTTCTCTTAAATGGCTACATTTGAGAATAACAAAGGAAACCTTATGGTTCTTACATGTGCTCTGCCTCACACCGGAACCAATGGGTGCATCAGGAATATTTAGGGAATCTTGAGAGAGATGTGGATATTCTGCTCAGACCACACGTTTTTTAAAACACTTCGATGAGTACGAGGTATTGATAGCTGTGTTTGACAGGGCTGTGGCATTGTTGGTTATTGCTGTTTTCCTTTGTCTCAGAGTAAGCAAAGCCTCCCAATCTTAAGCAGCCGTGTGGCAGCCCCCTGAGCAGGTTGGGTTGGCCTTCCCCATGTGGACTTACTCTATGTTCTCCACCCAGTGCGGCACACACTTTGTCCCAGGCTAGGTGTCGGGGTGGGAGCTAGTTCCGGGAAGGGTGGAAGCATTCCGAGGATTACTCTTATGCCTATTTGACTAACCTTGTAGCTCTAGAAATGCCTCTGCCTTTTTAGGAAAGCAACTGAAGAAGTTACAAACTCAAGGGCTTTCATTCCTTACCTTAACACAACTATATCCTTAAATCAACCGAGTTCTTTTCTAGAATTTGATTTGGGAAGTCCAGGATATGTGAGGATTTGAGCCAGATCAAGCCACAAGTGAGGAACTAGAATGGCCCAAAAGACAAAAAAATATCTATATTATCTCTTGGAGTGGGGAAATAAAATACTACAGCGGAGTTCAAAGCCCACTTGCAGGTTCTAGGTCAGGGTGGAAGACACAGAACTGTTTTCCAGTTCCATGAAGGTGGGCTGGACTCAAAGACCACCCCACCTGTCAGAAGTCAGCCGGTCCTTTGGGACAGGACTACTCATCTGTGTGTGCTCCTCAGTCTGGCTTCTTCCATTACTTAAGAGCTGAGAAAAATAATATATTTTAAGTTCAGAATCTTCATTTGAAAATACATGGAAATCGCCTACTCCATAATAACCATTTTAAGTTTTTGAAGAGCACGTAAACATTTATTGTTTCAAAGAGATCTTTCTATTGAGTGTGATGGAAGGAGCAAAAGAAGCTAAGTACACAGAGGCTTGCACCTCTGTTCTCTTGGGCAAATTACAAAATCATTGTGGTTTCCGGACCCAACAAGGAAGGTTGACCTTGGACGTTCCATCTGCCACCCTGCATGTAGGTTCATAGTCAGTCTGCACGCTGGTTGCGCAGTGGAGTCTCAGTGATGTCTGTGTTCCAGGTCATGATCTTGCTGTGCAATCAGCAAAGCTTCATCTGCACCCACATTGACTACTGCCACCCACACTGCTACCTGCACCACAGCCGCTCCTGTGCCCGGCTGGTCCGGGCCATCAAGCTGCTCTATGGAGACACGGTGGACTCCCTCCGGGAGAGCAGCAGCGTCAGCAACGTGGCTCTCCGGGGCAAGAAACAGAAGGAGGTGAGTGAATTATCAATCGACAATGTGCCAGTTTAAGGGAAAATGGTATCCTAATAACCTCTTATCTGGAAATAAAAACTTCAGGTCACTGCAGTTGTATCACAGGCTTCAATTTTCCGTGATTCTGAGCAAAGGGAGAAGATGAGTGCAAGAAAAACAGATGCTTTGTCCTCATGTCGTGGAATCTTTTCCCAGGTTTTGTCTTATTTCCATGAATAAATCTGAACTCATGGGGTGGTGGCGATGAGTAGGTTATTGTGGTAGGCAGACTAATCCCCTCAAGATGTCTGCATTTTAATTTCTGGAACCTGCGACTATGTTACTTCATGTGACAGAAGGAATTTTGACTATGTGAATAAAGAGTTTTATAATGGGAAGAATATCCTGAATTATCCAGGTGGGCCCAGTGTAATCATAAGGGTTCTCATAAGTGATAAAAGGAGGCAGGAGAGGCAGACAATGAGATGTAACGACAGTCTCAGAGGTCAGAGTAGGCATGGCCATGAGCCAAGAAATGCTGGCCGCCTCTAGAAGCTGCAAAAGATAAAGAAATGGATGATTCCCAGAAGCCTCCAGAAGGAACACAGCCCTGCCAATCCACTGTAGATTTCAGACCTTCAGACCTGTAAGATAGTCAACTTGTGTTGTTTTAAGGCATGAAGTTGTGGTCATTTGTTACAGCAACAATAGGAAACTGATACAATTATGCATTAAGAAATAAGTAACAAATGGCCCAAGCATTCACAGATAAATGAATAACAAGTAATCTAGGTTAAATCACACCTAGAAACTCCTTCAAGAAACTGTTGCCTCTTCGAAGCATTCAGTGGCAATTTTCCGACAGCTGACCTGGCAGAAGATGAAATCAGTAGCCAGCAACGGCGGCCCCGTTCCTGCCAAGGGCGCCCCGGGTTACCCACCTGCCCCTGAATAGGCCTGCTGCGGGCTGCCCCTGCAGCTGCTTCACCCAAGTTGTTTTGCAAACAGATTTTTATAGAATACCTATTCATTTCAATGAGCATTCACTGTGCACCTGCTGTTGGCACAGTGTTCGGCCAGATATTCTGGGAGACATAAAAAAAAAAAAAAGGAAGGGGCTGAGGATCTTTTGCAAATCAGGTTTGGTGGGTTGGGGGAATGACAATAACATACAAATCAAACGACTAGAGAATATGAGCCAGAATGAAAATTTCACAGTTGAGTTGTGTAGCAATTTTTAATATTTTAGCACTTGCAAAGGGATTTTTTAAATTACAACCTGGTTATTGTGAAAGCAACATAGGTTCTTTGAAGAAATTCTGGATAATACAAGAGATTTTAAGGAAAAACATAAGTATCTCATGCATCTTATTTAAGGGTGCTAATGCAACTTCTGGGATATGATCTTTTGGTAGTTTTTTGAAGCGTCCATGTGAGGTTATAAGGCAGGCATACATCATTAGCAAAGTGCATTTGGATTCCTGTGAGCCTTGTACAAGCAATATTGTTTTCCCGATTTCATAGATTAAAAACGTTGAGGCTCAGAAAGATGGATTGTCCACACTTCACATCTATAACATGCTCATCTAGGCTTCAATTTAGAAATGTGGAATATCAAAGTCAGGACTTTTTTAACTAGCCTCCATTGCGTCTCCTGGTGTTCAAACTAAATAAGTTCTTAAGGGAAGGGAGGGGGAATAGTTAATGTGGGTAACAAATAAACTGCATGAACTGCTGATTGATGACATAAAAAGAAAGATATATACATATGTATGTGTGTACACAGTGTATATATATATATATATACACACACATACACACACACACACACACACACCTGTATCTCAAACATAAATAAGACTACAGTCAAAGAAAACCTATTTTCATTTAGGGAACTGCTCCTTCTTCTAAAAACTCGCTTAGCTTTAATAGAAAATGATATGTGTTGGAAGTTGCAAAAATCTACCAGTCTAAAATTAATGTTCACTGTTCACCACACACACTCTGAGATTTCTTTCTGCCATATCTGCTCCAATGACACCCTCCCCTGTAAGTTTGTCCAAACACCCTTCAAGATCCAACTTAAATGCTACCTCCTCCTTGAAACCTTTCTGATCTCCCCAGTGTTAACCATAGGGCACACTGCAGGTGGATCAGTAATATTATTTTTCTTCCCTCCCTCTTCCTTTAAATGACACAGGCATTTACTTGTGCTGTCTTGATTCTTCACTCAGTTAGTCATTCATTAGTCCACCTATCCATCTCTCTGTTAAACACATTTTTAAAGAACTGGTGGACCATGCCGAGTTCATACCATGTATTGGGTGTAATAATGAGCATCAGAGACATAGTCCTTGTCCTAATACGGTGCACACAGTCTAGTTCAGTTAGAGAGATGCACCTTAAGCAAATAAGTGTTCTAACCTGATGTAAAACTGCAACAGCAAAAAGTATAATGGAGAGACGTAGTATGCTGAGAAAGCTTATGAACAAGGCTTTGCACTTGTCAGAGGAACTAAGACAGCCTCTCCAATACAGTGACAGATGAGCTTTGACTGTGGATGCACTGATGTCAATTGGATACAGAAGTTTCCAACCACAGAGAAGAAATGAGTAGGAGGAACCTCGGCGGTAACACAGAGGGCTGTGGTGCACGAGGAGGCTGCGCAGACAGATAGACACCAGACCTGGCAGGGCTGCCCGGGCCATGGGAACTCATTTGGTTCTTTATCCTGTGGGTTTGTGGCAATCACTCCGTCTGCAGAATGGGACTACTGATAGCCCTATTTCTCCTCTGCCTTAATTATAAACTTCTTGAGAACCGAGGCAGCCTTATACATTTTGTGTCCTGTGTGATATCTAACGAGTGGGTTATATAGCTCTGGAGCTTTCGTGCGTATCCTCCACCTCTGGGCCAACCAGGACACCGGGCTTAAGCAGCAGGAAAGGTTTACCAACCTTCTGCATGACTTACATTTCTGGAAGGAAAAGAGAAAGCAAAGCAGAAGGGGTTGTCCTCTAATCTTAACTCATTTAAGTAGCCATCCCGGTGGAGAACTGAAAGATGTAGTGAGTCTTCTGTGATAACCTTTTTATTTCCCAAATGCCGGCCTCCTGTTCCAGCTGTTTTCCCCCTCTCATGACATTTCCATTGGCCCGTTTTGAATCTGTCACAGAAATGAACAATGCCCACCCTCCAGGAGCCCACGTGAAAACACAGTGCGCAGGAAATCCAGAATGAAAGTAGAGGCTCTGAATAAAATCAAGCCTTATGAGCAGTTGGTGGTTGATTCCTCTTTCCTTGTTAATTGGTTTTATAGTGGAATATGTATGTGGCAGCTGGTACATTTTGTTAGCCCATCTCCCTCTCATCTGTCTGCTCGTCGGCATTTCGGTACTTGGAGACTCACCGAACATTCTGCTAGCCTGTATTGGTGCATGTCCACACTCGAGGGGTTTCTGCAGACTACCGCTGTACATATATTAAGTTCACCAAAGAATCCTTTGATTTTTATTACATATCTGTACCTTCCCTAATGCTGTGTTCTAAATAGATTACCTTATTTTGCTGTGTATAAAGCCACACCCTTGTTTTTGGTCCAAACTTTCCTGAAAAAAAATCTTTGGTATTAATTTTTAATTCAGTTTTTTATTTATTTATATGTAGAAATAAAACTGATTATCATATTCCAGGGTATTATTTTGCACATGGATATTATTCATTGCTTTCCAGAGTTACACTTTTAACACATAAGCATAAATAAAAGAATTAAAAGTATTTATGTAGATACAGAATTAGTACCACCCATGTATTATGTGCATGCTTATTTTCCCCTCTAAAGGTTGGGCAAAAAAGTGGGCATTATACACGGCAAAATATGGTAAGTGTTCAATATGAGCTTGCTGATGAAGAAAAGGAGTAGATAAACATTATTTTGTTACTTTCAGCCTAAAGAGGTAAGAGGTAAGGAGGGGAAGAGGTGAAAGCTGTTTTCGGTCTCCCCTAGTAGATACACTCGCCATGAGGGCGAGCGTGATGGGTGCTGTGCCCCTCAGCACATCTCCCGAAGTCAGCTTAGTTCCCGGCATATGGTTAACTCAATAAATGAGTTACTTGAATTACTAAGTAGGTAAATAAAATTTTTTACTTAAAATAATTTTCATGCCTCCCTAGTTAATAGTTTTTTGTTGTAAGAAAAGAAACCCATTGAAATGTAGACAAGTGATCAGAAAGTTTCTTCAAAGGATCTGTCAGAATCTCATAGAACCAGGGACAGTCAGGAAACACAACCAGGCCTCCAGGAATGAGAACCAAAGCTGCTGCGCCTCTCAGGACATTCGTGGTCTCTCGTCTCTGCTTCTTTCTGCATTATCTCCACCTGCCCTTTCTGCATCATCTCCACCTCTGTCCCCTAACCACCTCCTTCTGCTTTTTTCATCTGGTAGTTCAACTGAACATCCCAGTCACTGCTTCTCACCCCAGGCACTATCACAAAATGAATCAGACTCAGTGTCCCTTAATCCCCTAGGATGGGAATTTGGTGGGCCCAGTTCTTCTCTCTTTTTGATCCAAACATCTCAAGTGATAAATCCCTGACCACTCAAAGGATAGGTTTTACATTGTAAATTTAATCCAGGGTGGTCAGGATGAGGAGAGAAGACATGGAGTCAGGTATGATGTGCATGTCTGTGACGTGTAGAGAAGAGACTGACAGCGGTTCAGTTTCTGCACCACCCTTAGCAAGCATGCCCCTAAAATCCCTGACAACTCTTGGGGCTGTGCTTCCTCTGGTAGACCAACTCAACAATAAATGTTCTAATAATACGTTCTGGCCTTTGATCTTGGGTTACTGGTCTTAGGTTTCTTTATATTTCCCTGCTTGGTCTATAATTCCAACCCCTTTGTGTACCTTACAGTTCAGTGAAATTTCCATTCTTCCAAGAATCACCAATAACCAGTAGATACCTCCAGAACCAGCCTCCTACTCCCTCCAGTTACTAGTTCTTTTCTAACCAAGTTTTACACCAAGTTACCAAAGCAAAAGCAACTGATAATAGCCTTGTAAGTCTGGGCTAGGGGTCACAGCAGTGGAAGGACTTGAGGACCTTCAACTGGCACACCCAAGTGTCCATCCCACGTGGACCCATCATGTCTGTCTTTCAAGCATGAGCAGATCAGTCAGGAGGAGTGACTAGCCCATCACCTCAGTGGCAAAGCCCTCCCAACTTCCTTCCCTTTCCACTAAAAAGAGTGCTCCAAGTATCATGAGGCCACCAGAACACACCATGCTTCCTAAGAAATCACTGCAGAATATTACATGTTTGATATCCGAGAAGCTTGACTTATACCTTCTGTTCCCAGTAGGCAGAATGAAACAGAACCCTACGTCTCCCAGAGAGCCAGAGGCAAACGTAAACGTTCATTCCTTTTCTTCTAAGCTTTGTTGCATCTCTCTGGTTAAAATTCCTTGAGTTAATCAAAGAATTATTTTTGCATAAGTAACCCCAAGAAAGACAAAATATCCAGCCAAAGGAGAAAAGGAGGAAATATTAACAAAATGCAAAAAACAATTTTAAAATAATTGTAATTCCTGGGAAATATTGATTACAAGACCATAGTGAATTGAATTGTTTCGACTTGTGTACCACATACAGAATGTCCTCATAGGGGTGGTAAGATGCATAAGGGGGAAGATGATGCAAGGAAACAGATGATGGCCATCACTGGGTTGGAGATTGCAGGCATTTTTATTTTCTTCTTCATAGTTTTTCTGTGTTTTCTAGATAGTCTGCAATTTGATGTATTGTTTTATAAGTAGAATAAAAGAGAGATACCACTTCTAAAATAACTTGACTTCTTAAGAAGGAAGTCAGCTATACCCCTATGTTTATATGGAAAATGATGGTCGCATATAATTTTGGAGCAGTTTTCAAATTATAAAAAATAGGCATGATGTTTGTGCTGTATATTGTTTTTCATTAACAGGAAAAAAATGCAGGTTTTCTCTCCCCATATGTGTGTTTCCAAGTATGTGCTTCCAAGATTTTACTTTTAGAAACACAGCAAAATCTTTGATTCATTTCCAAGTAGATTCATTTAAAAAGTTCATTCTATCCCAGTCACATAATAGATGTGTTGTCTTGGGTCTTTTTGTCAGAGTTTTAAAAGACTTTCTTGGAACATGCATGTACTTTCAGATTTGCCTTTTTCTTAAAAATATCTGCATCTATAACACTGTGAAGCACTGTTCAAAATTCTTAAGGGTTTCAGGGTTTTTTTTCCCTTTGGCATCGAGGGAGAAAGTGTTTCACTGACATGGCCCTGGAAAAACAAATGAGTATTTATTCCATGTGGAGGAATGGATCCCTCTTTGCACAGCCCGCCTGCAGCGCAGAAATAGGGGGAACCTGGACTCAGGACAGATAAACGGGCCCAACACCATTAGGACTGATCATTCTCCTGGCTGCTCTGTCCACGCCATTCCTTGGCATTTAGGGCGTCAGGGGACGACATTGTCTCCTTCATGCTTCCAACGGATGAGTCGGCCCATTCTTGGACCCTGGCTGAGGGACCAGTTTGAAAGAACTGCTGCCTCCTAAGGACAAGTGTGCTTTTTTACAGAAGCCAGTTTACGTGTGCAACTCAGGTCCAGGTGATAGATGTTATGAACTCACACTTCCCCAATGAGTCTTTTATCTTTCCTTCCTAACTCTCCTCCCTGAAATATTTTCATTCTTGCGTGACCAAATGGTTGACTCCTAACATCCAGCTCCTGTGGAGGGACTGTTAAGTGCAGTGGATTTTAACTCAGTTAATCTTTTAAAAGGTGTGTGTGTGTTAACAGCTTGGTGAAATAAAACTCACCCTACAATGGAAGTCAAGAGGTCCTTGTTCCTTTTCTTATTCTGCTAATAACCAGCTTTGCAAGTTGGTCAAGTTACCTCACCTCTCTGGTTCCCAGTTTCCTCAGTGATAAAGAATTTGTTGCTAAATATCTCTAAAGTTTCCTTTTTATTATACAATTAACTGCTTTTAATTTTCAAAGAGTGTGCGGCCACAGAAAGGCCTGAAGCCATCTTCCCTATTACGTGAAGATGGTGGTTTGGAGAATCGGGGTTTGGAAACAGAGCTGTTGGTTTTGGAGGGAGCACGACACTCCTCAGGACATATCTCCTGTATTTTTCAGTGCTCAGATAAGTCATGCCTGAGGACACCTTCTCTGAAGAAGAGAATTTCAGATGCCAACCTGGAAGGGAAAAAGGACTCTGGGATGCTGAAGTACATCAGACTGCAGGTATGGACACCAGAGCTGCATGGAGCCGTGACAGGGAGGGGCCTCCACATAGTCTGTTGGCTAGTGTTTAGGAGTTATGGTGCCAGCTGGCATGGTGCTGGCATGATGGTCCCTGTAACTGGTGAGCAAGGGTGCCACCAAGTGTGCAAGGAAGATATTCCTCCTTGCTCAACAGCCAACTCCACTGAAATGGGGTTTGGAGAGCTTGGCTACCCATGCCTTTTCCCTCTCTCTCCACACCAGGGGAGCTAACCTCCCACCCGTGCATGGCAGTGGTGCTCACAGGTCTTGAAATGACACAGTCTGAGCTCGAATCCCATGTCTGCTGCCCTGGCCCTGGTCCTTGCACAAGTTATGTAATTTCTCTCATTTTAATTATAATCCCTGTGAGGATGGGGATTATAACATTAGATCCATCTCAAAGGATTATTACACAGATTAAATAAAACAGTGCATTTACCTACTTTTTCATGATTGACACTTTGATATATTGTTATTACAACCTGAGCTCTAAATCATAATACATATCCCCAGGAAGGGAAAAACTTTTATGATTTTTCTGGAAAGTGTTTAAAATGATAGTCAAAGACCTAGACTTGCTGAATAAATTTTGTGGGCTAATCTGGGGCAATAACCACAAGGTAAAATAGGGTTTCATAGGAAAATGCCATCCAAATTCACACTGGGTTAGAAAACTAACTTTCTTAATAGGATGCCTTTGAAAATTAGAGGCTACTTACCATTTTCAGTGGAAATCAACTCTAATAAGGAAAATGGGATGCTTGGAAAGTCCATCAGGACTTTTAGCACAGATATGTTACTGGAGACTTTTTTTTCTCATAGAGCTGTATTTATTCTACAGTTTATTCCTTAGGTGTTTGCAAAAGCAGTTTTTATGGTGAAAGCATCATAACATTAGCATGACTTTTTTCTGATTACGCACCAACTAATAAGATACAAAGCTTATTATACACTATGTCAATAAACATGCTCCCTTTTAGAAAGCATTTTAAGGTCATTTAAAAGGGAAGTGGCACTTAAGTTTCAAGGGAAGTAGAAAAATCAGTATCTTCAAAAATCTGAAGCCGTGTTTTCCGTCTTTCCCCAGGTGATGAGCCTGTCGCCTGCTCCCTTATCTCTGCTAATCAAGGCAGCACCAATTCTGACAGAGGAGATGTACGGAGACATCCAGCCAGCTGCCTGGGAGCTCCTGCTCAGCATGGATGAGCACATGGCTGGGGCAGCAGGTAAGGAAAGACCACCTTTGACCCTGGTCCTGCTGTCATGCATCACGGGTGTAAACGGGAGAGAAATGCATTCCTTCCACTTTCGCTCCTAGGTCAGAGGGACAGCAATTGCTAGAACTCTGAGCGGAGCCATGCCCTAGAGGGAGGCAGGCCCGACTCCTGTGTGCACTCTTCATCCCACTATGCGGTTTGCACAGGGGCGCGGGGCTGTCACAGGGTGTTACCAAGTCGTAGAGAATGGTTTTCTACATTTTCACTTTATTTCACAAAAGATAACATTCTTCTTTTTGTTTGATTTCCCAGATTTCCCATGAATCACCCTCATTCACTTTCTTAAGTCTTATGCAAGCCATGTTCTGTATCCAAATGACAATGTCGAAACACATGTGTTGAAATTTAAATGACATGTCTGAAGACACAAAGCTAGTAAATGGTAGATGCAAAATGTGGATTCTTCACTTTTCCCCCTGCTTTTTGAACACATTTCTTTAGTTTTATGTACTTATTTTCATTGCAAAATATAAAATTTTTGCAATTAAATTTTGGTGAAAATTCCAATACAAAAGTGTATGAAGCTAACAGTATCACTCTTTTCCCCAAGACTCTCAGTCCCTTTCCCCAGAGGTAAAATTTCTGAAGTTCCTCAGGACCCTTGTAGGGTACACTAGACGTATATATGTATGGAAGTATGTATGTACATATTACATGTTTCCTTCTTCACACAAACAGGACAATACCAATTGTACTTTGCACTTTTGTATCTAGGAAACCTTTTTTTTTAAATGTTGACTTTACTTGAGCAAAAACCAATTTAACTTGGGCAGCGCAAACCAGGAGTGTTGGGAAGCTCTCCAACAGGAGCTCAGGGAGAGACTTTTATAGAGAAGGGACAGAAACAAATTGTTGATTGGCTATAGCTCAAAGCCCATTTGGTTGTTTGTGACTGGTTGTACTTAGAGTACCAATTTATAACCTTGACACATTTCCAGGCATAGATTTTGGTTCACTTTCGGAGACCACCATGACACTGGAGCCACTTCAGTCTAATGGCCTTGTTCAACTGATTTAACTATTTCTTCCTCTTCGTCATCTTCTCGTACATGAGGTGTTGATCAAAAATTTGGTATTAGCACCACTCTCAGTCACCATTAGAGTTAAGTTGCTCTTGCCTCATTGTGAAACTCACGGGTTATGTTGTCAGATTGGTGGAAGCATTGTTCTTGCTGTTCATCTCATTGTTCATCTCATTGCTGTTTCTCTAAGCACAGCGAGCCCATCTCATGGACTGCTGATGGCTGCGAGCATGCGTATAAGACCTCTGAGAGAGCACAGCATCCCAGGGAGACTGCAGTCATAACTGTGAGGAGGATAGTACTGAGAGACTGAAGTGTACTCCTTAGCTGGGGCCCCCATGAACTGAACCAGCTGGTATCAAATAAATCAAAGAACATACCTGAAAGGACACTAGTCAATTTGCTTGTTTGTTAGTTTCTTGGATTTGCTACAATACAGAGGTGCTGATCCAGGTACAGCATGAGGCATGTGCTATGGCACAGACTCCTTGTTCAGACAATAAGTAATCTTAAGCAATTCTATTACCTAACTTGAACTAATTCTAAAACTGCCCTAGCAAGAAACTTCAGGGACTTATGTCATGCAGCTATGGCCTAGACAGTAGATTCAGCAATAATTGCTAGAGTCAAGGTGTGTTAACAGAGAAAAATCAAGTGTTGAAAAAGCAAAAGGAAGGTGGGCTTTGGGGAGAGGCAGGCTTGCAGAACTGACTGTCTGAGAGTTGGGTGACTTCCTTTTCTGGCTGTGTTGCCCGGTAATTCTGTTCCCACTGCGGTGTGAGGGCAAGACGGTGCACCGCTCATTGCCGTCACCCTAAAGTCAAGTTGTAGAGGGTTCAGACTCTGATCAACTGCACTTGAGGGTCAGTAGTTCAAGCAGAAAGTTAGAAGGAAGATAAAGTCACCTACTTCTGCCTTTTTTAGTAAGACGTGGAGGGGTGGTAACATTTTTGCCATCAGTTTATTCCTAGTTCCTTCTGACCGCCTGGTCTCAATTTGGTATCCTGGCCAACTTGATTTTTCATTCCTGGGCCCAAGATCTTATGCTGTGTCAAAACTAGCTTTTGTTTGCCAAAGAGTCACCTAGACCACATGAACTAGAAAGACATTTGGATTAGTTTCTATGTTTCCAAGGTGTACTTGATTTATATGAATGCTTGTTTTTAGGTGCATTAAATTAAAATCTTTACAAATTAATTTTGACAATACCATTTGAAGGTAGAAAAATACCACACATCTATAATGTTTATATGTAGACATATATAACATACAGAAAGACACAGAGGTCTTATTGTTTTCATTTTAAAATTTTATCCATGAGATGGGTCTGATAATGAAAAAAACCACTAGTTTTTAAAAGAAAAGTTGGATCCAAATTGTGTTTCTCGTAGATACAATAAGTTCAATTTACCTGCTCAGGTGGCTAAAGCTTTTACTAATATTTGTGGAAAAGACTTTGAAGACTTTTTATTCACATATTTTAATGCTTCCTTCTTGCTGATAAGAGTACACTCTCAGAATTTGTATTTGAAGAATGGCTCTGGATTCCAAGAGAAAACCAGGTAGAACATTTATATCTCAAAAGCACAAAGAAAATATGTAAATTTCTTCAAGAAGGACTTTAGTTTTGCAAATCCAGATTTTAAACAATATCTGCAAGCTTTTTTAGCTGAATGCTGGAGGTTTGGGGATTGGTTGGTAAAAAAGATAGGTGGGCTTTGAACTGTCTCTGGATCCACACTTCTGTTCCTGTAGAGACTCCATGTTTAAGACAAGTGCAGTTGTTTTTAATTCCTAAAAAAATTGGGTTGCAACTTGAATATCAAGACTTTGACTCATCCATCCAAATACATTATCTTCGGTTTGGTTTTTTATAACAGGAAGATCTTCAACTAAGATGGGAATCAAAAGGTTCCTGTAGTCTGGATTTAGAGCTGTGTTTCTTTGGAATGTTTTAGTAAAGCCTTCCACAGTGACTTCAGAATGTTGCCGCCCACCCCCGGGTATATGGTTTCATTTTAGCTTAGGGGAGAAGGCCTAAAAATTACTTTATCAGACTCGGAAAATCAGCTTCCAAGTTGGCCAACTTCTGAAGGTAGAGTTACTTTTAAAAATGTGTTTAAATCCGTTCATATGTATATCTTGTCAGGCTTCAGCCGGGACAAAGAGAAAATATCTGGCAGTATTGAACTGCCGCATGGATTCAAGGAGGGGCCCAAAGAGCGTGTAAAAGATACTAGTCTCTCAAGATCCAGAGCTGCCCAAAGTTATCCAAAAGAAGACGGACTGACACAGTGCCCCCGAAAGCTGACCGCTGTGGAAACCCAGCCTCCAATGGAGCAGAACTCATTCTGTCTGGCTGTATCTTGGGGGTCCCCAACCTGATGGTTGGCAAGCCAAGTTCTCAGGACACCAACAGATAAAAAGGAAGGAGGCAGTAGCTGTTCTGGGAGAGAAAGGATCAGTAACTAATGTTTTTTCCTGCCAATCTGAATCTGGAAAGGAAGGGACAATGTGAAATTTGCCCATCCTCTCTCAGCCAGCACCACAGACAGAGATCTGGGGGAGCGGACTCTGATAAACATTCCTGTGTTCGCTGACTTCTGCCCATCTTCTCAGGATACCATCTGGGCTCCAGAGGGAGTGGGTGTCCCTGTGGGTCTCAGCCCCATCACCAATAACTGGAGAGGAGGAAAATTTGTTTCCTCCCTGAGACTACTTTTCCTCTTGGATACCTCATAAATGGATAAGCTTATATAGGATGGTTAAAGTTCTCCACTGTGACCACTGTACTTCAGGATTATCTGTGGTGTGGTTACCTACTTTTTCAGCCTTAAAACAAAATTTGATTTACCTGAGACCTCACACTGGACCCAGTCCAGATTAAGTTGGACCCAGTCCAGTTTTTAAGTCTGACCCGGTCCAACTCTGATTTCTGACCCAGTCCAGAAAAAGAAATGTTCAAATAAATTCTGAAAGCTCGCAAAACAAAAGCTGAGATAATTTAAATGATGTTTTGAGACTGTGGGGAAAAGACAAGGGAGATTTTAAATTATGTTTTTATAATTGCCACTGGTTCCTTCATCTATGCTATAGTATATATTTATATACCTCATTACTCATTAGCTTTATAACTTATGGCACCTAACCTTTCTGTCATTGACATTTGTATTTTCTAGAAATTAAAAAAAATGAGTAATAGTAATATCATTTATGAAATTTCTTTCAGTTTCTCAGTCTCTTCTATCTCTAGGAAGGGTAGAAGTTTCTAATAAAGTCTATAAGTTGGATTTTATTTTTAACACAACTGATGTAACTGAGACAGTTTTTAACTCATATTTTTATATATTGTCCCAGGATTATTATGAGATGACTCTAGCCATTTCCTAAGAAGGATATTTCAAAATGCAATTTCCTCTGTTCATTTGCTTCCTCTGGCATTCACTTTCCACTGTGAGCCAAAGGAAACTTTGCATGGAATGAGTTCTGTTGAAATGTCATGCTGTCGCTGCCCTCGCCCCTGATATTAGAAGACTGTGGGTGGCACATAGGATGGTGATGTTTGGTTTCCGGTGGCTGAAACAATGCTGGCGTCCTGGTTCGATGAGCTCAGGGGTCAATTTAAGGAAATAGGAGCAATTCCTCATTCTCTCCATCCCCAGGAACCAGGCAAAATGAAAAGATATGTGGCTGATGAGTTGTTGACTGTCTCTAGCTGCCATGTTCCTGCTGTGTGCCGTGAAAGTCCCCGAGGCCGTGTCTGACATGCTCATGTCCGAGTTCCACCACCCCGAGACAGTGCAGAGGCTGAACGCCGTCCTCAAGTTCCACACACTCTGGAGGTTTCGCTATCAGGTCTGGCCCCGGATGGAGGAGGGAGCACAGCAGATTTTTAAGGTGAGGGATCCTTCCCACATGGGAATGAGATTAGCAAAACCAGCCCAAGGCTTGTTGAAATTTATTGAACCTCAAGTCCATAGTATACAGCCCAAGAAAGGCTTCTTTTGTTTGCTTGTTTCTCTAATTATATACAAGGGGGGATCCCCAAAATGGAATTAGCTTCTGGAGGGGTGGTCCCCTTGTAGTACAAGCTTCCTCCACTAGGTGAGTGTTCAAGGAACCCATCTGTATCAGTGTACCAGCTGGTGGTGGTGTGAGAAGCTGCGTTCAGCTTCAGTGAATTTTTTTTGAAAACTCTTTCAAGGCGTTTGCCCAGTTCCTGATGAGTGATTTACAAGCCCACCTGCCCAGACTGCACTGAGTGTTCAGCAGTTTTTGACCAAAATTGGCATGACCCCCATGCCCCACCTTCCCTGTGCACCTGATCTCACCCCAAATGACCTTTTTTTTTGTTGTTTCCCTGGATGAAAAAAGTCCTCAAAGGGAAACAGTTTGCCAATGTAGAAGAGGTGAAACAAAAAATGGCAAATGAGCTAAAAGGCATCAGAATCAACAAGTTCAAAAACTGTTTTGAGCAGTGAGAAAAAAGTCTTATAGGCAGATTGCATCAAATAGAGAGTACTTTGAAGGTGACTAAAGTTTAAACAGGTAAGAATAAATATGCAATTTTTATAAATAGATTTTGGTTTTTGAGTCCTCGCCTCGTAAGTAAGCTTAACTCATATATTAATTAATTCTTATTGTTAAAAAATTGAACTATGGAAGAATGTAGAGTAAGAAAGTCAAGTCTCTATAAACCTCTAGATCTCACTACTATCCCCAGAGGTAAGCACTTAAAATTCTGGTGTGTAATTATCCAGACATTTTGCTATATGTACACAGCTAGATGTTTCCTGGAGGATGGGATGATTAACAAAAATTGGGATCATTTAGTTCAAACCCTTCATTTTATTAATGAGTAAACTGAGGCCCAGAGAGGTTCGTCCTGTGATCTATAACATCCTGTGCTCTATATAAGATTGTCATAATTATACTTCAGACTCCATCTTACTCACATCATTCCTCTGATATCAACTAACAGATCCCACCTCCCAGTATAAACTTCACGCTGCCCTCGCCAGTGCTTGGAATGCCATCTGTCCCAATGTTCGACCCCCCCTGGGTCCCTCAGTGCAGCGGGAGTGTCCAGGACCCCATCAACGAAGACCAGTCTGTGAGTAACAGGCACTTTCTTTCCACCAGGCTCCATGGTCTGCCTATAAGAGAGGAGAACAATGAATGTGTTGTAGTTGATTCATTTTTTTGTCACAAGAATACAATAACAACACAAAAATACAGCCACCAAAGGCCTTTTGTTCTTATGACGAGAGGAGAAGGAAGCAACATCTGGATGAGCATTTGCAGGTCTCCAAGCCAACACGGTTTTTGTTTTATAATCAAAGCAGCAGTCACCGTATAAAGTTATTAGGCATTGATTTCTTAGCCAAAGGTAACACTTTTGCCTCTTTTATTATTAAACAAACATTTTTAGCCTATAATGCATAAGCTACCCAAAAGTTAATGATAGTGAACGTAGATGAATAAGAAAAAAGTTGGCATCTGTAGTTTTCTTATTTCGACCTAAGTCTGTTCTTCATCTTGCCAGTCACCTGTATCATCCTCATAAATAACACTCTTGAGACCTCAGACCTTAGAGTGCTCTAATAGATCACTGCCCTATGTAATACAATTTATGAACAGTTAAGTTCAGAACATAGTCTATTTGTAAACAAGAACCAAGCACATGTGCCTTTTGAAAAGTGAATCTTCAAAATGAGACTTGTTTTTACTTGTTGAGTAGCATTTTTCTAGTAATGTAGAAAATTTTAAAATAAAGTAAAAATAGAAAAAAATCTCTACACAAATTCATGATTAGAAAATCATAGGATTTAGGTCAATTGGTATATAAATATTAAAGATATTTGATACATCTCACAAAATATCCCCAGGAAGGTTACCATTTTACCCTTATCCTATAGAATAGAAAAGTGTCCTCTGTATTCGAATAAATGCCATTTTAAATGGCAAAAGGAAAAAAGCCAACACACCATTTTGCTGTTTTTATTCTCACTTCTTTAAAAAGTTAGTTAAGCCCTGGTCCTCGTGGCTCGGTTCGTTGGAGCCTCATCCTGTGCACGAGGTGCGATCCTCCGTCAGGGCACATACTGATGTTGTGGGTTTGGTTTCTGGTCAGGGCGTGTACAGGAGGCAACCAGTCAGTGCTTCTTTCTCGTATTGATGTATCTCTCTCTCTCCCCCTCATTCCCTCTCTTTCTCTCTCAAATCAATAAATATATCCTCAGGGGAGGATTTTTTAAAAGGTTAGTGGAATATGTGGATGGAGTTAGGTTAAACATTTTGCATGCCACACATATATTTTCTAGGCCTTGTAGTTTCCTTGGGGAACTGTTTTTTTGAACTCTACCCATAAAAATATTTTATTTTAACTCTTCTGTATACAGTGCTTTTGCATCTGATGGTATTCATGCCAAACAGAAAGAAACCCCTTTTCTTGCCCCGATATGTGTAGTCATCCCATCATCTGAACCACTGTCAGAAGGATCTTTGATTTGCCCCCCAGACAGGTGACTGACTCATGAGCCAAGCACATTCTTTATTCCAAGTTCACAGTGAATTTGATACCAAAGCCTCAGGTTCTATATTTAGTTCTTTGTCTTTCATTCCACAACTCTTAACTTACCTTATCATTATAAACTATCTTAACCTCTGACTGAAAATACTTTGCCATTTGGCCCATCAAATGCCCCAAATTGCTGTTGTGCCATTCATTGTGGGAAACGGTTGGTCTTAGGTTAAGATCCTGCTTAAAGGGGACTTCTATGACCGCAGCCCTTTGGAACAGTGACCAACACCTCTTATGTGTCTCTAAAACCCTATATGAGCACTGGCAACAACGAGGTATGGAGTAACTGTTATACCCAGACATTCATTCTTATTGGTAACCAAGAACTCCAGTGATCGCTTCCCTGCTCCCCACAGCTCTGATATCTGGTCTCAGCATAAGTATCATGATGAAGGCACAAATAGAATGGCCATTATGCAGAGTAAATGTTTTCTCCTTTATTGTGTTCTTATCTGTTATTGCCTTTCCTATTGGTAAACAGAGTCAAATTTTACATTCAACCTATGACACTGAAACTCTTCATAATTTCCATCCGTAACTATGTGTCTACAAATATTGTTAAGTATTTACCATGTGTCACTGTATTTATCTACAAATATTATGTATTTACACTGTGGTAGATCCTTGAGATTAAAAAATGAAATCACTTAAGTAATTGGTTTATATGAGAAGTAGATCTCATTCTTCCTCCTTTCCATGGTTCTGACTTGCTCTTTTATTAACCTTATGAAATAAATGACCTTCATGTAAAACCCATTCAAAAAAATTGGAAAGAGAGCGTTAAAATTATTTAGTTTTAATGTTTAAAGAGTGAATCATTGATATCACCCCAAATCCTAAAAGTAAAATTGGATTTTTTTTTTTCATAAATTTTCAGCATTCTGAAGAATTATTGTGATTGGGTGAAAAGGAGTCATTTAGTTTTACCAACCCGGGACCTTGGTAGAAAAACAAGTAAATCTTTAGAAAAGCAGATGATGGGTGCACAAACATTCCCTGAGTGCCGAGTAGCACATTTGTGGAATTCAATGAAGCATCTTTATGCTTGTGAGCTCATAAAAAAATTGCTATTAAATAACCTTGCCTTCATATCTCCATAGAAATCCTTTTCAGCCCGGGCTGTGTCTCGCTCCCATCAAAGGGCAGAACACATCTTAAAGAACTTACAACAGGAGGAAGAGAAGAAACGTCTTGGTCGAGAAGCCAGCCTCATCACCGCCATCCCCATCACCCAGGAGGCTTGCTACGAGCCCACCTGCACACCCAGCTCAGAGCCAGAAGAAGAAGGTGCCCTCTACACAGGGGAATTCTCAGGGGCTGAGTCACAGGAAAGGGAAAGGACTAGCTTTGAGATAAACATTGATAATTTTATGTGAGATGAGGTGGTGTGCTTTCTCTTTCTCTCTCTTACCACCTGACACTATTCAAAGAGAGTTTTCATTTTCTAAATGATTACAGTTGGCCTGTTTAAAGAGGAGGATGTTAGCCACACCGAAGGAACCAAAATGAGAAAGGACCAAACAGTGATTGTGATTCAGGGAACAGCTAAATCTAGAATGTTTATTGAAGTAGATGGAAGTGATTTTTCATCATTAAAAATGGGGCTAGCCTATTAACTACCTTCAGCCTTCAGAAGTGCATACACTTGGTTGGCTACTATCAGAAATGCTTAGGAAGCATTCTAAAATTAGTGATTCTCTGCCCTGCTTTTGTGGAATCTTTGGGAGGGATTTTGCCTTTCCGTATTTTTTTTTCCTTGTCTAAACACATTCTAAATTACTTAAGCTTTATGTTCTGAGAGCAGAATACACTTGTGATGTAAGTACAACTATAGTTGTGATGATAACCCATTTTGCTCTAAAACCAAAGTTCATGTTCCCCATTTTCTTTGCCAGTAGAAGAAGTCACCAATCTGGCATCCCGCCGACTGTCCGTCAGTCCCTCCTGCACCTCCAGCACATCCCACAGGAATTATTCCTTCCGCCGAGGGTCAGTCTGGTCAGTGCGTTCAGCTGTGAGTGCCGAAGGTGTGTCCTCTTGCAAATGTGATGTTTATTCCTCGTGACTGTGAGTTCCGAAACACTTGTCATTTAACATTACCTTACTCCACTACACTACACTGCCTTCATTAAACAACTTGTTTTATGGCTTTAGAACTTTTTTAAGTTCTAAAAAAATACTGAATTATGTGGTACCCTAAAAATTATTGTTGATTTTACCCAGCAATTGGCCTTTATAAGTTGGCTCTATTTTAATTACATATCAAATAATTATGTTGCTGAGGGTAAGTAGACATTGTTCTAGCCAGTTAAGTTTTAAACCTTTGCTACACATTACCATGAATTGGGGAGCTTTTAAAAATGTCCAATACACACCTAGGACCAAATCAGAATCTCTAAGGGTGGGACCTATACATCAGTATTTTTACACTGTACTCAGAGTATTCCAATGTGTGACCAAAATCCAGTCAGATGCTTTAAGGTGCTATTCTAGAATAATTAAACAACCAAAGGAAGACCAAACAACCAAAGTAGTAGCTCATGCTTCTACTATAATGAAATGTGATTCCAGCAGGGGGCAAAGGTGGGGTGGAACATGATGCTCTTTGGTCCTAAGAATTTAAAAAATATGCTTCTCTAATTATGAGCAGCTATCTGGGACTCACTGCTTCATGATTACATGAATTTCATCACTGATTTATAGTTATCAAAAAACTATACAGAAATTATGTTTCATCATTATACAAATTTTATCATATTAAAAAATTGTACAGAAACCAATGGTTCTCAGCTTTTGGCTGTATAACCCTAGGGAACTTAAAAAATGACCAATGCTAATTAATCACAACTTATAGAGATGGAATCCAAGGCACATGTATATTTTTATGACATCATTATTGAGATGTAATTCACATACCACACAATTCACCCTTTTAGAGAATATAATGCAGTGTTTATTAGTGTACTCACAGAGTGTACAGACATCACCACTATCTAATTTTAGAATATTTTCATCATTCTGGAAAGAGACCTTATACTTATTAACAGTCATTTCTCATTCATCTCTTCCCCAAACCCCTGGGAAGAAATGATCTTTCTATTTCTGTGGATTTTCCAACTCTCTACATTTCATACAATATGAATCATACAATATGTAGCATTTTGTAACTGGATTTGACTGAACATAATATTTTCAAGGTGGTCACATGTATAAATTCTTCATTCCTTTTCATTACTAGATGATGTACTGTTATATGGATATTCTACATTTTATCAGTTTACCAGTTAGTAGACATTTGGGTCATTTACACTTTTTTGGCTATTATTAATTATGCTGCAATGAATAGTTATGTGCAAGTTTTATGAGAAAAAAAACTACCAAACTATTTCCAAAGTGGCCATATAATTTTACCTTCTTATCAAAAAGCATGAGAGGTCTAGTTGTTCCATATCCTTGAACAGCCAAAATAATCTTGGAAATGAAGAGCAAAGTTGGAAGACTCATATTTTCCAATTTCAAAACTTAACTACAAACCTGCAGTTAACAAGGATTGACATGCAGATTGACTGAATAGATTTGAACAACCAGAAGTAAACCATTACATCTCCATTGATTTCATGTTTGAATAGGGTATCAAGAAAATTCAATGGGTAAAGAATAGTCTTTTTAACAAATGGTGCTGGCATATCTATATGCCAAAAACTATTAAATAAGTAGGCCTTGAACTGAGAAGCGTTGTTGCACTAGAATTACAATACTGAAAAAAGCGCCCCAATTATGTCTCCTGCTTCAGATGAGGAGCATACCACTGAACACACACCAAACCACCATGTGCCTCAGCCCCCCCAGGCAGTGTTCCCAGCATGCATCTGTGCAGCAGTGCTCCCCATTGTTCATCTCATGGAGGATGGTGAGGTGCGGGAAGATGGAGTAGCAGGTACGGTTTTACCAGTAAAACTAAAATACTTAAGCGGTTTCTCTGGTGTAGGACAGTAGGGTATTCTTGAAGATATTAACTACTGGCCACGTGCTGATTTGTTTTATGCACATATTATGTTATACATTGTGGTACACTGAACTAACACTATCACTTTCCCCACCTCTTCCTCCCTACCTTTATGACAAAAAAACTGCATCTAAGATAACTAGTGGAGTCCAGGGGTGTCGTTCATGCCCAAAGAACAGCATAGTACTTACTGGCCACATGGAAATCAAGTAGTGACTACAGCCACATTAGAAATCTTCAGTAATTAGCTTGGCACCACTAATGCCCTCTTTCCCACTGGATTACCTCTCCAGAGGTACTACCTAAAGAGAATAATTGCAATGTGAAATGATAAACTAGAGGTAGAGATGATTTACATTTGTAACAGTTTACTATTCTTAATGTTAATTTAAGAAGCCTTTCTCAATAATGATTTTTTTAAACCCAAAAAGAAAAATGGGCAAAGGATATAGATACAGTCTAATGGCCAATAACATTTGCAAACAACATTGTTGTTTAAAACAATGAACTCTTACATTTTAGCTGAAAGAACTACAACAATTATTTTAAATGAAAATACCCATAGTTGGTAAATATTCAGGGAAAATAGCATCTTCACACTTTGCTAGTGGGAGTATACAATTCAATATACGCATTCTGGAATGACAGAGTTTCGTGACAAGTATCAAAACCTAAAGAGCGTGAAAACCCTTTGACACAGATTTTGGCTTCTAGCAATTTCCTAAGGCAATAATGAGTATGTATAAAGGTATATATAGGACAGTGTATATTGTATGTTATTTAAAATAACAAATATTTGAAAAGAGCTTAGAACCATATCAAAATTACAACTAAAATAGACCATCACTCAGAACCATCAGAAATTGAGTTGAATGCAAGTCTTACAACTATATCCATCCAGACTGGTAGGAGGGGCGGAAATACAGAATGGCTGGTCCTACATACACATGTGGTGGATAAAAATTCAGGAGGAATATCTCAGGAGTGAGGAGTCCCAGCCCCATATCAGGCTCCCCAGACCAGGGTTCCTTTGCCAGGAGGATAATTCCCCATAACTTCTGGCTGCAAAACCAGTGGTAATTGAGATGGTGGAAGAATAGCTGGAGTCCCAAATAGTTCCTCTTAAAGAACCCACATACTTAGTCTAATTCTGAGCTTCAGCACCAGGGTAGCAGCTTGAAAGGCACCAGTGGTATACAGGGAGAAACCGAAGTGTCTGACATCAAAGTGAGAGCTGGGGGAAAGCTTTCTCCCAGACAGAAAGGTGGGCTGAGGCCATTGTCTCTTTTCTGAGCCCTTCCCCAATAAAGCCACAGAGCTAACTGTCTGGTGCCATATCTGAGACTCCATCAACCTGGCTAACACTGTTTGCCCTGCCCTGGGGATCCCCAGAGGGCAGAGATTGGTGTTCAGTGATCACAGCCTGTCCTTGCAGCTGACTGACCTGGATAAATCCCTTCCATTGACCTGCCAACAGCAATCAGAGCTCGACTCCTAGAGGAAGGTGTACTCAGCCCACAAAAAGGGTGTACCTTGAGTACCCAGCTTGGTGATACAGGAGGCAGTGTCACTGGATCTTAGGCCACATTAGGCCACACTACCAAGACAGGGGGTCAAAGCATCTCTACCTAATACATAGAAATAAACACAAAGGGACTGCCAAAATGAGAAGACAAATAAACATAGCCCAAATGAAAGAACAGATCAAAACTCCAGAAAAAGAACTAAACAAAATGGACATAGGTGATCTATCAAAAGCACGGCTCAAAACTGGTTGTAAGGATGCTCAAGGAACTTAGTGAGGACCTCAGCAGCATAAAAAAGATACAGTCAGAAAGGGAGGATACACTAATTAAAATAAAGGACAGTTTACAGGAAAACAACAGTAGAGTGGATGAAGCTGAGAATCAAATTAATGATTTGGAACTTAAGGAAGCAAAAAACAACCAATCATAACAACAAGAACAAAAAAGAATCCAAAAAATCCAAAGATAGTATAAGCAGCCTCTGGGACAACATCAAGTGATCCAGCATTCGCATCATAGGGGTGCCAGAAGGAGAAGAAAAGAGCAAGAATTGGAAATCTATTTGATTTGAAAAAGAAATGAAAGAAAAGTTCTCTAATTTGGTAAATGAAATAGACATGCAAGTTCAGGATGCAGAGTCCCAAACAAGATGGATGCAAAGAGGTCCACTTCAAGACACATCATAATTAAAATTCCAAAGGTTAAAGATAGAGAGAGAATCTTAAAAGCAGCAACAATAAAGCAGTTAGTTACCTATAGGGCAATTCCCATAAGACTATCAGATGATTTCTTGAAAGTAACTTCACAGACTAGAATATTCAAAGTCATGAAAAGCAGGGACCTAAAGCCAAGATTGCTCTATCCAGCAAAGATATCACTTAGAATCAAAGGGCAGAAAAAGAGCTTCCCAGCCCTGGCTGGTGTAGCTCAGTGGATTGAGTGACATAAAAAGTGCTCAGTATAATGCTAAGTAAAAAAAAAAACTAAGTACCAAAGAATATTTTAATGTGATATTATTTAAAAACATATAAATACATATTTTATATATGTGAAAGGACATCCTTCAAAATGTTTATAGTTTATATGCTTGATAGAATTACTAGTCTTATTTTTCTCTTTTTTTCTGTATGTTTTATGTTTTAAACATTAAGCTGCCTTCAGCAATTAGAATAAAAGCATTATAAAGAGAGTTTTGCAACCAATTTCAACCTTTGAAATACCTACACATATTCTAACTATGTAAAAAGATATGTGAAATGTAAAGTTTATATTTACATATCTATTCATATTATTTACTTATAAAGTTCCTAATTTTAATTGGATGGTTAATTTCTGAAACAAAAAATTGGTATCATTTATTTAAATTATAGGCTGAATAATAAGTTTATACTAAATTATATTCTTAGTTCAGAAAATTAAACTAAATATACTGAGGATCATCCAGTGCTTACCCCCCCACTCCCTTTCACCCACCTGTTTTCTTAGCCTGGGTACTTCCAGGCTATCAGAGCCTGGATGCCTTCCCCGAAGAAGTGGTGCTTGCTTTCACATCAGGGATAATTATTTATTCCTAAGGTAGCCATCATTAGAAATGGGAGCCTAATTATTACTGGCTCAGCTATTTTATTTTGCTAAAGAAGATATTATTTAAAGTATTCATGGGAACAGTGAAAGATGATCTCTAATCCTTCTGCATCCTAATGCAACATACTTTCTAAAAATCAAATAATTACTTCAGAAATTTTTTCATACAACAAATAATTAAATGACTTTAGTTAAATAAACACTTGTCACTGCTAATATCAAAGTGATTTCCAAAACAAAGATCCACAAATGTATTCTTTTTTAATAGAAATAGATTTGAAATATACCGCTATTAGTTTTAGGTATAAAACACAAAGATTTGATATATGTATATACTGTGAAATAATTGCTACAATAAGTTTACTTAGTATCTATCACCATACAGTTATAATTATTTTTCTTATGAGAACTTTTAAGATCTACTCTTCTAGCCACTTTTAAATATACAATGGAGTATTGTTAACTGTAGTCACCATACCACACGTTACATCCCCAGGACTTAGCTCATGACTGGAAGTTTGTAACTTTTAACCACCTTCATTAATTGCCCACATGCCTACCATCCCCACCTCTGGAAATCACCAATCTGTTCTCTGAGTTCGGATTTTGTTTGTATTGTTGGATTTTATTTGTTGTTGGTTTAGATTTCACATATAAGTAAGATAATAGAGTCTTTGTCTTTCTCTGTCTAGCTTATTTCACTTAACATAATGCCCTCAAAGTCCGTCCATGTAGTTGCAAATGGCAGGATTTCTTTCTTTTTAAGACTCAATGATACTCCATTATATATCACAAATGTATTTTTTATGAAAGCAATGCTAAAACCTAAAAACCATCCTATTCTTGTTTGTTAGCTTTTCTTTACAAGTTAAAATGTTCAGAACAACAACGATGAGAACAAATATTCACCTTTCAATAGAAAAACAGTTCATAGAATTTTTAAGGCAAAAAAAAGAGAGACTAATTAAAGCTTACTACATTATTTGAATACTTTATCTAATAGATTTATTTTCATTTAAGACAAATGGACAGTCTCTCTTCTCTTTTCTCTCTTCTAAAGTGAGTGCTGTGGCCCAACAAGTCTTATGGAATTGTCTAATTGAAGATCCATCCACAGTTCTTCGACATTTTCTGGAAAAATTGACCATCAGCAATAGACAAGTAAATTCCTCTCTCTCTTTTTTAATAGGGTAGCTGTGTGTTTGAACAATGTTAAAAGCAAGCAATGGACTTGGTAGTGCTGTGCATGAAACATCAATGTTTTCTGATGACAATGATGAGCAATGTTAAACTTTGCTGTCTTCTTTCTAATTTCTCCATTAGCTAATGTCTCCATAGTGTGTGGTACATTGCTAGTGATAACCGTAAAATACTGACAGATTCTCAGTCTTTTAAACAAGGATTAAACTCAGTGTAATGTTCTTAGTAGTGGTACATTTATTGAATTCTGATTGCTTAGTAGTCTGTGATGGATGTGTTATTAGAATATGTTGAATTTCTTCATTAATCAAAAATTCTAATTCAATGGACCACCCTGTAAGAAAACTGTGCCAAATAAAAGTAGTCTTCTGGGCAATGGTAAACTTCACTGATGATTAAATATTATTTATTCATTTCTGTGTTATGGTCCTATTTACTAGAAGATTAAGTTTAGTTCCTGAGAGGTAAGGTTAGTTACAGTTTTGTTTATCCTCTCAGCGTAGCTTTATCTGTCTCACTGGAAACCTAGGAAGCAGAAGTATGAAGTTCAATAAATCTGGTTTGTGGCAGGGGTATCCAGTCTGCAGCCCAGGATGGCTATGAATGTGGCCCAACACAAAATTGTAAATTTACCTAAAACCTCTTTGTACTCATCAGTTTTCGTTAGTGTTTGTGTATTTAATGTGTGGCCCAAGACAACTCTTCTTCCAGTGTGGTCCAGAGACACCAAAAGATTGGGCACCCCTGGCAATGGTCTCTCAGCATAGGTTCTCCTCACACATTTGTCGCACCTGGCAGCCATAACAAATAGAGTTGACTAAATGTGCAGCTTTCCCATGATTGCCTGTGACCTGTAGACACAGAGTAAATTTTGATTGTTTTTAAAAAGCTGGCTGACTGCTGCTCAGTGATTTCACGTGTTTGCTCTGAGGAGAAGTTGTTGGAGTTGGTTTAAATACTGCGTAACAAGTGTAACATAGATGATGTAAAATGTTGAACATGAACATCAAAATGTGGCTAAAAGTATTATCCACACCCCTACTTTTCAAGAAGTTAGTTTTATTTCCTACTGCATGGCAGCTGACTGAGACTAGAATCCTGTTCTTCCAGGACGAGTTAATGTACATGCTGCGCAAACTTCTCCTGAACATCGGAGACTTTCCTGCTCAGACGTCTCACATCCTGTTCAACTACTTGGTAAGTTTCAGCCCCAGGACGTTATAAATGTTCCTGTCCAAGTAGGATAAAGCAACATGAGAAAAAGTCTTAAGAGATTTTTTTTTGCAATTCATTCTCACTTATATGTGACTAAAGGTGAATGGTAGTGAGCTAAATGTCGTAATTAGCTAAATTCACCATTGTGCATATGGGGACACCTCTCCCACACAATCCTGGCCACGTGGTGGGTACACAATAAATGTCGGTTTCCTCTCTATCTTCCTTTGGCATTTTACAGCTTCCTTATGTTAGTTCCTAATTTTGGTTTGAGAAAATATATGTAATTTTTAGTCATTTTTTCCCTCTTCTTATTTCACTGTTAAACACATACGCAAACACACATACTCAACACACACGAAAATGTTGCTCTAGGTGGAAAGTAGTTGTGGGTGTACTTTTGTACGGTAGCTCTCTGTGCTTTAAGACCTCCTGACAACTCCTTCCTGAACCCTCCAGGATTTACTGGTTTCTTTGCATTCTCCTTGCACCCTGAGTGAATACGCAGTCTGGGGACTGTTGACATGATGTGTGTTCTTTGAAATTGCACCTTAACCCAGGCAGACAGATGGGCACATAAATTTCTGTGCTGAGAGAAATTCTTCCTCCTCCCTCCCTATCATCAGTCTTCCAGCAGGTTGGGAGATAGAAGAGTTATGTCTGTGCATCTGTAGCAGAGTGATAAATTTAACTTACACTACAACTTTGACGTGCAGAAAAACCTCTTGTAATTCCTTTCTCTGCTCTACGACTGATTTGATTTTCCTCCTGAGTGCCCACCTGCTGGTTGACAAAGGAAATAATGTAAATCATGCCCAATCCAGTTTTAAGTTCAGAATAATAAAAATACATAAATAGTGCCTTTGGACAGTGTTCAGTCTCTGTTGGCTAAAAATATAGTTTCTAGGAATTTCCTTCCCTCCCTGTTGCTTTCATCTTTAAACACCATGTGAAATTGGGAAGATACAAGACCTTTGTTCACCATTCTATCCTTTATTCAGCATTTGCCCTGGCTCCTCTCTTCATGAGACGGTGCTCTTTATCTGACTGGTTGCCAGGTGCCCAGCTGGTTGCTGTGTCACAGGGTCCCTCCACTCCCAGTGGTGACTGCTGGGAGACTGAACCTCACCTTCGGTCCTGCTGGTGCTGTAGACACCTGAGTTCTGGTAGTGAGTCCCATAGGACTCTCGCTAGAGCGTCCTATACAGTGACGCCAATTTATGCCAATTCTATCTAGAAAGCTCTCCAGTCGAGCTTTCTGCTACTTCTTGGTCCTGTCTACATCACACAAAAGCCAAAGGCAAGTTATCAAAGCTAAATATGAGGGCCTCCCTCAATTGAAGTATGTGATCTGCCAAGCTTATGTTGCATCCAGGTTGGTTTGGAAAGTCTCTGAGGTGAACTCCTGTCAGGGACCTAAACAGAGACCGGAGAGGCAAGAGCCCCCTCGGTGACCTGCCCAGTCCCCAGGTCACTATAGAGGGGCAATGCTTCCTTGGAAGACGGCTCTCCTTAATCTCTTAACCTTAGGATAAGAAGATGGCTTTTCATTTCCCTCTGCCATACTCTCCCGTCAACTCCAAATAAGCCCTAATGGTAGGGGTAAGTCCTCCCTGCTAGGTAATTCATAAGCAAATAGAGAAAAGGGCTGACAACACTTTGGCCTTGTTGTGTATCTTGTTTGGCATGAATATAAATTTTTGTTTTTCTGTTTCTGTCTAAGCCCTGACCTTCCCCTGATTCCCAAACACATGCGTGTTCTGGGTGGACTAAGGAAAGGGTCTTATACTCAGAATAGCCAATCTGGGAAGGGCAGAGTCATTTTTAAGCCATTACCCTTGTCGTACCTCTTTTTTCCAACAACTGTTTTAGATGTGTGTGGTGGGGATGCCAGGGGCACTCACCCGCCTCTTCCAGACTTTGTGAGTGACATTTCAGTCCACTGCCTCGCTTGACTGAGAGATCTTCAGCTTGGGGTATGAGCATATCTGTGGATATGTGAAGACTTTTAAAGTCTCCAAATCCTCACCTTACACATACATACTAACATTTTTTGAGCAGGCCTGCCATCCCAATGATCATTCTCCTGCTGTACCAGAAAGGCCCACATTGACCATCACAGATGTCACCAGGCTGCACTGACAGACACCTGAGACAGAGAAGGAATCTGGTGTACTGCATTAGTTCTCAGGAAGCCTCTGTTTTGATTGATCATGGCCCTTGGAAGAGGTGGAATCCATAGGACTTGCCACCTCTTCCTGTCATTGATAGATTTTGACTGGGGTTGAGCTTTGACTCTCCTTAGGGTATTCAGCCTTCCGATTAGATTAGTGACACCGATTCTTTCAATGTAACTGGCAAGTTTTAAAAGATTAATAAATTTTTCAAGAAACAATGGCTAAAAACCACTGTGAAAGGGGACGACTTTTGTTTTTATACTGATTTTTGTTGTGCATTGTTGAATAAGGTAGTTAAAGCGTATTTCCTCAAATTTAATGAAATACACGTTCCAATTGCAGTCAGTTCTCCTCTTATTTCCACGTATAAAATGTTTAATCTATTCTATTTAATGTTATTCCTATTAACAAAAAATAAACTTAGTAATTAAATATTTTAAGTGTCAGTTTAAACATGTACAAAATGGCACACAGTTTTTTAAAATTACTGAGGGGGCACAATCAAAGACTTTTAAGTCCATGAACTTAGCCAGAGTGTTCCTAGGTTCAGAGCCCTAGACATAATCCATGCTGCCACGAGTGTTTGGGCAAACATCATATAGAGATTATTTTTGGGTCACCTTGGTACCTGGGCCACCAAGTGAGTTGAAGGCTGGGCAAATGATCTTCTGTTTTCCTCTTGAGAAGTAGCCATTTTTAGTGATACATAAAAATGTCCAGCAATCAATTCTGGTCGGTTTTCCAGTTATACCCTCTCCTGCTTAGGGCCATTGAAAGTGTCGGAGAAGCATTTGAACAGAGAATATGAAGGTGCAAAAGAGTATTTCGTCAAGAAATGAAAAGCCAAGGCACTGAGAATGTGCGCTCAGGATCACTGTGGTTGTGTGAACTCTTCCTGCTCTACCTTGTAGGTGGGATTAATCATGTACTTCGTGCGGACCCCCTGCGAGTGGGGCATGGATGCCATTTCAGCCACTCTGACTTTCCTGTGGGAGGTGGTGGGTTATGTAGAGGGCCTCTTCTTCAAGGACCTGAAGCAGACCATGAAGAAGGAGCAGTGCGAGGTAAAGCTCCTGGTGACCGCTTCAATGCCAGGTAATGCATTACTGCTTTTGGAAGATACAACTTTTATTTAAGACTATAAGCAACCCTTTTATTTTTTTAATTTTCTTTTTCAGTTATAGTTTACATTTAATATTATTTTGTATTTGTGTCAGTTGTGCAGAATAGTGGTTAGACAATCATATTCTTTACAAAGTGATTTTCCCCAGTATTTCCAGTACTCACTTGGCACCATACATAGTTATTACAATATTATTGACTGTATCCCCTATGCTGTACTTTACATCCCTGTGACTGTTCTGTAATACCACTTTGTACTTCTTAATCCCTTCACTTTTTGCACCCAGTCCTCCAACCTCTGTCCTCTCTGGCAACCATCAGTCTGTTCTCCGTATCTGTGAGTCTGTTTCTATCATGTTTGCTCATTTATTTTGTTCTAAATAACCCTTTTAAAGACCAAGCATCTCTTTCATTCATGAGAAAGTTTCAGAGTTCTGACCCTGGTGTTGAGTGCTTCAAAGAATTTTTGTTTAATACATTCGAAAGAAATACAATAGACCCTTTAAGAGTCAGCAATTGCCAGATGAAAAGAGAGACATCACAACTGAGATCCCCATGAATCAGTCCTTGATGGGCTGCCAAGGTTACAGATTTATTTAAGTCTATCGCAGAGGGCCAGCTGAACGGAAAGCCTTTGTGAATGAACACTTGGCACTGTGAGGAGAATAATATTGTTTGCATGGCATGGACCCCAGTCCTTTGTCAACTCAATGAGAGATGGCTTTATGAAAAATTAGAAAAGGAAAAGCAGGAAGAAAGAGAGTTACAAAAGAACATGAAGTGTGATGTAAACTCTAGATACAGTTTCTTTACACTTTGAATAACTTGTCTTTGTTTAAGATAAAAATTTTGCCAAGCCTTTATCCTTGTGCAGTGACTGAGAAAATCCGAGATGACACATGTATTGAAGTAAAGAGAATGACAAAATTATATATAAGAACACAGGTTCTGGCAGCAGAGAGGCCTGTGGTAAAGTCATAGAACTTCCATTTATTGTTTATATGATTAATATTAGCTATGAAAAATTCATAGTTTTTCAAGCTTTCTTTCCTCACTTGTAAAATAAGGATATAACCATGCTTTACAATCCTGAGGAATAAATGAGTTTAGGTATATAAAGTACTCACTGTGGTACCTGACTCATAGAAACCACTCAATGAATAGTAGTTGTGTATTTACATATGTTCTGTAGATAATTCCACAAAGTGAATGGTTTTTATTAGCAAATAAACTCCTTTGGTCATTCATATTCTTAAAAAAACAACTCATTAAAAATCAAAGTATATTATATTGTTCACAGAGATTCGTAATTAGTGAATGAAGTAGAATAAGTACTGTCCCACTGGCTACGTAGAATACAGAAAATGTAATTTAAGCTACATTTCAGGTCCTTGTCTTGGTTTTGCTAATATCTCTATTTATAGTTTCTCAACCATTATTGCCTGATCATCTCATTTAAAATACAGGATCTATTACTTGATACAGTGCTTAAGGTTTAAATTCTGACTCCTCCACTAAATCAGTGATTTTCAGCAGGTGTGCTGCAAGGGTTTTTAAAATATACAATACCCCACTATTTAGTCAGGGTCACTGACCTCTTTTCCCTTAGACTGTCAAATAAAAAAGTGCAACAGCCAGCACAACAGCATTAGGTGTGAATGCCCTATCTTGAACCATAAATATATAGGCCATATAATAGAGTTGCATCTTATTGGTCACATCACATAATAAGGTTGCATCTGATTGGTTAATTCTTGATACCAAAAATTTTTATGTACAAGTATAGGCACCTGATACTCTTTACTATTGTACAATATGTACTTGGACAGCGTGCAAAATTATCATAACAGTCACTCAAAACTATACCTATTTTTTGTCAGATTGGCAAAAAGTATAATACATTTTTTGGTGTGCCTCAGAGTTTTAGAAATTATGTGTGCAATGGGATGAAAAAGTTTGAAAATTGCTGCACTAAAAAAATGTTTTTCTTTGAATAAGTTACTTGTAAGTTCTTATAAGAATAAGTACTGTTTCCTCATTTGCAAGATAAAAATATTAATACCCATTTTATAAAGTTTCTGTGAGATTTAAACATGATTATGCACATGAAACACATGTAAAAGTATTGAAGAACTCCGTAAACAGTAGCTATCATTATTTAATAAGCTACTATATTTAAAGTATATATTTAACTACAAATAAAGGAGTATAATTAGTAGAATGCACAAATCACATTAAGCTCTAATAGTATTAATCATAACAATAAAATATCAGGTTATCAATACTATTCAATATTTTATGCTTTAAATACATATTTTTCTACAGTAGAAGTCAGTTCACTATGATTTCTACCTTCTGTAGGTACCAAAACCTTGGTAGTTCATGGACAGAATGAGTGTGATATCCCAACCCAGTTACCAGTCCATGAAGACACTCAATTTGAAGCCCTGTTAAAGGTAAGGATGACTTTGACAGAAGTGATTTTTAATGGTACATTGACTATGGACACTTCAGTGATCATGCAACTTGTAATTACATGGCATTTTTCTATCTTCAAACAAATATGTATGTTTATTTACCTCTTCTAGGATCCATTCCACTATTGTGTACTCCCTCTCTTTCCTTGCATAATTTTCCCCACATTACTGACATTTTAGCTCCGTATTGAAGTAAGAAACATCACGCGGCCACGGCAGCAGCATGACACTCTGGTGTGTACGCCTACCTGCCCTGGGGCTGCTGTGACTGCCCACCTCACAGCTTCCTGGCATCAGGTGTCCTGGTTCTGGCGGTGGCCTGGGTCTGCACACTGAGCACGGGGACACACCTGAGCTGTCTCTGATGATCCATGCTGGAGGCTTTTTCTGTGGCATCTAGTTGAATGAGATATAGTCTTGACTTATCACTCATAGAAATTATTGAGGAAGCAGAAAATTGGTACCATAAAATAAATCAAGTGAGTCCAGAAAGTATTTTTAATTGTTATGGCATTTATTCCCCTCAAAAGAAATGCAATCCATAGCTGTGTGACCCTAAGGTTTTTAAGGTAAAATAATAAGTAAACTAGTGCCATGATTCCCACTGGAATCACTGGTGATTATTTATCTGAAGTTCATTAATTTTGGTGATCTGATTTCCTGGAACACAGCTCCAGGTCAGATATAAGTAGAAAAGGCCTCTGAAAAATTTTGTTTTGCCAAACTGGTAAAACAAAATGGTTGTTAAGCCTCCTTTAGGCCTCACTCAGACATCTCCAGAGAATTTCTAAGGCCCAAAGAAGCAAAATTCAGCAGTCCCTCCTCTTTCTACTCTGTGTTGAAAGGTAGGACAACATGAAGGCAGACAGACTTGAGTTCACACTCAGGCTCCACCAAAACCACTGTGACCTAAACCTCTCTTCTCTCAGTTTCTTTTTCCACCATACTAGGGTTCTAGTACAAGCTGTACAAGTCCTTTCCCTGGAAACCATTGCACTTAGAACATAGTCTATGATGAGTGCTCAGTGCGTTGTAGTTTGTATTGTTCTTCAAGTCAGTACTAGCTTTCTTCCCATTACTGAGTCTATGCTTCCACGGTTCCTCACGCAGCCTGAATTATAATTGTACATCTTTTAGCACTATGAAAGTAGATAGTTTAGACCACATTACTAGTTTATTAATCATTCTTTTGAGGATAACTACATATCCAAATCCAGTGTGTATCCATGTGTGTGTGTGCATATATACATACATAGGTATACACACACACATACACACATGTAATATATAAGAAGTATATAAGATGTATATACAAACACACACACATGTATAAAATCCTTAGGAAAAGTTACCTTGTTTTTATAATACTTGTATTTTTAATTTACTACCTGGCACATAATATGTTGTCAGTAGACACTTTTTAAAATTTATTGTTATTGTTCTAGGAGTGTTTGGAGTTTTTCAATATTCCAGAATCCCAGTCCACAAATTATTTTCTCATGGATAAACGATGGAACCTTATCCACTACAATAAGGTGAGACTGTGCAGTAATACCACTCATGCTGGGTTGTGCCAAAAGCTTGTCGATCCTTTTTTGAGGGCAGCATCCACTTGGGGAGGCATCTTTGTTTAGAGGCTAGGAGTATGGCCACTTAGCTCACACAGCCTTACTGTCTGTGTAGCTGTGGACTAGCCTCTTTACCTTTGTATCCTTCGGGTGCCTTGTCTGAAAAATGAAGGTGATGCTAATAATATCTACTGCAAGATTGTTGTGATAATTAAAGATGATAAGCCAAGTAAAGCACTTAGCAACTCATTATTATTAAGTCTAAGTGGAAACACTAAGTTGCCCACATAATAACTTCATGTGTCTGTTTGGAATTTTAATATTTTTGATTCCCCTTTTTATGATGTTAAGCATGATTGGAGTGACCTGATCTAGTGAGCAAAAGGGGACCTCAAGACCACAGTGACCTTCTTCCAGAATGTCATGTAGTCAGTTGCCTTTGGCTACTTTGCTCCTGACAGCACCCTGGTGCTGGGAGAGAGTACTCAGCCTGGCTGATTTGAAGCTTTCCTGAGGAGGGTGTTTCCCTTCCTTGGGATTTTGTAAAATTGGGAAATGCAAAGTAGTAAGAATCAAAATCATCAGAAAACAGGTAACTTGTCTGTCTGACCTAAGGAGAAAATGCGAATAAAAGTTTAATCATCTGAACTCTCTTTTTGTCTTTGTGTAACCCCCTCACAGACCTATGTCCGGGATATTTACCCTTTCCGGAGGTCAGTATCTCCGCAGCTGAACCTCGTGCATATGCAGCCAGAGAAAGGACAGGAGCTCATTCAGAAGCAGGTGCCTGACCCCCCTAGATCTGCCTGTAGTTTTGTCATGTCATTGGGGTAAACGATGTGTAAATGTGCTGCCAGTCCTGAGATTCTCTGATTGTTTGATTCTTTCTAGAGAGAATGGATAGCTGGGCCCTTGATCAATAGATAGTACCCCAAAATAGTTTTAAGTTTTATAAATTGGATCATAATGTAAAAGTCTGAAGGAACACTCACCTGGAGTAATGCTATGATGACGCATTGGGTGTAAACAATAGAAATCTTCTAATTTATTAACCTACTTAATGCTAAGCACAGACTTTCACTCCATATATTTGTAAAACAGGATTGGAAGTGCACATGACAAAGCTATCTGAAGGTTGTCCAGGAGGCTAGCTGGAAAAGGAGTAAGTCAAAGGGTCAGTGCAGTACATCTGAGAAAGGCACTGAACCGAGATGCAGAGATTTGGACTCAGGCCCAGCTCTGCCGCTGACCAGTGATCTGACCTTGGGCATGTTATTGTACTAACTTCTGTTCCAACAGGAGAGACATAATCATGCAGCTGCCCTTAGATTTAAGGACGAAGAGCAGAATAATGTTCACCTGTGTCATCGCAAATCAGACTTTGAGCTTAAGGAGGTTCACTATGTTACGTGCAAAATATAGATGTAGTATACAGTTCTAATAGTGCAATTTTAATATGATCTATTCATTACATTGTTTCATTTTTACCTATGCCAATTTGTAATTGATTTACATTAATTTTTAATAAAATATCTAAACAAGAATTTCAGGATACTTTATAATTTCAGTTTTTCTGCACATAGCAAGAATGCTAATTTGGCATCATACTATCCAAAATACCCTTATGAGATGAATAAGAATGGCATACAATTAAATCACTTAACAAAAATGTAGTTACTATTAACTACCTAAATTACACTTAAAACAAAGAAAAAAATACTGAATGTGTTACAAGGTGTGAGATGTTGGACAAAACTGTAAGATTTTATATTTAAGTATTTCTAAAACAATTCTCTCCAAATTATCCCAGCCCATGATTTTGGCAGCAAAATAACTAAAGCCATCATGAATATAGGCACTTTATTAGGGTGTTTTTTAACCACGTTTAAGAACATGTGTTAAAAGAATACCATAAAATGGAGCTCTGACTCTGTGCTCTCTTCAAGTTGGACCTTAAGATGTCTTTCCAAGGTCCTCAGGGAGATAGTAATACGCAGACCCCATGGTTCTGGCTCTGAAGCTTCCTCAACAGTGGTTCACTGCTTGTGACCATCTCCCCTGTCCATGGATCATCAACAGAAAAACCATTAAGAGTAGGGACTAAGAGGCCTACATTGATGCCATCTAAATTCAGGGTTAAAGGAGTTCAAACCTAGAGTCCCATCATTAGAGTCCCAGTTCTAACCTTTGTCCCAACACAGATTTTTCCTGGATCCCATTATGGTCACTTTTACAGAGGCAAACCCAGAACCAACAGGAAACAGCCTAAGGCATCAGTGGAAATGTAGAAGCAGTTGGAATGGACTGTCTGGCGCCTGTTGGAGAAGGTCTTCCATATTGTGGTAACCAGACAAATGGCCTCTATTTGACTGAACTATTCTTGACAATGCTTGTGTTGTGTCCCTCCAGCCTGCAAACACTGTAAGAAACACTTCCTTCTGTAGAGCAGAACAGATGCAGGAAATGGTGCAATTAAGTTTTGCTTGCTCTTTCTGTGTGGTAAAGAAAGAAAAAATTTTCTCCCTTATTTTACTCCTCAACCTCCACCTTGATTTTATCAGTCTGGTTTGCCATTAAAGATTTTACTTCAGTTTCTTCACTCTTAGTAATTTTAGAGTTGCTCATTCCATGTTTCCTCTGCTTTTGTTTGCTGCTAGGTGTTCACGCGAAAGCTGGAGGAAGTAGGACGGGTTTTGTTTCTCATCTCCCTGACCCAGAAGATCCCCACAGCCCACAAACAGTCCCACGTCTCCATGCTCCAGGAAGACCTCCTCCGACTACCCTCATTCCCTCGAAGTGCTATTGATGCTGAGTTTTCCCTCTTCAGTGATCCTCAAGGTATCATTTCCTCTCACGCCCTTGTTTTGTCCTTGGCCGGAGAGCATCTTCATCAGCAGACAGTTCTGTAAGCTAGAGGTTCTCAGCCCTGACTGTGCATCACGATCACATGGAGGACTTGATAAAACACAGGTAGCTGGGCCCCTCCCTCCACCCTCAAGTCTCTGATTCAGTGGCTCTTTAATGGGGCCCAGGAACTTGCATTTCTAATAAGTTTCCAGGTAATAATGATGCTGCTATTCTGGGAGACCAAACTTTGAGACCGCTGCTCTGGCAGATTATAAGCAGCTGAAGGAAGCCGTATGATGTTGTTAGGTTGCCTAAGTAAAGAATAGGTGTTTATAGGAAGCTCAAGAGGAGGCAAGACTGTTTGATAGTGACAGAGATCAGGACAGTGGCTGCCTCTGGTTTTGGGGAATGGATTTCCTGGGAAGGAGAATAAGGGAACTTTCTGAGATGATGAAATGGTCTTATCTATTGATTAGGGTGGTGGGTACATGAGTGTGTATTTTTGTGTAAACTCATTCAACTCTACATAAGATGTGCACATTTTACTCTATCTAAATTACACCTGAATTGAGAAAGAGAAAGAAACAGAGAGGGATGCACTTTGAAACCTCTCTCTGTTCCTCAGTTATTAATTTCAGACCATTTACTTAAATGAGCATAACCTATGCTCCGTGACTTCATCCAGAAGCTGCAGAGCAGCAGTGGAAAGAGCCCTAGTCTGCCCAGGACTTAAAAGAACAAGCAACAGTCCCAACCCTGCCATTTTCTCTCTGAAATAATTTCTCTCAAAGCCACAGCTCCCTGGGCAGTGACCCGCTGCCAACGTCTCCTCTGTCCACCCACAGAGTTGAATGAAAAGGTGGTGCTGAAAGCCCTTTGAGAACTCATGCCAGCAGTATTGTGTTGGGAAGCGTTTTAGCCGTAGATCGTCACACCCCAGAGGTGGAACAGATGGGAAACAGCAGCGCCCTTGGGTTGGATCGCCCTCCCACGCTGATGGGATTGGCGAGGGGCTAATTCTGTTTCTACTGTTCCGTGTTCTCACAGCCGGGAAGGAGCTCTTTGGCCTTGACACTCTTCAGAAAAGCTTGTGGATCCAGCTCTTGGAGGAGATGTTCCTGGGCATGCCGAGCGAGTTTCCCTGGGGAGATGAAATCATGCTTTTCCTCAACGTGTTTAATGGGGCTCTGATCCTCCACCCCGAAGACAGTGCCCTGCTCAGGCAGTACGCGGCCACCGTCATCAACAGCGCTGTGCACTTCAACCACCTCTTCTCCCTCAGCGGCTACCAGTGGATTCTGCCCACCATGCTGCAGGTGCTGGGCTCTCTTCTCCTAACCAGAATACTAACCCGAGTACTGCTCATCTAGCAGGTCTGCAAGACTGACGCTGAAATGTTTTAATGACAAAGTTGTCTTCTTTTGTGACCACAGAAAGCACAAATGAAATCCCCCTAAAAATTTCCAAGATGCCCCAGACCTGGAATATGCTTTTCCATTTCTTCTAGGACAGTGATTCTCAAAGCATGGTCTCGGTACCAGCAGGACCAGCACCACCTGGGAATCTGTTAGAGATGCACATTCCTGGCCCTATCCCAGACCTACTGAATCAGAACCTCTGGGGTCTGGGCCCAGTAATTTGTGTTTTAACAACACCTCCAGGTGGTTCTGATGCCTTAGACTGTTTGAGAACCATTTTTCCAAGGTATGGCCAGTGTTCAGCTGATAACTTCTTCAAAAGAATATCTGACTTCTATCTAAATAGAGAGTTTCATTTCCATTGGATTTAGTATGTGGAGACTGAAGGAGGTGAATTTAGCAGGAACAGTTTCTTTGTACTCATGGCTAATGAGTATCTGGCCACATTTAGGGGTACTGAATAAGGCCTAGGGGTGTGCCGTAGTTCAATAAAAGTTATGAAAGTATTACATGCTTGTGCAAAGTGGAGTTCACTCAACCTACAAGGGCAAGAAATTTACTTTTAATATATCACTAGGGCTCTCTAAATAGTTGGAATTTTCTCTGTTTTTATAACACTTTACTGACTACCAAAAAACAATATGCTCATTATTAAACACAGAAGATACAGAAAAGTTGAAAGAGGAAAATAAACCTCACTTAACAGCCCTCCCTCCTACATGGCCCTTGTTTGTGTTGCTTGAAAATCCTGGCACTCTATCCTGCCTTTTGTAAAAACCAAAAGTTGAATCATACCATGTATTCAAGTACATCATCTACTTTTTTCATGTAAAACTAAGAGCACTGTGGGCATTTTTTTTCATGGAGCAACATTTAGCACTATATCACTTAAAAAAATAACTGCATAGTACTCTGTTGTATGCACGTGCCATAATTCACTTAACCAACCCCAATTTATGAGTAATTCAGGTTGTTTCAAATTGTTCACTATTGTAAGCAACCTTGCAGTGGGCATTCTTGTATATGTGTTTTTGTACATTTGCCCAATTCTTTTCTTGAGATAAATTCCTAGTCACAAATTTCCTGGGGGGGAAGTATATTCATTTTTTTTAGGATTTTTATGTATATGACCAAATTTCTTTGAAGAAAGCTTATACCATTTTGCCTCCCCTCCACCAGTTAATGAAAGTACCCACTTTCCTCCATGCTTTCCACAGCCATGAGGCACTTTCTGAACATGTGGCACCTCTCCACAGGTGTACTCTGATTACGAAAGCAATCCCCAGTTGCGTCAAGCCATCGAATTTGCCTGCCACCAGTTCTACATTCTCCACCGGAAGCCCTTTGTGCTCCAGCTGTTTGCTAGCGTGGCCCCTCTGCTGGAGTTCCCCGTGAGTAAACTCCGTGGAAATAAACAAAGATCAAGCACATGAGAAAAGCAGAGGCTCTTTGTTCACAGCTTACTATAGGGAGAGCACCAGCCATCACCACTTGTGTTCTGGCAGAGACTAAAAACAAAGGCACACGGAAGAGTGAGAAAACTTTGTAAGGAGAAAAGGGAAGCCTTTGGGTGTGCCCGGATTGGAGGCTGTTGTCCCAGGAAGCTGTAAGTGGGCTGACAAGAAAAGGGCATCCTATGTGATTGGTTAGGGGTACATCTTGGCTTTCTATGATTAGTCCTAAACTGGAAATAGGAACTAGGATTAGGGACGCTGTCCGCTATTAACCAAATCCTGGCTGTTTGGTGGCCTATGGGGACAGGGATTATCATTTGCTTTCCACTAAAGGTGGCAGTCTGACTTCCAAAAACAGCCTGATGTACTGCAGGCCGGCTTCCTGGGCCGGCTTCTATAGACAATGGTATTAGGTTGGTTCCCTGGGCAGGTTACTGCAGGTTGTGGATCAGAGTTCTGCTTTCATGTATGGCCTGGCCATTGTCTGTTTGTATAATCAGTCTCTCAGGTCTCTTCCTTCAACCGATGGGATGGGAATGCTATAAATCCTTTCTCTTTCAACAAGAAAATCATTTCTTTTCAACTCTCCTCTCAGCCCCCAGAATGTAAATAGACCAACTCTTGAGTTTTTTATACTCAGTTAATGAAAGGATAGAGACTAGAAAATGATCAAAAGCGGAGTTCCTGATTCTCTTTCCTTTCTATCATTCTCTAACACCCACTCTCTTTTTCTTTTTCTTCTGAGCATTGATACCATATCTCATGCCATACATGGATTTGTTTCACTAATATGTATCTCTACCACACCCCACAATAGAATTTAAGCTCCACTACAGCAACACCTTTGTTTGTTGTTTATTTTTAGTTGTTTATATGATTTTTGTTCTTGTTTTGCTATGCCCTCAGTACACAGAATGGTTCCTAACAAAGAATGGGAAGTTAGTAAGGAATTGTTATTTTAATGAATGAATGAATGAAAACCATTTAAATAGATTTGAGATGTTAAGGATCCCTATTTTGGAGATTTGTTTTCACATAAGATTTATAAAATTCCCAGAGCTGTTCAAATAAAGCATCTGTTGCTCTAAACATATTTGAATGACAGTATTCAACAAACCCATTATAAAATTTGCCTTTGCAAAAGCTGAATCCTATAATTGCAGACCAAAGGAGCCGTTGGCATGAAGTTTTCTGGCGACGGACACATTGCTATATTTTTATGAGTTTCCACAAATATCTCCTTTGTACCAAATTAGCGTTTAATAGATCCCCTAAAAGTCAGATGTGCCACTCCAAAACCACACAGCAGCATTGTTGGGTACAGGTTTATGTAAGCTGAGTACCAGATCAGTGTTGTAATTACTAACGGTGGCAGTGTTTGTGAAAGCTGCGCTCCTGATCAAGCCATATTAGTCCTCATATGGGAATCAATACAAAATTGCCTTCCTTTACACAGGATGCTGCCAACAACAGGCCCAGCAAAGGTGTGTCAGCCCAGTGCCTGTTCGACTTGCTGCAGTCGCTGGAGGGGGAGACCACGGACATACTAGACATCCTAGAGCTGGTCAAAGCTGAGAAGCCCCTGAAGTCTTTAGGTAGAAGCAAAGTTTGCCTTGACTTTTTTTTCTCTTTGTAATTGTTCTTAAAAAAATAACTCTCTGTTGAATGCATTGAACTAAAAAAAACAGCAAAAATAAATGGAACAAGCAGTGTAAATGGAATATTTTCCTGTCTCCTGTTTTTCTTCAATTTCTTGTAAATCCTAAAGAGTAAGGAATTCTCTGCTATGAAAATTGTATTAAAATGTTGCTTAGTAAATTTGACTGTTCTAGCAGTACAGTTTTCAGAAAATTGGGTTTTCTTGGGCAATTCTAAGTGAATAACCCACCAAAGTGGTCTTTCATTATCATGGATTGTTAGAAGTCATGCATGACTTTGAGCAATCCAAATGCTATCTTCTAGGAGGTGAGATTTTAAGAAACTACTCCCCCTAAGAACACTATTATTTTTCATCTTATTACTTAAAAGTTAAAGAAAATAACTTTCTGTCTCTTTAGATGAAGAAATTAATAGTGTTCACAGTTTAAGGATAAAGTCCAATGAAGAAATGGCTACAAAATCTACCTGGAAAGCGTTAGAAGTGATAAGTTCTTTGTTACTGGCAGAACCCATTCTGATTGTGTGCCTTCACCTTCCATCCCTTCAGATTTCTGCTATGGAAACGAAGACCTGACCTTCTCCATAAGTGAGGCCATTAAGCTCTGTGTGACGGTGGTGGCCTACGCTCCTGAATCCTTCAGAAGGTAAGTGCAGCCCTTTATTCTGTGATAAGTAAACACAGCAAAGAAAATAAATTGAATGACTACAATGGTTGTGTTTGCTATTATCAGCCCGTAACATTACGGCAACTAAGTTTTCAAAAACTGAACTTGGGAAACGTGTCATAGCTGAGGTTCTGGAAAGTATAGTACATTTTCACTAATTTGAAATCCCCTAATTTAGAATTTGTGTAGCAGTTAAGATGTTTAGTCTTCTTTAGAGAGTATCTTTACATGTAATACTAATTAATAACAAATAAAATTTTAGAGTAGACATTTAATTTATTTGAGGAAACTCTTTTCAGAAAGTAATAAAACCTGTCGCATGAAGAGCGAGAATATAAATCTTGCCTGTGATTTGCTAAGTGTGAGAAATTTAAAAGACCCACATGGAGTGTCCTCCCAGTTCCAGGATGTTGACTACTCTGAGTTTTATACTGATATGCAAGTTGAACGCCAGTTTCATCTCTCTGTTGAAATATGTCTTCTAAAGGCAGAGACAAATGAATCACAGAGAGCCTCCTTTTATGAGTATACCTCCTTAAAAACCCTGGAACTGTGTTCCTTTAAAATGTTCTACAATTCTGGCTCAATAAATCCTTTGGGCTCTCCAATTATATCAACATTAGGCAATCCTTCCCTCTCTACTTCTCAATCTATCTTGATCTTTTTATTTAATATCTAACCCATACACAAGGCACTAGATCATAAGCTACCATATTCCCGGTATGTCTGTATATACCTTCCAGTGTCCAACATGATACTTTATTCCATGGAAAACATAATAGTAAACATTTATGAAATGAATAAATGAAATAACGGCCAGCTGTTTCAATTTTCCTATTTCTGTTATGGGTAATTCCTTCCTTGACAGCCCTTTGTGGCCAGATAGTTTGAGAAAAAATCGAGGGTTAGCCATAAACCTCATACAACTTTTGCCTCTATTTTCTCTTACTTTTGGGGAAAGTATGAGCTGATAAACTGTTTCAGGGTGTTGCTCCTCTGTAAAGACTGCCAGGCCCAGGTTGGTTACCATCTTTCTCATGTAAGTTTGAAGAACTAAGACAACAAACCCCTGTCACACAAATAACATGAGTATAAATCTCTTCTGTCATCCCAATTCCAAGATGCTAGCTCTTATCTAACCCAGAGTCACCTCCATTAATCCACCTCCTCAGACCAGGTGATATCTCATGTTCTTGGGGTGAGCTGTGACTCTGACTCAGGCTTGAAGTGAGACGGAATATGACCAGTGACTCTCATGGGGAAGGAGGCCAAAGAACTAGCAGCTGTCCATTCAAACTAGTCCAGTTCCAACCTCATAATTGAACCTATCGTGAAACATCTATAGAGCAGCTGATTTAAGGAACATTGGGTAGAAGAATGAAACTGATCTGAAAGTTAAATGTTGTAACCTACTTGGGGAGCAAAAATTGCTTGGGGCTTAAAGATTTACACATGACTTTGAATTCTTAATTTTCTCTGTCTGATTGCAGTCTCTTTATCATCTATCTCTTATTCTCTCATATTCCATCTTCTTCCATCTGTCATATTCCTCCTACTTGTGGTTATGAATTAATGTAGAATAATGCTGACCCCACCATTGCAACTATACTATTTAATCCCAATGGATATTTTGACACCTAGAACATTTTGACTCGAACTTTATTAATACAAACATCTTCATCCTAGTTGTAAATTTTAAAGGGATTATTTTTAAAGCTAATTTCCTCATGCCAGTTTAATTTCTTCATTAGTCATTGTAAATTACAAATAAGCCACTTTCAACTTTTCACTTTTTAAAATTTTACTATATCAAAGTTGTTTTCATTGAGATTATTTTCTCTCTATGTAAAATTTATAATAAAAATTTAATTCATTATTTATTTGTGGGGGGAGGCAGACTTATTTTATTTTGGTCTATATACAACTTTACCAGTTAGAGGTTGTCATCTTGAGCTCTTGCGTTCTGGGTTTTGATTATTATTTCTGCCAGTTTTTCCAAGTCAAATTTTAGTGTTTGTCTTTTCATTTCTCCAAGCTCTCCAATTTGACACAACCAACACAAGTAGAATGTAAAAAGTGACTTGGTTTCCTTCCTGTTGACATAGTCTTCAGATGCTGATGGTCTTGGAAGCTTTAGTCCCGTGTTACCTGCAGAAGCTGAAGAGGCAGACGTCACAAGTGGAGACCGTGCCCGCGGCCCGAGAGGAGATCGCCGCCACGGCTGCTCTTGCGACATCCCTGCAGGCCCTGCTTTACAGTGTGGAGGTCCTCACCAGGTAGTCCCACTGGGGAAGTACCCACAGGCCTAAACTACGTGTATCTACTGAAAAGATGGAGAAAAAGTGTGATGGCCAAAAGTTTCTAAAGACTTTATTTGCAGATATTTGCCCAAACTCAGTCCTTTATGGCTTAAAAGTTAAAACATTTCTTAAGTTGTTTGGATAAATAGTGCTAAGTACTATTATTATTATTATTATTATTATTATTATAATACCATGATCACTAAACACACATTTGCATGTAATTTGCTGAGCATCTGTGGCAGTTTTAACCTAGTGCTAAACAAATCTCTTGTAAAAGGGCCAATTTAGTGAATATGAAAATGTGATCAACATTTTTATTGGCTCGTATTATATGAAAATGTCTGCAATTTCAACTGAGCATTCTTTTATTATTTTACTGTTTGTAACAAGGCTTTTGTTGTAATTTCAAGAACTACATAATAAACAATTTACAAAATTTTATTCCAATGCCATAATTAATAGATTTCCTCCGGGACAAAACTCCGTAGTGCTGAGAGAGGGAACTGAGTAATTTGGGACTAAGAAGGTAAATTGTCATCAGAATTCATCCCCAAACAAAGCTCCAAGAAGTTAGTCCTATCACAAGATTTTTGGGCGCAGAAGCAGAAGGAGTTGAGAGACCAGATTTGGGGGGTGAAGGGGGGAGAGGGGGCAGAGACAAGAGTGAGTGAGAGGAATGGGGAAGGTAGATGTAGGACACTCTGCAAATCATTGGCTTTCCTTCCCTTTTCCCATGCAAAGTCAGGTCGAAGAAACTATTCGTCACTCCCCAGAGTGACGGTGGGGAAGCCTTCTTCCGTGGTTGGTGTCTTTGCCCCTCCATTCCATTTGGCCACATCCTCAGCCTAAAATTCTGTCTATAATTTACCCCCACCAAAAGGCACCAACTTCCCAGCCCCATCATGCTCTGTTGATGGCAGAACTAGTTGAAATCCTTCAGCCCTGGGAGGACTTTTTCCACATGCACCGGCCAGGGAGAGAGGGAGTGAGGCTGTGATTCATTAAGTCACTCTATGTTTAGTTTCTCATCAGGAGCGACACTGGCAACCTAGACAAACAGAATGTAGCTCAAAAGCCTTGGGTGAACTGCCACTGATGATGTGGTAGTTCAAGCAATTATTCTGAAAAGCCGCATCGCCCTTCCATGTCTCAGTTGCTGATAGGAAAGCAAAGTTTACCTAATATAATACTTAAAGTCAGCCCTGTAGGTATAAAACTAAATGATTCAAATCTATTTCTAAATGTCTAAATTACTGACTTATAATAGATACTAATTTACTCACTTCCCTGAGTAGTCTTAGGTATGACTTTGCTCAGAAAGATTTTTTTATTTTTTAGTAGTTTTTCACAAAAATAGAGTGGTTGTTTATGGTGTTGGTGGCCAAAATGGCATGTGTATGTACACTTTTAGCTTTTGCTTATTATTTAGAATGGTTAACTTCCTGGTACCTGTAGAATTGGAAAAGGTGCTCTTAACTCTGGATTAATATAGGCTCAGAAGTCTGATTTCATAATGTCCAGTTTGTAGAACCATAGTTTGTCACTCAAAGCCAAGTGGAAAAACTTAAACCATGGTGAGCTTATAGACCCCTTGGGAATGAATGTCCACTTTAAAGTGCATCTCAGAACAAAGACAGCAAAAGAGTATGACCGAAAAGCCCAAAGGTCAGAGGCCTGTCTTTTTGAATTTAAAACTTATGTGAGTTTCAATAACTTGAGGATTTCATAAATGTTTCCACTCCTGCTATTATTGTCTTGTGGTGATTGCTGTCATTGTTGCAGGCCCATGACAGCCCCACAAATGAGCAGGTGTGACCAAGGTCATAAAGGGACCACCACAGCCAATCACACCATGTCATCTGGGGTGAACACCAGGTAAGTCACTGGACGTATTCTTCTGTGGTCTCTCAATTTCATACAGCCCGAATCGCCACCAGTGGGCATGAAAGGAATCCTGAAAACAGTCCATAGCAAGTGTGAAAAATCTCGGAGAAAATAAAGAAGATGAGAGCTTAGAGTTTAAGAAAATACCAAGGTTTCCTTTGAAATTGTCAAAGAGAAATCCAAGCCACCTTCATAAATTGGCATTTGTATCAGTTTATTTGCATGAACATGCAAGATATTCTCTGCCTCCTGGGTGGTCTTTGAACTATTCCAGTGTTGTTTCATTTGCTTCCAAGAAACAGGCAAATAAAACAATAATAATCAGGAGGTGGTTCCTCATTTCCAGGGCAGTTATGCAGAGTCGACTTTCTTTCATCTGGACAGATTTTCCACAGATATTTCATCCAAACTGACTTCGGTCCTTCAGTGGTGCTTTCAGGCTAGTTGACTTAATCTCCTTCCCTGTTTTGGCGTAACTTAGACACTGGCTGTACTTTACCTGCTTCGTTCTGTCTGTTAATCTCCAAATAGTCTAACACACATGAGCACACAAAAGTTTAGTTAGCTTCTTCCTCCAGGGAAAAGTTAAAATAGGGCAAACCCAAAATCAGTTTGTGAGAAAGTTCTTTTTTCTTAGTGTGGACTAGTTAGCAGAGAGCTTTTAAAGAGAAAGGAATTTTCCAGTCTCTCTGAAGCACATTTTTAAGTGTGTATCATTAATTATGTAAAGTTAATTTTCTGTTCATCACATATATTTATATTAAAAATAAGACAAATTTTGCCTTGGCTGGTGCAGCTCAGTGGAGTGAGCATGGGCTGCGAACCAAAGGTTCACCGGTTTGATTCCCAGTCAGGGTACATGCCTGGGTTGTGGGCCAGGTCCCCCATAGGAGATGTGCAAGAGGCAACCACACATTGATGTTTCTCTGCCTCTCTTTCTCCTTTCCTTCCCCTCTCTAAAAATAAATTTAAAAAAATAAAATGAATTCCAAACCCCACTATAAGTCACCTGATGTGATGTGAACTCATGCCTTAATTTCTTATATTGAGAAAAAAATGATTATACTTTAATGACATTTAGGGGCTAGGTTCAACTACTGGACGAAAGATATGTGGAAAAAGAAGGTTTCTAAAGTCCTAATGTCAATCAGCCATAAAGCAATCTATCTCCACAACTGAAAGGAAGTCAATCATATTTCTTCCTCTGATCACTTAAACCAAAGCACGTGGTATTAAAACCATAACTTAGATTCACTTAACTTTGAAAGTTTTTAAGAATTTCCTTATCGGCTACATTCCATGACTTTGTATGTGTTTTTATAGTATCTGTCCTTCTACAAATTTTATGGCAATGGAACAGCGTTCAAAGTAACTATAATTGTAGCCTATGTGGCAACCAAACAAAAGACAAAGATTTTGTATTTTGGGAATCACATGTGAGTATTTGAGAGTTTATCAAAATGTACAGCTTCAAGGGCTTCTCGGGAGAACGAGTCCTTCAGAAGCCCCACCACAGGACCTCTGTCCTTGCTCTGCTAGTAACACAGACCGTTTTTCTGACTCCCAGGTACCAGGAACCAGGCGCCAAACTGCACTTTATCAGGTACAGAAAGACAACCCTAATGATGCACTAATTCTGACATCTTGTGATGATTGCCTTTGAGCTGGGCTGTAGTTCCCTTAGATTTCATTTATTTAATGCATGGCATACTATTTCCAGGCAAATCCTCAAGCATTGTCTAATGTAAACCAACTACAATTTGGGATGGCAATCTCTTCTAAGATGATAAACTTTCCTTATCCTTCAGATAGGTTTGTCCTAGGTCCTGCCCTGATTCATTAACTTCTAATAAATATGAGGTATCTTATCTTTTTCTTCAGTGTGACGCTTTTCTCAGAGTTGCCATACGAATACCTGTTCAGGCCCCCAGTTAACCTTGTATAATTCCCCAGGGAAAACCTTCACTTGCTGGAGGAAGGGCAAGGCCTTCCCAGAGAGGAACTGGATGAGCGAATTGCTCGGGAGGAGTTCAGGAGACCCCGGGAGTCCCTGCTGAACATTTGCACCGAATTCTACAAGCACTGCGGGCCAAGGCTGAAGATCCTGCAAAACCTGGCTGGGGAGCCGCGGGTCACCGCCCTGGAGCTGCTGGATGTGAAGTCCCACATGCGGTACCGTTCTCGCTCTCCTACTCCAGTGTAGCTGCGACTCAGGCAGCATGTCTGGGTTTTGAGGGGGAGGGGGGCCCCAGGATGAGAACTGGGATACTCAGGATGATTGGTTTCCAGTGGCTTGGATGCATATCATGCAGGGCCCTCTGGGAAAATGTACGTTAAGTTCATCAAAAAGGATCTCAGGAGGGACAGGGGGAAAATGTTCTTCAACACAGAAAAGCATAGTCCACATAATTGCTCCTCAAAAAAAGTGTGTGAACGGGAACTTTCATCACCTGAATTCTTGCAAAAGTAGCTTTTTCCAAGTACTCTTTACTGCTCCGATGCTAATTTTTCACAAGAATTAAGTGTCTGCTCTCTATTATTTTCCATGAAAAACGCACTACTACTTTCTGCTCCAGGCCTTGCTCTGCCCCTACACCACCTGAGGACTTAGTAGTGAGCCCTGCAGGGAAGTGAGCAGATTGGTTTTTCACTATAACATCATCAGTTCATCTGCATAAGCACAGAAGCGATACTAATCTTAATCTTTATTTTTTTAATTTTTTTGCAAACTTTTAACTCTGAGCCACACTTTGCTTGGGTTTGAGGTCCCCTTCACACAAACAGCATCCTCGTAAAAATTCCGAACTAGGTGAGGACAGTTACTATTTCAAAATTTTGCCTCTGATATGCCTGCGAGAGGCCCAAGAGCCACATCTCTGTGCACCCATATGTCTTTCTCCTTCTGGAGTTGCCATCTTAGTTGTTACTCAAATTGTAAATAACGTCTGTGTCTATGGTTTCATATTCCTTAAAGGAACATAATTCCAAAGGATCTCCTATTCAGATTTGCAATGGTTGTAAAAGGTCATTAAAGGCCTGGAAAAAGGAAAATTCCATGGGTAACAAATTATTCACCTGGAGAATTGAGTATATCTGTAAAGCTAAAGCTAGAGTTAGGTGCTAGCCACGTAGCAATAACATTGCAGTTTG